>JARHVA010004498.1:1112500-1175000 GCA_037957365.1 Torreya grandis
CATTAGGACTTATAACAAGTCCTAATCTCTCTCTCAAAGGTGATTGCATCTTTTGAAATATCTCCATACTTGTAAAACACATACATTTGTCAAAATAATCCCTATTGTACACCATCCGTATAGGTACATTACACCTCAATAGAATGGGATAAATATTTGGAGAGTTCTGTAGATCTCCAAGTTGGTTTCATGGCCTTTCCACCCCATCTAGATGCTTCAATTACAATCTTTTCCCAATCGGGTCCTTAATGAGGGTTTGTGAGGGTTTTGGAGTGATATCTAGTCTTAGCATTTGTTCATTAAATTTTGACATCCAAACCCTTTCTAAATCTTTCTTATATCATCCTTTTAACCCTCCCTAACACTTTTAAACACCTTATGCCACCATGCAAAGTGTCATGAGAGATACATGCATCTTAAGTTGCCATTTGTGTCTTTTTTCCTGCATTATATGAGGTCTGAGTTCATTTAAGCCCAAAAATGGATTCTTGGAAACCTCCCATAAAAATTTAAATCTTATAAAATTCCAAAAAAATCCTAAAAACATGTTTCCATCATCATAGTAACTCCCTAAGAGTTATAAATGAAAAGGCATCCCACTTTGGTATTAGGCCTAATGTTGCCTAGTAGGTTTGCCCTACATTCCTGAGCTAAATGACCCCTATTTATACTTTTCATGAAATTATATATTTTAAAAACATCATTTATATCTTCATTAATATAATCCAAAGCATTATATTTCTTTCCAAAAGTTGAAAATGGAAGAGACCCCCTATTTGGAGTTAGATTTGTACCCTACCTATTAGGTTTATCTGTAGGTCTTCTTGTATAGAGTACCATATTTGCCTCCAAAACCTATATAAAGGTTACCCAAGTTGTTATAGGTGTAATAAGACTCATCAAACCTTATGTAAATGTTTCCACACCTTCTATTTCATGCTCTTGACCATTTCCAAAAGTTGTAGGGTCTGGTGCAAGAGGAAAGTGCCCCCTATCTAAGATAAAATAGGGGGAACTTACCCTAGTAATATCACAAAAATGATAATTGGAGATGGTTAATCAGGTCCAAATTATTCTATATAAATTTTTTTATCCCTTGATAATATTATTTGACCCTCTAAACTTTCTCTAAGCTCCTAAGCAGACTTTTAAAAAATGGACTTTGCAGGAAAACCAAGAATGACTATGTTGTGCTTGAAAATACCCCTATTGCAGGCTTGTTTCTCCCTTGGAAAAGGTTAATAAAATGAATCAAAATCTCAATTATGTGGTCATCCATCATTTTACCAATATTTAATTTCATTTATTCCATTAAAACACCTCTCACTCCCAAACTAGGTCTCTGCTTGGCTGACTGAGATAAAACAAGGTCTATTGTAGGTGCCTATGTGCATTAAATTAGGACTTGTGTTAGATGTGTAAATGGATATTCATGAATATTTATTGGTTTTAAATTTTTTATTATATTTTACTTCCTTAATAAGAGAACTAGACATCAACTTGCCTCAATTTCTTAGGTCACTATTTAAGATAGTCACAATTGACTATGTGAGAGCTCTTTTAAGGGTCCTATAAGTGAAAAATGGGATCCTCCTTATAATGATGTTTATTAACCCTTTAAACATCATTTTTATTCATAATATATTCAATTTAAACTATATTACACCTTTAATGTCTTCAAAATATCTTTTAGACTTCAAACTGAGTAACTATTTTGTTGTATTGTTATAGGTGGATATTTTAGGTCTGTGTACGGACATCAAGGTATATCAAACAATCAAGAAAATATATTCAAAAATTTAAATGTGACCAAGTTTAATGTTTACTATTATAAACATTAAAATGTGGGGAATGGTATAGTACCAACCTTGGGACACAAGAATTTTCTCAAAGAGTTGAAACCCTGCTATAGGTTATCATTCCATGCTTGAAAGAGGCTTGTAGGTAGTCTGAGCATGTGCAATGTCTTTTCTCAGATCTTCAAGATGAATTATGACCTTTTTTAATCCTTTAAATACATCTAAAATAACTATCCATTATTCCATTCTTTCAAGTTCCCATTCAAGGTGACAAAATAATTATTTCTTCTCACAGGGCTATAAACATCAATAAGGTTTCTCAGTGAGTTTTGAGACACTTTTAAGACCTCAAAAAATCACCTTCTCCTTATCCTTTCTTCCCCAAAATTGGTATGGTAATTTATTTTATATGGGATATATATATATATATATATATATATATATATATATATATATATATATATATATATATATATATATATATAATAAGTTTTAGGACATTAAAATTACTTCAAGTGTACCTTTGAAGGCCTACCAAAACCTCTTGGGACTCTATTTTGGCAATTTTGGGACAAAAGGCCCGAGTTTATCCACATATCACTAGAAGTATTATATACCCTTAACTTGAAAAATTAAAAAAACAAAGATATTATTCATTATTAAAAAAACATGTTATGACCTCAATAAAATATCAAATGCCTATGCAAACACCGTCAATGATCTTTTGACCTTCCTACAAGACCACCTGTAGGTGGATGTCTGATATACCACAGTGAACAAGATGAGACCTTTGTGAATGTGAAACTTTGTAAACCTCTATTAGAGTACTCTTCCACATCCTCATATTTCACCATGACATCATTATTGGCATATAGGTGACCTATTTGATTGTGTTATGCAGGCAGAGGCATAGAAGGAGAAAGAATATGCAAGGTTAAGGCTCTCAAACCACTTCAAATGCATTGTTAATACTCAAAACACCTAAGACAACCTTCCATTAATTCATTTCAACATGGAAAAAATCCTTCAAAGCACTTTTAGGTGCAAATTTATGAGTATAAAGTAGTGAGGGTGATATTAGATGAAGAACAAGCCTAGAAGAGGCTTCTTGAACTCTTGAGACCTCTAAAATCAAGAAGATGATGAGAAAACATGTGGAAAGGCCCTGAGACATATATGAAACCACTCATCTTATAAAATCAAAGAAAAAAATTATTAAACAAACTCAAATAGTGACCCCTCTTGGATGAAAAAGAATAAAAAGTTACTTGAGGTCTTAGTGATGGTTCATAAAGGAGGAGCAATGAAAGTGCAAAATCTTTCCATGAAAATGAAGCTGACTAATAGTAATTTCAACCCCAAGAGAATTCCTCCCAACTCCAACTATACAACTTGTACCAAGAATTTCAAATTGACCTTTCTTGTCTTGCAAAGGCAAAAATATGAAATAGAAGTTAAAAATAAACTTTTTGACCTTTTATCAGCACATGAGGCATGAAAATGACTTAGGGAGTTGATGAGACACTACCCCTTGTTTTTTACTGAAGGTGAACTTCCCAAGTCCATAAAAGTGCCATTAAGGGCCTATTTTCAAGGAGAAACTACCTCTTTCTTCATGAAATTGATTATTTAATTGACATATAACTAATAAATGACATGGTTTAACCTCTTCCATGTTGAAAACCAACTTTGTGACAAATATGCTTCCTTGAAAGTTTGTACAAGTCATTAAATGGGATAAAAAAGTGACCAAAAAGGCCTTTTTTACACATGAGACATGGTAAAGGACCAGTTTATGACTTAGGAACAATTTTAAATACCTAAATGTCCACATTAGGACAATTTCAAAATAATTTTATCCTTTAACCATGTTTGACTAGGATTGACTTTGGTTGACTAGACTAGTACAAGGAAGATACGCTTAGACCAAGGTTAGAGCAGGGATGGGTGAGATTTTTATACCAACATGAGACCTCTATAATACATATATGAGCCTTTGGAAAAGTTTCTATATGTAAGGGTTGACCCAATATGACTAAAAGTCAAATTTGGTCAACACTTTTGGTAATTCTTAGGGGTAACATGCTTGTCTATGTTAAGGACCAGTAGCCTTATCCCATACATTGGGAAAAGGGAGTCAAGTGCACTCTAAAACAACAATATTAGATTTTGACTTGACTAATAATACTATTTATTGAACTTAAAACACATGAAGGAGAAATAAACACACACTAAGACCAAACAAACACACAAAGTAAAAACATACTTGTGCTACTAAGCACTTAGGGGAAACAAGACACAACAAAAAGGAAACTAATTATGTACATTTAACTTAAACATACCTCCCTACTTGGATCAAAAGGTAAGTACCTTGAATCTCTTTCCTCATGAGATGAATGAGGATGCTAATCATGCTTCCTTTTGGATGTAGTGCTAGATGACTCATATTTCATTTTTATTCCTTGGCTTGACATGTCATTTAATGGAGTCATCTCCTGCAAGCCTATAAGGTATATGAAGTCTTCCTGACCTTGAAAATATGCCTCATACTATTGTCCTTTTGTCTAATTATGGCATATTTGAATATCTATGAATGGAACACCGTCATGTAAGTCTATACCTTCTTAAAAGACCTCATTATCCTTCTCATTAGCTAAAATATCTTGAATCTGTGTCATAACTCTCTAGAAATGATTCTTGTTTAGAATCCCTCTTAGTGTTGGTAATAGCAGCTTCACATGAGGTTTTAGAGTCACACTTCAAGTCATCTTCAAAAGACTCATAATCATCATAAATTTTTCTATCATGATTTGAAATCTTTAGGTAATGATGACTCTCAACACATACTTTCTCTTCAACATCTTGGGTTTGTCCTCTTAGGAGTTTTGTCTTCTCAAAATCCTCATATTCTCTAAACATTTGCATATATGTGTGCCACATGTATTCCTCTTGAAACACATCATCTTGCTTACTCTGGCTTATAGTCAAATTCAAAGGACTTATAGGCCCCTTGAGACCTTCAACTTCATTGCAAATGTCCTCAGACCTCTACCATAAGTCATCATCCTCTTTTTGGTTAGCATCATGAAGGTGAAAAACAATAAAAACTTTTTACTCTTTTGAATCCAAAAGAACCTCCTTCAAATCTTATTTTTCAACACAAGGAATGCCATCTTCATTACCATTACAATCTAAAGTTTCTTCATAAAGAGTTATCCCTTCCTCATCATTAATACAATCTAAAATATCCATCTCCTTCTCCCTCTTAGTGATGTCAATTCTAGGCATCCCAAAACAAGGAAATTCAACCCAAAAAGGCCCCCAAGGAGCCATGCAATACTCACCATTAGAAGGCCAAAATGGATCAATTAGATGAGGTGGAAAGATAGGTTCAATGGCCTCTTAAGGAGGGGTGGGAGGGAGTTGAGTAGTCTTAGATTTCTCTTCAATTCCAACTTCTCCACTTAAACATGCTTTGTTCTTCTCTCTACATGTTTCCACTACCTCTTTCTATCTTGGGAAGCTAGGCTTAGAGGATTATTCATGAGGTTGAGATACAAATGGAGGGGTGAATTATAGGATTAGGAAACTTGGGGTTTCCTTGGGATTAGAATCTTGTCTCTCACTTGGGAAGGTAGGCTTAGGCAACTCATTTTATGATGGCATTATGGATTGCCTTAAAATCTGATTGGCCAATTCAATCTCTTTGTCAATATGGGCCTCAAAACTCAAACTTACTTTCTAAAAAAAAACTCCAAATAAATCAACCTACTTAATAGTGATGTCCTCCCTCTTTTGGCTGCTCTCTTGGATGGACCTACAAGAAGGGAAACATTGGGGAATGCATGAAGGACTTGGAGAATTTTGAATCATGATTTGGTTAGCATTTTGAGTGGGAAAAGTTGACACACTTGAAGGTTGATGTGGGGTATATTGGGGTTGCCAAGACTAAGTTAGTTCATGAGCTCTCAACCTCTCTTTTAGGTAAAAAATTAGGCCACAAATATCAAACATCTCATTAGTAATAACTTGACAATTATCTCTCTCTATAGGCATTCATTATTTATTGACTTTCTCCAAATAATTTCTCACACTCTTGACACAATCACTAGGGATGACTTAACCACAACCATTTCTAGTATCAATGTCTAATATATAGTCTTTGAAGCCAATGGGAGTCTTATTAAAACTTGTAATGGAATGACTTGTAGAGGAAATAGGTGGGCTAGGTGAAGCACAATCTTGATAGGGATGATTATAGGTAACATATGATTGATACGGATCATGACAAGATTTACCAAGGACTTTCTCATATTGAGAGTGAATAGGAAAAGATGGAAATGTCTCCCAAAATTGTGTTAAGACAAACTCAACATCAAAATTATCCATGTATCACTCATGATAAGTGTATATAACAAGAAAAAAACCTCAAATAGAGTACATAGATTACTTAACTAGTGGATTTATTCTTGGAGTCACTATTGGTGCTTAGTGAAATTACCTCTAAAGGCTGATATCTTGAGGAGAACGCCAAAACTCCTTAAGGAATGGACTTTATAGTCCCACCAGGTGTGATAATTTTTTTTTCATTTGAACTTTCACCTTTTGAGGAGATGAAAAGTCTGTCCTCATTCAAGTGGCATAATGGAACCACCTCAAGGCTATGGGTGACCCAAATTTGAAGTGGATCTCTAGATTAGGGCTAGTGTCCTTGATGTATCATTATAGCTAAAACCTATTAATAAATTTTTAAGGGTGAAAAGGGAGAAGGATAAATAAAAATGAATCTAATATATTGGAGGTGATACATAAAATATATGGTCTACTCACACCACGTATAATGCACTTGGAACCAAAGAGAATCTTACACATACACTTCATCTAATTCAACACTCCTCTTCTAAATATATGTTTCAAGCATGGGGTCTTGAATAGAGATTAGGATAAGAGGAATTATAAAATAGGTCTTCTATAAACACTAATAAATGATCTACTCACTATATCTGAAATCCCCATCAAACACTTCTTGTTGACCTGCAAAAGAGAGCTTTCAATTCACACAAGGCACTAGGGAGAGTAACATGTGAAGGTAAGAAAAATACACTTGCACAAAAATAATAACCAAAACATGAACTTAGTGAAAACTTGAATGAGATTAAAAATCATTATTAATTGAGTCAAGGAAAAAATTTTGAAGGGCTTTGCCATACCTAGGTGGAGAGATCCCATACAATGCCAAAAATGCCAATATTTATTGTAATTATGAGAGCAAAGAGAGAAATTAAAGCTCAAGAGTCATTAAGACACTTATAAATAAAGGAAGAGTTATGAAATTCATATAATTAGGCATGAGATAGGTATTGCAAGAAAAATAAGGACAAATGTCCCTCAACTCAACTAACTCCTCCATATGTGGTGTAGATTCTCTTTGCTCAAGAAACTAGCCTCATGATTTTCCTTCTCAAAATGATATATCACTAAATAGGGATAGGTATGATGATTGATTTGAGGGGTAGGGGTTACCAAAAATACCTCAAATGCATTGGATTGGTCCTTGATCATTCTTATTCCTCCAACCATGAGCAATCATCTCAAATAGTCACAAATAACTCCTCATGCACCTCTCACACTTGACACCAAAAACCTTTCTAATTATGAAATATGATCCTTGAAAAAGGAGTAATGACACATTTCAAGAGTTTCAAAGTCATCAGGTTCATCAAACAAGCCTTAAAGGTCTTCCCAGTTAGAGTTTCACCATGTTTTACTAAGTGTTCACTATCTTCCCACTAGACTCGTTGAGATGAAAGGGATGGTAGAAAAACTTGAGAGATTATATAGATTAATAAATGGACATGAGGAATTATAAAAATTACTAATCTCTCTCCCAAAGTTGATTTCATCTTTTGAAACATATCCATACTTTCAAAACACACAAATTTATCAAAATAATCCCTATTATACACCATCTATATAAGTAGGGTACACCTCAATTGCATGGTACAAGGATTTGGAGAGTCCTCTACATCTCTAATTTTGTTTCATTACCATTCCACCCCATATATATGCTTAAATTGTAATCTTTTCCCAATTGGGTCCTTAATGAGGGTTTATGAGGGTTTTAGAGTATTATCTAGTCTTAGCATTTGTTCATAAAAGTTTGACATACAAACCCTTTAAAAATATTTATAATATAATACTATGGAAACTACCTAACCATTCCAAATACCTTAGGCTACCATGTAAAGTGTCATGAGAGATACAAGCATCTTAAGTTATCATTCATGTCTTTTTTCTTGTATTCTATGAGGTCTGAGTTCATTCAAGCCCAAAAATGGATTCCTGGAGACCTCCCATATAAAATGAAAGATAAAAAACTTCTAAACACACCCCAAAAACATGTTTCCATCATAATAATATCTCCCTAAGAGCAATAAATGAAAATACTTCCCACTTTGGCATTAGGCCTAATGTTGCCTAGTAGGTCTACCCTACATTCTTGAGATAAATGACGCTTATTGACACTTTCCATGAAATTATATAGTTTTAATACATAAATAATACCATCATGAACATAATAAAAATCATTATAATTATTTCCAAAATCTGAAAATTTAAGAGACCCCTTATTTGGAGTTAGACATGTACCCTACTTAACTAGGTCTATCTGTAAGTCTTATTGTATAGAGTGCCTTGTTTACCTCCAGTACATATAAAAAGGTTCCATAAGTTGGTATAGGTGTAATAAAAATATTAAAACCTTATGGAAAGGTTTACACACCTTTTGTTTCATTCTCTTGACCATTTCTAAAAGTTTTAGGGTTTGGTGTAAGAAGAAAGTGCCTCTTATCTAAGATAAAATAGGGGGCACTTACCCTATTAGTATCACAAAAATAAAAATTGTAAAGGATTATTTAGGTCCAAATTATGTTATGTAAAAAACTTTATCCCCTTTTAATATTATTTTACCCTCCAAACTTGCTCCAATCTCCTAGGCAGACTTTTGAACAATGGATTGTGTAGGAAAACCAATAATGACTATGTTTTGCTTGAAAAGGCCCATAATATAGGCTTGTTTCAAAGTTGTAAAGGGTTAAAAACATAAATAATAGGATAAATTAGGTGTAAATACATAATTTTACCAATATTTATTTTCATTTATTCCACTAAAACACCTCTCACTCCCAAATTAGGTCTCTGCTTGGTTGACTGAGACAAAATAGGGTCTACTATAGGTGTCTATGTGCATTGAATTATCTTGTGTTATATGTGTTAATGGATATTAATTATTATTTATTAGTATAAAGTTATTTTTTATACTATCCTTCCTTAATAATAGAACTAGACATCAACTTTCCTCAATTTCTTAGGTCACTATTTGAGACAATGACAGTTGATTGTGTGAGATCTCTTTTCAGGGTCCTATAGGTGAAAAAGGGGATTATAATTCTTATAGTGATGTTTATTAATCCTTGAAACATCAATTTGTTTCATAATATATGAAATTGAAACTATCTTACACTTTAAATGTCTTCAAAACATCTTTTAGACTTCAAACTGAGTCACTATTTTGTTGTATTACTGTATGTGGATATTTTAGGTCTATGTACAAACACCAAGGTATATCAAAGAAGAAAGCAACTATATTCAAAAATTTATATATGAATAAGTTCCATGTTTAACATTATAACCATTCAAATATGGGGAATGGTCTAGTACCAACCTTGGGACATAATCATTTGCTCAAGAATTGAAACCCTGCTATAGGTTATCATTCCATGCTTAAAAGAGGCTTGTAGGTAGTTTGAGCATGTGAAATGTATTTTCTCATATCTTCAAGATGAATTATGAATTTTTTTGATCCTTTTAAAACATATAAAATAACTATCCATTAGGCCATGATTTCAAGTCCCCATTCAAGGTGACAAAATAATTATTTCTTCTCACACGCCTATAAACATCCGTAAGGTTTCTCAGTGAGTTTTGAGACACTTTTGAGACCTCACAAAGTCACCTTCTCCTTATCCATTATTCCCAAAAATTGTTATGGTCCTTTATTATACTATGGGATATATATACTAAGTTTTATGAATTGAAACCTTTTGCAAGTGTACCTTGGAAGGCCTACCAAAACCTCTTGGGACTCTATTTTGATAATTTTGGGACAAAAGGCCTGAGTTTATCCACTTATCATTAGAAGTGTTCTATACCATTACCTTTCCAACTAACAAACCAAAGAGATTATTAAAACTTCAAAAAACTTGTTATGGCCCCAAGAAATGATCAAATGCCTATCCAAACTTTATCAATGATCTTTTGAACTTCCTCTAAAACCACCTATAGGTGGATGTTTTATACACCACAGTGAACAAGATGAGACCTTTGTGAATGTGAAACTTTGTGCACCTCCCTTAAACATGTAAATGAATATTTGGTACTTTTTATAAATTTTATTAGTCTTCCAACTCCTCATATGTCACCATGATATCATCAAGGGCCTATAATGACTGATTTGACTATGTTATGTAGGTAGATGCATAAAAGGAGAAACAATATGCAAGGTTAAGGCTCTCAAACGACTTCAAATGCATTTTTTATACTCAAAACACCTAAGATAACCTTCCATTAATTCATTTCAACATTGAAAACCTCATTCAAGGCAACTGAAAGTCCATATTTTTGAGTATAGAGTAGTGAGGGTGAAATTAGACCAGGAACAAGCCTAGAAGAGGCTTATTAAACTCTTCAGACCTTGAAAATAAATAATATTATGAATAAACCTATGTAAAGGATGTAAGGCACATATGAAATCACTCATCTTGTCAAATCAAAGCAAAAGTTTTTGAAACAAGCTCAATAGTGACCCCTCTTAGATGAAGAAGCATAAAAAGCTACATGAGGTCTTAGTGATGGTTCATAAAGGAGGATCCATGAAACTATAAAATATTGATATGAAAATGAAGATAACTTAGATTTGTTTCAACCCCCAAGATCATTCCTCCCAACTACAATTGTACAGCTTATATCAAGCATTTCAAATTGACCTTTCTTCACTTGCAAAGGCAAAAAGATGAAATGAAATAAAAAACTAAACTTTTTGACCTTTTATCACCACACCAATAATTTAAATGACTTTATGGAGTTGAAGAGACACTACCCCATGTTTTTTTACTGAAGGTGGATTTCCCAAGTCTGTATAAGTGCCATTAAGGGCCTATTTTCAAGGAGAAACTACCTATTTCTACATGAAACTGATTATTAAACTAACATCTGACTGATAAATAACATACTATGACGTCTTCCACATTAAAAACCAACTTTGTGACAAATATTCTTCCTTGAAAGTCTGTACAAGTCATTAAATTGGATAAAAATGTGACCAAAAGGCCTTGTTTGCACATGAGACATGGTAAAGGACCAATTTATGAATTAGGAACAATTTAAAACACATAATTGACCAAATTAGGATATTTTCAATATAATTTGAACCTTTGACCATGTTTGACTAGGATTGACTTTGGTTGACTAGAAAATACAAGGAAGCTAGGCTTAGACTAAGGCTAGAGTAGGGATGGGTGAGATATTTAGACCAACATGAGACCTATAAAAGACATATAGGAGCCTTTGTAAAAGTTTCAATATGTAGAGGTTGATCCAATTTGACTAAAATTAAAATTTATTCAACATTAAGTATTTCTCACTGAGGTGGATATATTCAAAGATAAACTTCCAAAAGACTAAGGCCAAACATGCAAGACTCCTCAGACAAGCTAATAAAACTCAACTTTGTTTACATGAAGAGGATATTCTCAACCACTTCCAAATGAAATTAGTCTTAAGCTACCACTTTTAGTGCCACCTAAACATCTATTGTTCAGCCATGCCATGCTACACTATATTCATACTCAGCTTGTGCATGCCATTTTCTAGCCATTCCACAAGTTTAAAAATGCCAAAAATAGAAGAACTCACCTCTTTTTCATGAGGGTTTCAGATTACATGATTTCCTTTACTATGCATTCAAGTTGGATAACTATATCTAATCTTGGAGATATTTTATATAAGAATGGGTAGACCCTATGGCCCAATCTATCTTTTTGTTGTTAGTGATATTTTTTGCATTTTAAATGTATTTACAAGTTGTAACCTTTGAAGAGAAGTGACATTGAAGATTTGCTTTTCTTGTCTTAAGATATCATTGTGTGTGTGTGTGTGCAAGTTATTTGATTATTTGTGAAATCTTTGTCTCTTTGTTTTAGTTTTAATAAATTCATCTATGGTATTTTACCCTCTTGAAAATATTGTTTGAAATAATGATCTCTTTCCCTTTTGTGAAAATTAGCTAAAATACTACCTCTGATTTCTATTTATATGAGTTTGTGTTGAAACAAATTCAACATAGTTTTTTATCTATTATTTTTATCAAGCAATCATTAAAATCCACTATAAAATATTTGGTGTAACCACCATATTTTTATTTTTTTGCAAATTTTAATTCTTCAACCCTTTTTCTCATTAAACCCTAGTTTAGGATTCAAAAGAACTAAAGAGCAAAATTTCCATAAAAACAAGTATTTTATCAGTTTATATCAGATTTAGTGAAAGGAATCCAACCTTTTCTATAGATTAACCTCAAATTTCCAAGGTCCCACAACTTTGGAGGTTTTTTCATTATATCATTAGGCAATTGCTCAAAAATATACAGGATCAAGACATGTGTGATCCTATGTGATAACAATAACATATGGGCCAATCTAGTTAGGTTGAAACTTATCCTTTTTATTATGATCAACATTAGTGTTATTTTTATTCTCTTTCAAAACCAAATCACTAATCTCAAACTATTGAGGGAGAATGCACTTATTATAGCTTTTAGATAATCTATTATGATAAGATTTTAAGTTGTCTAGGGCAACCAAATGCTTAACATCAAGGAGTTCTACTTTTTGCAACCTATAAATTCTATAATCTTCATCATCTTAAATATTCTCCAAAGATAATCATAATGAAGGTAGCTCGATCTTAATTGGGATAATAGATTCTATGCCATAAACAAGGGAGTATGGAATGGCTCATGTAGGGGTTCAATGACTAGTATGATAATCCCAAAGGGAAAGAAATTTTTTCAATTGCCAGTTACCACCAACATCATTGAAAATATTCTTAAGTATGGTAACAATGGTTTTGTTTCATGCCTCAGCTTGACTTTTGCCTTGTAGGTTATATGGTATGGATGTTTTGTGCTTGATTTTGAATTTGACACAAAGAGATTTTACATCTTTGTTTATAAATGATCCACCATTATCAAATATAATTTTGGCTGGGATACCATATCAAAAAATTAGATTGTAATGTATAAACTTTGTAATCTAGTTCCCTATGACATAAGTGAGAGAAATGACCTCAATTTAATTAGTAAAATACTCAGTAGTAGTGAGAATATGTCTATGGCCATATGAAGATGTTGGGTTTATTTACCTGATGAGATCAAGGACCTATGTAGAAAATAGCCATGGTATTGTGATTGGCTATAGTGGTAAGGAAGGTAAATGTATCAAATTTCTATATTTTTGACAAGAAACACACTTTTATACATAATTACAAGCATTTGTCTAAATTTTAGGCCAATAGTAACCTATTCTAAGGAGCTTTTTAGCTAAGATTACACCATTGGTGTGGGCCCCACACATTCCTTCATGAACCTCCTTAATCCATAACTTGTATTATCTCAAATATAAAAAATGAAGTAGCATTCTATCATAGCCTTTATGATAAATCATGTTTCCAAGGAGGGTATAATGGGCTATACAGTAAATGAAAAGTTTTTGATAATTATTGGAAAGGTCAAGTGGAAAAACTTGGTCATGAAAATAATTATAAATGTCTTGAAACCAAGGTAGTTCAGGTGGGGGATTGGGACTAAAAATGGTGTATTCCATTTCTTAATTTAGAAAAACATGAATAGGCTATAGAATATTTTTAATGTGAAATACTATTCTTTAGAACTACTATCAATCTGTATTATGGAATTAATTATTTCCATTACATCGGTAGATATGTTGTTGGACTATGACACTTGTTCAAACTATAGAGATTTAAAATGAGTCTTGAGATTATCCATAATGTGATTTTAGGGTATAATCTTGTCATATCTAGTCTGATATTGATCTGTGGTTTGATTGATAATCAATTGAGAATCCCCATAGACCATTAAGTGCTAGATATCCCACTACATTGCAAGATACAATCCTACAATAAGTGCTTCATACTCAACCATATTGCTGGTACAATGAAAATTAATATGAAACACCTTAGGAATAAGATCCCATTGTAGTGTAATCAACAAAATGTTGGCTCTAGATCCCCAATAAGTGAAATAACCATCAAAGTATAGCTTCCATTTTTTAGATTAATGTTGTACTTCTATTGTCATAATATAATCATCTAGAAAATCAAATATGAGTAGTTGGGTGATAGGTGATACTAAAATTTGATCAACAATAACCTTCCCCTTGATAGATTTCTAATTTTTATACTCAACATCAAACTTGTGTAAGAGCATAACCCATTTTTCCATATAGCCTATGAGAGCTATTTTGGATAATAAATACTTGAGGGGGTCCATTTTAGAATTAAAAATAGTTTTATTATTTAACATATAGTATCATAACTTTTGGGAAGTGAACACCATAGATAAATATGATTTCTCAATAGGCATATAATTATTTTCATAAGATACCAGTGTGAAGCTTAAATAATAAATGTCATGTTCCTTTCCCTGATCATTATGTTGGGCTAAAAGTGCCCCTAGTGCATGTTCAGTTATTAAGATATAAAAAAGTAATGGCTGTTTAGGTGTTGGTGGTCTCAAAATTGGTGGGTTATCGAAATATGTTATGATATTTGAAAATTATAATTGACACTAATAATCCCATTGAAACATTAACCCTTTCTTCAAGAGACATGAAAATTGGTGGCACTTATCTTCTAGTTGTGAAATACAACTATGAATAGACTGGATCTTTCTTTGCAGGCTTCATAGCTATTTAAGATTTGAAGGTGAAGGAATTTCAACAATGGCCTTTACCTTAGGAGGGTCTAATTTGATCCATCTTTCTGATACAATAAACCCTAGAAATTTTCATGAAGTGATGCTAAAGACTCACTTCTTGGGATTTAGATAGACCTTGTACTCATAAAGTCTCTCAAAGATTCTCCAAAGAATATAAAGATGTCTAACATATGTTATTGGTTTAGCTAGTATGTCATAAACATGGTATTAAACAATATAATGCATTATGTCATGGAAGATGATAATCATAACATGTTGATAAGTGGATTTATTGTTCTTCAAGACAAATGGCATGACTTGATAATAAAATGTTCCCCATGATATGATGAATGTAGTTTTGTGCTTATCTTCTTGAGCTATCTTGATCTGATTGTATCCACAAAATTCATCCATGAGGGACAACATATCATATCCAATAATAGAATCAACAATCATGTTGATGTTGAGCAGAAGAAAATCATCTTTGGGGCATGCCTTTTTGATATATCTGAAAGTAGTACAAAGGTGTATACTCTATGGATTTTTGCTGATTGAGACTATGTTTGATATCCATTTGGATTAGTATAGTGCTATAATGAAGTTTACTCCTAAAAATTTATCCAGTTATGCTTTTACCAAAAGAGCGATGCATGGATGCATCTTTCTCAATTTCTATTTGAATAACTTGACATCTGGATGGATAACAAGTTGATGCAAAAATAAGTCAAGGTTTTAGCCTGGAATGATAGAATATGCCCATGAAAAAATATCAATAAAATCCTTCAAAATGGATATAATGTGATATCACTCCTCCTCAATGAGGGAAGATCCAAGGTAAACACTTTTTGGGATAATCATATGCTCCTAGGTTCACTTCAATAGTGTTTTATACAAGGAGTGTAGAACCATCTTCTGAAATAGTAGGCAATGTATGATCATGATCTACCTTTTCTAAAATTTCTTGTTGTTCTTCACAAAGCTCTATATAATGTGTTGAATTTGAATCCTTCAGTTTAGGTAATGGATAGATAGAAAATATCTCAAGAAATTCAAGATCAATATGCTTAAAGACTTGTAATTGTTCTGACGTGATGCTAGTACTATCTATGGAGGTATGACTTGATGGACCTTGAGCATCCTTTTGGGATGAGTAAACTTTCCAATCCAAGAGTGCCTAAAATAGGTTTTGAATCAAGGGCTTATCTTTTTATTTACTTTTGTCCTAATTAATAAGTGACTCAAATAGGTTTTCACTCAAGGATATTGATGTTTTATCTTTTTCATGACCAAAAGAGTTTTCTTGATCTCTAAAATAGGTAGAAGGATTCAAAGAAAAATAAAATACTTGTTTATAATCACCCATTAGCAATCTATCTCTGAGGCCCACATACTCTATAATAGATTCTTCATTCTATAATTTATCAAGGCATATGATTAAATTTTTACTAGTCCAAATCAATGAATTCAAGATGGTAAAGGCAAAGGGAAGAATGGGGTATTATGGTCATAATAGAGTTTGAATCAAATAATTCCTTGTCAGCAAGATCATTGTAAATACTATAATGGGATACTACATTACTGTCAAGAGTCTCTTCACTAGTTGAATTAGAAGAATCACTATCCAAATTCATGACGTCACCTCCAAGTGATATAAATTTGAGAATTTGATTCAAGTTAGGCTTATATTTGATAAAGGTTTTAGGATTCCTTGATCTCATTGGCCAAGGCCTTTTATTGTATAATCAAAATTATCCATGATCCAATTATGGATGGGATACTTTGGATTCTAAAAATAATCAGAAATGTCATTAAAATATAACTAGTCTCATTCAATGAAAGCTTATTGATCCCAATTTGGTGAAGTAATAGGTCAAAATACTATTGGTGGTTTATATGTTTCTTTCTTCTTTTTCCAAATCATGTTAGGTCTATAAGGGATTTTGGAAGGTTTGGGTTTGATAAATGACTTAAGAGACATGGGAAACTTAGTAATATGGAAGGCATCTTTAAGATGATATGTGAAAATGTCTGCATCTTCTATAATGACCTATTTTTCAAGAGTTATGAGAAATGGATCAGTCTAAGTGGAAGTAATGTCACTAGGGTTGATATAATTAGATTTGTGTGGATGTGAAACTATTTCCTTATTCTTCTTCATAATGAATTTATAAATAGGATAATACTTATAGTTACAAAAATCAGCTTCTAGATGTTTAAAATACTGATAAGGCTATAGATCGATGGGAATGGTGAATTTAATCACATAGTGGAAAAATTGAGACACTAATACCAAGTGTATAGGATATCCTATACTTCATAGATCCAAATATGACCAAGAAATATGTTATAAGGCAACTCAATATCCAAAATATATAACAAGGTATGATGAGACACAAACCCAAAAATGATTGGCAAACAAATAATACTAAAAGATTCCCTTTTGACATTATCATATGGATTTATGGTGATCATATTTGGTTGGATGTCCTTTGCAGTATAATCCAATCTCTATACCAGCTTGAGGGACACTATGTTTAACTGTAAACCATTATCTATAAGAACACACTTGATTTTATGGTTTTCAATGATGACCTCAATATAAAAGGGGTTATCATTACTAGGACCAAGAGTGGACATGTCTTTTTGATCAAATGTAACTTATAAAAATGAATACAAATGCCCTATAAGTGTTTGGAATTGTTCAAGGTTAATGTCTTAGGGAATATGGGATTGTTGAATAAGGTCATTCAAAATAATTTTATGTATTTTAGATGTATGTAAAAGATTTAAAATAGAAATTTGTGTAGGAGTTTTAATCAGTTGGTTTGATAGACTATAAGGCTTTTTAATAGTAGGATGAAAAGGTTTAGCCTTAGCTGGCATAGTGTTCAAATTTAGATTTGATGGCACAATGTTCACATTGGTTCTAGTGTTAGAAGAAGACAAAGGGACCTAAAGAGTAACTCACGAGCATCTAGTTGTGATTGCATAATCTAGAAGTGGCAAGGAGCCATTATAATTAGAAGACAAAGGCAAAGGGCCTTAGAGGGTGACTCACAAGTGTCTAGTTACATTGGAATAATTTTGAGTTAGTGAGGAGCCATTTTAATTAAAATAAGGGTGTCCAAAAATAATAAACCACATAAATCAAGGAGAAATTAAATTTATTGTACTTGATTTGGTATTACTTAAGGGAAAACATGTTGATGCTATAATAATGGGTCTAGTATTTTGAGAAGTATAAGATGAGTCATGGGTTTTAATAGTGATAGTGGTATTACTCTAATCATAAGGCATGTTATTATAAGCCAAGTTATTAGAATGGGTATAATGATCCTAATTATGATCATGATAATTATGATTTTGACCTTGGCTCTGATTCTATCACTAATTCTATCCTTGTTTCTAATTATTTCTTACCAGTTATTGATTATGTCTAGGAAATGGATCTTTGTAGATGCCCATATCTTGATTAATGTTTTACAAGGCAAGTTTGATTTTAACTTCACCACTTTTGATCAAATATTAAATGAGATGTCACAATTGAACACATCAATAAGCTCCATGACCAATAATATGATGGAAGTTAAACATTTTGTCTACCTGATACCAATTGGGTTTTGGTTGATCTTCAGGAAATGGCCTTGGTATAGGCCACATAATCATATTAGCTACTATATGCTTTTGGAACATTACCTCAATAGGCTCACCTAGTTTGCTAAAGACTCTATATTTGTTATTGAATACCCTTTGTAGATAGACTCTTTAAAAAGTGGTTGGTGGATTAGGTGGAGCTAATTGCATATTTGGAGCTAGTAGAGCCTACACCATTTGTACATGTCTTGATTTAGTCTTTTCATTGCCTACCATGTTCTTGTTCTTATTGAACCCCTTAGTTTTATCTATTAAAATATTTTTAATAGGTTATTGGGTCTGATTTGACATTTTACCCAATGAATAAATCTTGACAAGGCCTTTAGTGATAATCACCTTCTCGATTTTCACACCCTTATCTATAATTTATTCAAATATGTTTGCAAAAACAAGTCATAGATTGTGTACCACCTTAGGGTGTAGGTTTTATACAAAGATATTAGCCAACTATTTGTTTGGAAAATTATATTGAAAGCATCTAAATATTGCTCTCCACCACTTTAGATATGTTGTGAAGCTTTCTCCATCTCATTGTTTATCTTTACACAAGTTGACCACACTCAACTCATGTTCAATATTGAAAGAGATATGGTTGATTTTTTTTAGATAGATCATTTTAATCCATCACTGATCCCTTGGGTAAATTAAGGAAAAAATATAAAGCTTATCTTGCTAAACTTCATGTAAATAAGCAAAGTAAATAAACACTATTATAAGCTACCTCTTGACATAATACAAAAAAATACTGAATTTGTTTATGAGGGTCACCCTTTGATTTATATTTGTCAAATTTGGGTGCCTAAAATTGAGGAAAAAGGGGACTTAGAGAATAATCAAATAAAATGGATATGTACATATCTCTTCAAATTTTTACTTCTTGATTCTGTTTCCTATCTCCAATTGTGACACATTTTATTTCATCGAATTCCACTCTTACATGTTTGGTGCATTGGTAGGTGGATTATAATTTTGTTGTGGTCGTATGTGCCCGTATTATGTGGATTTGTTAGGGATATACACCCTATGATATCTAAATTTGTTTTTATTCACTCCTTGAGTTAATTAAGTGATCTACTGATCCTTGGGTTGATAAACATTCCCTGAAATTGGCCACCTTGAATTGTAAGTGTTTTGTTGATTTCTTGGAGTCCATGTTCTATTCACTAAAGTATGCATTGGTTGGGAAGATCTTACCAAATTATTTTGAAGAATATCCTCAATATGTATTGAATGTTTTGTTCTTTGATTCTATGAAGGAATAAGAGGCTCTTGGTGATTGAAAAATGTATGCTCTGTGTCTAGAGAAGCATGTTGTGGAACCTCTTGATACTTGGTTTGTTCAATTGAGATATCCTAATCCATCATAGGTGTTTTCTCAACTAAAGTATGATTAATTTGTTTAACTACATTCTATTATTATTTGGTAGTATTTTTGTGTATTGAAGTGGTAGCTAAATATTGTCAAGTCTAGGATAAGCTATTATATGTATCATTGACTTATTTTTTTGATCTTGGTGGCAAGATATTAATCATTAGGGGTTAAATATAAGAATGTTTCCTTTCCTTTTCTAGAAGAATCAATGTTTGATTTTTCAATATGAGTGAGAGATTTTTCTCATTGTTGTTCTTCCATCCTAACCAAGGTATGTAATTGTCCCAAAGGAAAATTTGATGGTAACCTAGTGCTGGATTCAATCAACCTTAAGAGCTCTTCATATTTTTTCTCTAGGGGTTGATGTTCAAAATAGTCTTCTTTCAATCCTATGATCATGGGAATGTTTTTAAATACCATGGGATTGTCTTGTCCATCATAAAAGTGATCTTCCTCATAACTAAGGCCATAAGAGACCCCACCATGAGTATACCTTTATGTCATTTCTAGAATATTATTCTCTACATTTGCTAAGAATTTTGAATTTTTTTTACAAATGTTAACAAGGTGTGATTTCATTTTATTTAAACAAGTGACAAGGAAAAAGAGACTAATAAAATAAAGTGGCATAGTAACACACAATTAAAATAAGTGGCTATGAAATTAATCAACTTCAGTGTGTTAAAATTTTAAATTTAGAAGAAGGTATGATAACTCTAAAACTTAAAGTGTAAGAAGCAAAATAAGCTTAGGTCAAAGGTACATAAATACCATAAAATTTAGCTATAAATTTGATGAGTTGAGACTAGAAAATTAGAAGAGAGTTTTTATGTTGAGAAAGGTAACAATTCAAACTAAGAAGCTGAAGACATGAAAACACACACATGAAATCCTAAGTATAAGACCAAAACCAATTAGGCATCACAACCCTGCCACATGGTAATAAGAAGTAGAATGGTTATAGGATTTAGAGAATGAGTGAAATGCAAGATAATCTATAAGTCCAAAATGATAAAAATGGATGATAATAAGTCTATATAATGGCCTTAAACCCAAATGGAAAACTATACCTAAGTTAACTCAAACCAAGTGCAAACAGGAAACCGATTAACACCTTGGCCTAAAATAGAAAAGTGAGATTTTGAATTTGAATTAAAAATGAAGGACTTGAATATTTTTGAGAAAATGGTCTAGACTCAAATGGTAAACATAACAACATTTTTTAGATAAGACAAACATAATGTTTCAAATGAGTATTTTGAATAAGGCAAAATGTGATTTTGATTTGGTTAGTTTAACGCCTTCTTGTTAAAATAAAATGATGGATAAAAAAGGTGTTTGGTTGACATATTTTTGTTTTCAAACAAGTTTTAGAATTTATAAGACCAAGAAAGTAAAGTAAAAGTGATAAAATATAACTAAGTATAATTCCCAAACTCCTAAAATTGCCAAGGTTACTTTGTACCATTGAATTCCATCTATATATGTGATCTTGGGAGGATTTTAAATGTTAATTCAAAAATAAAAGTTCATGAAGTATTAGGATTTGACACCCCCTTCTCCCAAGAGATTATATGGGGACATGGAACTTTGTGTTACTTTACCTACATCAACAATAGGTCTGTAGTAAGTGTGGTTATTCAAAAAATAAATTTTTGAATGTCTAGATGGTCTTAAGTGTGGTTAAAAATATATATGACTCAAATTAATTGATTTCATACTAGATAAATTAATATTCAAGGGGTTATTACTTTACATAATTATTCCATCTATTTACTTCTTAGTGGAATCCCTTGGTTACCTAGTCCTGACTCAAGTTTTCATTATGATTAGAGAGGCTAGCCACTTAACCCCATAGAAATTATAGTATACATGACCTAATTTATATAACCCACCATAGATCAGGGTTGGTATGATTTTAGGAGATGAATACCTAGGTAAAATCACTCCTAAAGAACTTAAGAGGAGGCTATTAACTCTAGATCACAAGTCAAGTTACATAAAAATAAATGACCAATTGAAAAGACTTTAAAGGAAGTGTTTAGATCACCCAAACCATAAAATTTTTGGGAGAACCTTAATAACATTATTTTCATGCCTTGGACAAGGCAAAAATTCAAAATAAGGAGTAAATTTGGTCACCCAAGTTACCTAAGTGGGATGGGGGGGGAGAGCATACATGCACCCTTCATTTTGTGAAAAATAAATAATTATAAAAGATCTAGCATAAAAAAACAATTGTTTAATTTAATACACCAAATGGAAGTGTTTATGAAAATTTTGGCCCCTTGTCCTTAATTAAAAAAATGTAAAAATTTCACAAAACAATCAAGTATAAAACCTCTAAATTCGTTTTAAGTACTAAATGAATGTTTTTAAGATTTAACCATTATCAAATTTGGCACTTTTTACATTGTGTGTCTTGGAATTTTAGAGGGTTTTTTCATACCTTTAAGAACAAATATAAATGAAAAAAAAATATTTGAAAACTTAATCTCAAGTTTATCTATTTTTGTTACACAGAGATCAATGTTAATCCATAGGGACTGATGCCGATTACATTAAAACTAATGTAGGTTACAACAAAATTGATGCTAGTTGATTAGAACTAATGTCGATTACCTATAAACCTATTGGCCAAAAAAATGATTCAAAAAAAAAGGTTTTTATCCAAAACAATCATAAAAATAAAAGACGTCTCTGGATCTTATAAGAAAAGAACCAAATAGAGAATTTTCAAATTCTAAAACCAAGAATAATAACCTATAACTTTCAAGAAAAACTAAAAAACTAATTTTTCTATCATGTTCTACCCTGATAGGGACTAGTTTTTACAAAGATAAAATTACTTAAAAAAACATATGTCATGTATACTACACTCTTTACTTAATTACAACAATGTCTTCCTCCTTGATGAATATTTTTTCTTAATTGATCATAGCCCTAGGGTTTCCTTTTGTGAGATACAATGTAAGACCTTAGTTAGGACTAGGCCTTTATCAAAAATATTTATTTATTTCCTAAAACTATTCCCAACATTATCATTTACCTCATTGGTTTATATTTTATTATTTTTAGTTCAAAACATTGGATAGGACTAGGCCTTCCTTACAATACATTCCTAACACCTCCATACCATGATTAGTCATAACAATAACTATCAATATGGATAATTACATCTTAATTTTTCTTTGGATTTTTCATGCTTAATTATTTGATATTATTGTGTCTTATATTTTAATTTATAGATCATGTGCATACTTGATGCAAAGCTTATACCAAATCTTTCACTCAAGACCCTATTCAACACACTATTCCTTGACAATAATTCACTAGTTCATTCTTTATGAAAGATTATAATCCTCAATGATTGTTAGGTGAATTCAAATTTATTTATTAGGTTATTTAAGGTATCACTAAACTCTCACTCATATATCAACACCTCTCTTACCAATTCATAACTCTTTATATACTTTCCAAGACTCTCTCTCTCTCTCTCTCTCTCTCTCTCTCTCCTTTACATAATTCTGCCAATAGTCATTGTAACCCTATGTGGCTAAAATATCTTTAGTACAGATAAATAAATATTATTTAATGTAAACCAAAACTCAATTTGTGTTTCACATGTCAAAACATACTTGTAGATCAATTTTGGTTACTTAAATCTTCATACAAGTTCACTTTCCTTGTTAGACCTATTCCACTAGCCCTTTTCTATGCCTAATGCACACACTAGCCTCAATATCCATAATTACCAGTCCATACATGCTCTACAATCTTTTTATTCACTTCAAGCACATATATATTGACAATAATAATTTTTTTGGAGAATATTTCTAGTTAGAAACTGATATATAGTAAAAACCCTAATTTAGGGTTTCTAGGAACCTATATCAGCCTAAGAAACTTCAAAATTCTCTTTCTCATGTTTGGTTGGGTTTCAAAAGTATAAATTTAGTTTGTATAGTCGATATTAACCTTTTATTCCTTTTCTAAACCTCAAATGTCCCTTCTTGATTGACTATTCCACTTTTCCTATTCAAAACCTGTTTGACTATGTTATCAAAATGACCTTCAATAGGTCTAGGTCAAAGTATGTTAAATTCTATCATGTTATTGATCAATATAAATATTCAAATAAATTTAAATGAAATAAAACACACTTAAAACAATTATCTAAAATAATTTCTAATCACTTATTTTTTCTCATCCCCTCAAACATCCAAAACATAGTTTGTAAATAGGAAAACCTTATACAAAATAGGGGACCATGTTTATATTCTCTTATCAGGGTTCTCATGATTCATGTCTTAGAGAAAAAAAGAATTACGGATACATTTTACCATCCTTTCATTACATATGAAACACATTCCAACAACATTCATATGACAATAAGATAGATAATTACCAACAATAGTCTGTATTAATCCCAATAGGGGTCTATCTAACAATATAAATAAACACTAGATGTCTTATTTGAGATTCCTTACAACAAGACCATAAACACATTCAAAAAATATTTTAATAACCTTTTATATCAAATGTCTCAGTTAATCCTTATCAACAATATAGTTTTAATTGCAAATAACAGTCTTTGTTTACCCAACATGGCTTGTATAACCAATCTACAAATAAAGTTTTCTTTACTTAATCCTTCAACAAATCATCTCAAAAGAATATTTCACTAACTGTAAAAATTTCTTGGAGTCCAATTCCAATTTAATTATCTCCTCATTCATTCCTCATGGATTATAAGTAACAAAACTATGTCCACAAATATGGATTGTCATTTCATTCAAAATAGGGGTTACTATCATTCCCCTCCTATTTGCATACAAAAGATTATTCAATTAAATTACCCATCCTCTATTCAAAATTATTTATTATGTAACTCACAAATAAATCCAAGACTCCTATAAACATGTAGAACTACTTCTTGCCACCTTTTTTACATAGAGGTTACTTGATACATGATATTATGTTTTGATTTACACAATATGACACCTCTAAGACTATGGCATTGAAATTATGTCATGTATGAACCTAATACAATCTATACAAGCTTTAGAATAAATTGATACATCCTTACCTTTTCATGAATGCATAAAATCATCATTATACAAGGCTTACAAATTCAAATTTTCCCAAAGAAGATTTTGGTGAGAAATATTCATATTCAAATTCTATGTACTTATCAACCATCTAAACTACACATATGGACTCCTAATAAACTTTAACACCTATAATACCAATCCAAGAAAAAATGAAACCATTTTGGGGTCCTCAAGGGATGCCCCTACATCATACTACCAAATTGAGAAAGCTTTGCCACAAGTTCTTGAGTGATTCACTTGGCACATGATGTTGCCTAAATACATTGAACCTCCTCATGGAAGGTGTTTACCTCAACTTGCCTCTGATAGAGGTGCACATGATCTTGGGCCCCACATTTAGGCTTCTTTTGCTTTATCTTCATACTTGCACATGAAACAACAATTATAAACAAATCATAGCTACTACCATCTTATTTTTGCATTACACATGCATGCCACTCTTCTTCTTCTTTTTCTTTAATCTCATCCACCTTCTCCTTCTCTCCATCTTCAACTACTGATGCAAGTATGAAATCTTCCTCCTTTACCAATGCTTCTTCTATTACCCATTCCATTTCATACACAACTTGTGATTTATATTTTTCATGCTTCATTCTTGTGTATATTATTAGCTTGATATTGTATATCAACATCTTGACTTCCCTCAATAATGTTCATATGCATAGGCTACATATTATTTTTCCATGCCTCATCTTCTTGATTTATCACTCCTACATAGTCACCTTGTGCATGGACCTACTATATATTTCCCATCTCATCAACATCATCCTCTTATTCAAGACTCTCTTTCAAATAGTTATCTTCATCCATCATTCCTCCTTTAGCTACCTATTCCTTACATTTATTTCCATCACAAACCATCATGTTAGAAATAAAAATTGGAGCCTTCATGTTGTGCATTTAAATATCCATCTTCTTTGATTTTTTGGTGTCAATCCCATGCCATTGCTCATCCATCTTAGCTAAAATATCAAACTCTATTCTTCTATCTTCTCTCTCACATACTTGGTTTCCTTGCTTAGATTGGTTATTCTCTTGTTTCAGCACTATCATAAGTGCCATGTCTTCCTTTTTTTGAAGACTACTTGTTTCCACTTTTCAACCTTATTTAAATCCTCTCATGTCCATCTTTGTGGACTCACAAAGTTGCAAATTAATCAAATCAACACAACTTACCATGTCTTTTTTAGGTGCTTTGACCAAATCCAAACTATCCACTACCTTACAGTATATGTGTTAGCTTACAGTCATGGATGACATGCTTATCAAACTGCCATGGTCTCCAAATAAATAAATGACACACATCTATAGGAAAAAGATAACATAACACTTGATATTTATACCCTCCTATATGAAACTAAACCCAACTCTATTCACTTACCAATATTTGGTGTCCTTTGTGAACCCATGAAACCTTGTATGGTTCTGGATGTGGAATTCTCTTTAGGCCTAAATTTGTACCATCTTCAAATAAATAATGTTATTATTACTACATCTATCAATCACTAAATTGCATACTTTACCTCTTGATTTACACCTACTTTTGAAAAGGCTTCTTCTTTAGAAATGGTTCCTTAGATCTATTCTAATTCAATAAAAATCTCCTCATGAGTAATGACTCATTCCTATCATGTCTTCTCTCCTCATTTAATTCTCTCTATTACTGCATACTTCTATTCATATTCCTTAAACACTCTATTTCCATGTGTTCCTCTCTATAGTAATTCCAAAATTGCCCCTAAAATCTCTATCTTAGTCCTTGCCTCATTAGACCTTAATCTCTCCTCAATCTACCATATACCAATGGTTTGATCTCTTTTTCATGATTGTAACCCATACCATGATCTTGAACTACTGCTATATGCTCTTGTGGTCTCCCTTGAACCACCTCTTCATGTTCTCTCTCTTCCATCCTTGATTACAAAGGTGCTAACTAAAATTACCAAATATAATCTCTTTCTTCTCTTTATCATCTCCTTTTGAGAGTATCCTTAATAGCCTCTATTCTCATAACCAATGGAAAATTCATCTGGGTCATTATCCTAACCAAATAATCCTCTTCCATGCTAGCTCTCTCCATGGAGCACTATCCTTGATTACCGATCCTGCAATGCACTTCAAGACACATTGTTGTCAAATCTTTCAACAATCCACAAAATCTTTCCCTTGCTTTGATACCAAAATGAAGTAGAGCATATACCAAATCCTTCACTCAATACCCTATTCAACACACTATTCTTTCACAATAATTCAATAGTTCATTCTTTATGTAAGATTTTAATCCTTAATGACTGGTAGGTGAATTTAAATGTGTTTATCAGGTTATTTAAGGTCTCATTGACCTCTCACTCCCATATCAACACCTCTCTTACAAATTCACAACTCTTCATACACTTTCCAAGATTCTCTATCTTCTTTACATAATTCTTATGTGGCTCAAATCTCCTTAGTAAAGACAAAGACCTATCATTTAATGTAAACCAAAAATCAATTTTTGTTTCACATGTCAAAACATACTTTTAGATCAATTTTGGTGACTTAACTCTTCATACAAGTTCACTTTCCTTGTTAGACCTATTTCATAGCCCTTTTTTAGGCCTAATGCACACACTAGACTTAAAATACACACTTACCAATATGCACATGCTCTAAAATATTTTTATTCACTTCAAGCACATAAATATTGACAAGAATACAAATTTTTGCAAAATTTGACTAGTTATAAATTTAGATATAGTAAAAACCCAAATTTAGGGTTTTGAGGAACCTGTATTAGCCTAAGAGGCTTCAAAATTTTCTTTCTCATGTTTGGCTGGGTTTCAAAAATCCAAATTTATTTTTTCTAGCCTATATTAACCTTATATTCCTTCTCCAAACCTCAAATTTCCATTTTTGATCAACTATTCCACTTTTCCTATTCAAAATCTACTTGACTGTGTTACCAAAATGACTTTCTATAGGTCTAGGTCAAAGTATGTTAACATCTATCATGTTCTTGATCACTATAAAGATTAAAATAACTTTAAATGAAATATAACACACTTACCACAATGTTCTAAAATGGTTTCCAATCACTTCCTTGATCTCATCCCCTCAAACATCTAATACTCAGTCTATAAATGAGAAAACCTTATACAAAATAGGGGACTTTTTTAATATTATTTAATTAGGGTTCTCTTAATTCATGTTTGGAGACATTATACCATCCTTTAATTACATATTAAACACCTTCCAACAACATTCATATATCAATAAGACAAAGACAGTTGCCAACAACAACCTATATTAATCCTAAGAGGGGTTTGTGTAACAATATAAATAAACACCAAATGTCTTATTTGAGATTCTTTACAACAAGAACATAAACACATTCAAAGAATATTCCAATAACCTTTTATATCAAATGTTTTAGTCAATCCTTATCAACAAGATACTTTAAATTGTAAATAATAATCTTTGTTTACCCAACAGGGGTTTGTATAAACAATCTGCAAACAAAGTTTTCTTTTCTTAATCCTTCGACAAATCATCTTATAAAAATCATTCACTAACTTTTAAATTTTCTTGGAGTCCAATTCCAATTTCATTATCTCCTTATTCATCCCTCATGGATTCTAAATAACAAAACCATGTCCATAAATAGGGATTGCAATTTCATTCAAAATAGGGTTACTATCATTCCCCTCCTGCCTACATACAAAAACTTATTCAATTACATTACCAATCATCTATTAAAATTGATTTAGTATAAAAATAACTCACAAATGACTCCTAGACTCCTATAAACATTAATAACTACTTCTTTCTAGCTTTTCTATGTAGAGGTTACTTGATACATGATATTATGTTTTGATTTACACAATATGACACCTCCAAGATTATGGCATTGAAATTATGTCATGTATGAACATAATAAAATCTCCAAAACATTTAGACTCATTTTATACATCTTTACCTTTTCATTAATTTATAAAAGACTCCTTATACAAGGCTTGCAAATTCAAATTTGCTCAAAGAAGGTTTTGGTGGGAAATCTTCATATTCAAATTTTATGCACTTGTCAACCATCTAAACTACACATATAGACTCCTAATGATATTTAACACCTATAAGACCAATATAAGACAAAAATTAAACCATTTTGGGGTCCTCAAGGGATGCCCCTACATCAATTCTTCCCGTCATGACTTAGTATGATTCATGTTTTCTTATCTATCTTCATTTTGCATGCTTTCCCTAAATTTATT
The DNA here is from genome assembly GCA_037957365.1 of Torreya grandis. NCBI lineage: Eukaryota > Viridiplantae > Streptophyta > Pinopsida > Cupressales > Taxaceae > Torreya > Torreya grandis. Next base: position 1,141,738 of record JARHVA010004498.1, read on the forward strand.
GAGTGTGTTCTACATTATGATTTGTTTTATATAACTTACATATTTATTTAGTATGTTTTACGTGTTTTATTTTCAAACAATTCCATCTTACCCATTCCTTAGCTTGATTTAATGTGGTTTATACCAATTACATTTGTAATACAAAGGTTTTCAAATACTTGATTTAAGTTTATTTTACAAATTATTTATTTTATTTAAGTTTTACACATTTACCATCATGATTTAGTGTGTAATAAATTTTATTACTATTTTATACATCATTTTTACACAATTTACATCATAATTTCTTATTTTGACATTCTTTTTAACCATGAATTTGTTCACAAATTGCTAGAAAAGAATCCAAAACATATCACATATTTTCTCATAATGTATAATAGAAACTAAAATGTGCTAGAAAGAAAATATACATCCATAGACATCCATGATCATTATAAAATAATAAATTTAGAAACGTATATATCTGTAGATTAAATGTTTCATATAATAAAAATAAGATACAAGTACAATAATATCAATAACTCTAAGGCTATGCTCCATCATTCTATCTGGTGGATGAACCACACTGCCCATAGATGCATGTGACTATCCCATATGAATAGTCTATTATAATAAATATTTCCATGATTTAAGGCCATCAATTTTTCCCTATAGATCGGCCATTGATGCCTATACCTATGTTAGATACATCTCTATCTACATATGAGGAACTTGCTCCTCAACTATTATCTTCCATGCCCACAACTTTCCATATCCCACTCTAAGTGGTAGCTAAGTGCCATATCCTCTTGTATATAAATATTTTTTTACCTCACCAACCAACCAAAATTGAGTAGCATACTTTAGAGAAAATGGTATAATATGATCAATCATAACTGTAGTATGATGTGATAATACACCATCTAAAATATCATGATGAGCATTTCATACTATAACACCCCATCTAAAATCCTCCTTTATAGTATCTAAAAAAATAAATAAATGTACATTATATATCATATATATAAAATTTCTAAACATCTAGCTAAATAAATATATATACAACTATATATCTAGTCATCTATTTTACAACTTAAAATAATAACAAACATTTACCAACAATGGTATCTCCAACTAAAGTCTCTTTATTAGCATGATCTCCAAGTACCTCTACATGACCATGTCTCTAAGGTGCTATAAATCCAAGATAAATAACTATAACATGTTGTGTACCCATCTAGTTTTGATGCTCTATCATCTAATTTTGTGTTACTTGGGTTGTGGGATGTATTTGCTCAACTTTCTCCTCATGTGTATTCATTACCACCCATTGGTGCTATAGTGGTAACTATAAAATATGATATGGCTCAAGAATAACAATATATACATCCTCAAAATTAGTTTCTACCATATCCACATTTATAATCACTACCTCTTTGAAAATAGATCTTATTGATTTTATCTATTATCTTTGACCAATCTAAGGTCTGGATCACCATGGTTAGATCATAGGTATAGACACTAGTACTCCTATGCCTCCACTACCTCTTAGCTCTCTAGCATGATGTGACCTATGCTTAGGCACTACTATAATAGTCATTACATGTGTTAATCCAAACTATTTACATGAGTAACATGTTATGACTCCACCTACCATGTATAATGAGCAGTAATATGAACATGAGCTAATCTAAGAGAAATTATAGGCCAAGTTATCCAACTATTATAAATATATGTATATGTTTTCCATACAATTCCACCATGAGTAACCGTTTATAATGTCAAATTATGTGGTAAAACACATATAACATTTTTGGGCCCCTAACCCATTAGTGAAGTGTTCATGCCAACTTAACATCCACCTTGATGCATCTACATTTTTTTGTAAGTGGTTAGCCTAACACTTTTGGTATGTAGTTGGATATTGTAACACAAACCATATGCCAACTATCTGATGACTAACCATATCCCAGATATTTAGGGCATCAATGAATATTAGTATAAATGTGGTAAGTGTAGCATAGGGATTGTGGGGTCATGGAGCTGATAGTTATGATGACAAAACTCTAGCTCATCACTCAACATCCAGCTTCCACTCTGGAAAAGATGCTCCTAAAAAGGCTTATATAAGGATCTCAAATTAGAGGATAAAGGGAGAGATAGAGAATTAAAACAAAGCTCTGGTGGAATGACTTCAAAGACATGATCTATAAATAATTCTCTAGTGGATATTAAGGCTTAGAAATAGAATAGAGGCCACTCTGGCTCCAATTATATGTGTTTAAGCTCATTTGTGAGCCTCTGGGTTGTTGGTATTAGGATTTTGAATATAAACTCTTGCTATGGACTTTGAACAATGAAAAATGATGTTTCCTTTAAATGTACTTATGTGTGTATGGTTTGTATGTTTTATAGTATTTCTAATGGGATGCATATGTTTATGTGATGTTGCACTTTTGATTAATCATGTAAATTAATGTTCATACCTTTTGATGGTTTCACTACTTTAATGAAGTCTCTATAATTTTTGTGACATCATCATCATCATTTTACATGGAGGATGAGTATAGGTCTGTGCCAGTAATCCTAATATCTGTTTAATTTGAATCCATTTATTATGAGGAGTAAATTGAACTAAAATAGTCTTATGACCCACTAAGTACCTATATGACCCCAATCTTAACCCAAGAATGACTTGTGCCTATGGATCTTCTCAAGTAATTTTTTTGGTGTATTTATTAACTCCCCCTAGTGAAGCCTTGTTCTATAGCATGACTAGCCCAATTTGGGCCCCAATTTATTCTTACCTAAAATTTGAGTGAGCATATAAGGCCTATGCCTTATGTGGATTAATGCAAATGTAATTGAGTGTTTAAATTTTGAGTGCAAATGGAGTTATCCCATGCTTACACTTGGTTATAGTAAACCATCCCTAGACTTCCACAACATTTTGGTTCCATTTCCAAGACCCATGTTGAATTTCATTACTTTGATGGTGTGATAGAATAATTTATCAACTTTCTCTCAAAAACATTGAACACTAGCTGTAACAAGTGGAAAAATGTTTTTCATAGAAGCATCCAATCTACAAAGGACTAAAGCTAAGAAAATGGGTTCATGACAACCTATGTGATACTTTGTATGAGGTCATTTTTTATGAGTTACCTGAGTATGTGTATAAGTGGTTGATTACATATTCAACCCATATAATAAGAAGCTATAGATAGTACAACAAGTGGAAAAAGGAGTTCTTAGAGAGGCTTGTAACCCTAGATGTTACTTGGAATAGAGTGATGGATAAATGGTGGTAAGGATATTTAAATATCTACACAATTGAGTTCAAATTATCAACTTATTTTTTCCCTAAGTAGAGTACCAATTTTTATGTGACCCTAGAGGCACATTTATGAAAGAGTTTAACATAGAGCATAAGAATCTAATGATTGATTATGATTTTGAAATTTTAGTGATGGAAGGATAAAATCCTTTCATGTATAAGATACATAAATGGGGAGAAGGGGATGTGTAGGTAAGGCATAATGGAACGGGATGAGAAAATTGACACCTAAGAGCTGGAAAAAAAATCTTATAATAAGAGTTGACACCAAATGATGGAGAATATAGAACTTGGAAGTGCTGATAGGACCCATAGAAAATGGGAAGGGCATGAGGAAGGATATCTTGAAAGATAATAGTACATAGATGAGAGGTGTAATGAAGTGATTGACTGAGATTAACACTTGATAGGTATGGAATTCACTAAGTTCCTATAGAATTTGGTGACTACAGATATGCTTGACATGCCTATCCCATTTGAACTTATAGTGCATGATCATTCACTGGATCTCTGACTTGAAGATAGTACATAAGTGATTGTTGACCCTACCAATGCCTTAGATCTTAGACATTTTATATATTTAGATTGTAACTTTGTTATTGAATGGATTATTTCATATAAGGAAGTGAACACAACTACCTCTAGACCATTGAGTGATAGCTCACCATAATATAAATATAATGTGAGTATACCAACATAGTTAATGTTAGAAATATAAGGTGGGAAATAGCTCACAAGAAGTAGTTTGGCACCACAAATAAGTAGCATAGCACCAATGACATCAACTATGCTAGTAGGAACAATGGGATCAACACCTACCTCCAAGGCTAGAGGCATTGGAGGATTACACTAAGACAGGCACTAAGGGACAAACACCACAAGTACTAGTTATCCCCCTACATTATATCTACTATGAAATGGATGTGCACTTCCTAAAGTATCATGGCATGGAAAATACTATAGAAAATGTGCTAAAATATGTATTATAGTAGAGCATGTGAGGCATAACATAGTTGGAGTGCAAGGCTACTCAATTTACAACCATTTTACTTGATATCTCCCACACCTTATATAAAAAGTTTGATCTCAATCAAGCCATTGTTGATTGTGATACCCTAAAGTATGTATTCCTAAAAGAGTTCAAATAATAGATCATCATCATACTAAAATATAATACCCAAGGACTCTCAAAAAGTGTGCATTTGTATGATGCATAGTTTTAAACTTTCCCATCAAAGGTCCCATATGATATTTACTACTCCCAACATGGATAGTGGTTCATGGGGGGTTTGATCATGCCATTATGAAGAGTGATTTCCATTAATAATTTTATATACCCTAAATAAGTGCTTGAATTTGTGCTCTAAGCTAAGGTAGTCAGAAGTGTAAATAATGGGACCAAACCATTTATGGAGGGATACAATTCATCTATGGCATCCAAGATACAAAATATTACCACCAGCTCTATGCATGATGCTTGAAGTGGACTATGGTGCATTGACTGTAAATTCAAAGGCCATAATAGAACTAACTTCCTATAGAGAAATGTGTGTGCTTCGCTTCTAAATTATGAAGTCTATAGAGAAGCACATGACATGTGAAACTATCCTTTGGTTTAATGTGACATCCAAGTCAACATAACCATATATTATCATTTTCATGATACCTATACCCATACCACTATTGATTACCAAGTGATTGATTAGATGCATGAAAACATGGAAAGAGTGCATGACATTTTACAATAGTAGTTAGAGGGTAAGTAAACCAAGGGAATGATGGATATAGCCAACATAATATTGGCTTTGGGATGCAGTGAGGTGCCAGAGGGTGAGGTAGAGGATGTAGTGATGGAAGGTTCCCATCATGATCATGTTATAAGTGTGGCTCAATAGATCATTATCATCATGACTTACATACACATCCCACGTGTTGGTGTTGTTGAGGTCCCCATAAGGTCAAATAATGCCCTGACCTTTAAAAAAAATTGACCCAAGGTAGGATTGTTATAGATAAGGCCATAAGGATGATTAGGCATAAGTAGAATATATAAAAATATACCCCAAAGGAAAAATATACACATACAAAGTTAGTTAAGGTGAAGACAACTACTCACAATGGATTCAATACTCAGCTACTAGTTATGCTAGTACCTGAGTTATACCTTGAGTATGGGGATAAGGGTCAAAATGAATGCATAATTTAGCCCAAACCAAAAACTACACTATACCTAGACCTAATGCACTAGAAGGATGTAATACAATAGGCTATGAGCATGATAAAAAACTTGTAGGGGGAGATCCAATTAATGTAGGACTTAGAAGCGTAGGATGCCCCTTCTCAAAAGAAGCATGATAACTAAGAGGTTGAATTAAAATAATTGACTAAGATTCTACACCATACAAAGTTAGTCAAGTTGAAGACAACTACTCACAATGGATTCAATACTCAGCTACTAGTTATGCTAGTACCTGAGTTATACCTTGAGTATGGGGATAAGGGCCAAAATGAATGCATAATTTAGCCCAAACCAAAAACTACACTATACCTAGACCTAATGCACTAGAAGGATGTAATACAATAGGCTATGAGCATGATAAAAAACTTGTAGGGGGAGATCCAATTAATGTAGGACTTAGAAGCATGATAACTAAGAGGTTGAAGTAAAATAATTGACTAAGATCCTACACCTCTTGTAGATTGAAGATATGCTTTCCCTATTAAATAACTTACTCCTAGAATATGAAGGTCAAAATTAAGTTAAGGTTACCACACCACACATGGAGAGGGAATGAGGAGTTTGACATACTCAAAATGCTAAATATGACAAAGAAATCTTGGTGGATGCCAATATTGATGGATGGTATATTTTTAAGGTTCTTGTAGACACAAGCACCAAGGTTAACATATTGATAAAGACTGCATGGGAGAAAATGGGTATCCCAAATTTGAGACCTTCCCCTCATGTGCTCTTTATGGACAATAAGACCTAGGAGCAACATATGAAAATATTGAAAAGCATAGTTGTAGATATCATGGGTACTAAATTCTAGGTTGACTTTGAAGTAATAGAGCTAGTAGAGTAGGACAAGTACCCGACACTTCTAGGAAGGTCATGGAGTTATGAAAATAATACAAATATGCACTTTAAAAGGCTCTACATGACCTTTAATAATGGAAAGGAGAGGGTAATTATACCTCTTTCAAATTCCTATGAACCCCCCTATGTTGAGAGCATAGACATTGAGTATGAAATCAACCATATATATAACATCATAGTGTAAGGAATTGAGAATCTAGAACCAATCAATAAAGAAATCCTCTCTTGGGAAGATGAATAGTCAGCCTCAAACACCATAGATGTTGATTGTGACTGATGGGTCAAGGAATCATATGAGACCACTAACCAGTGAAGCCACTTGGTGCAAGTAAAAGAACAAAAACTAGTAAAGACATGTTGGATACAAATTGATCACACTCCTAAAAGATGGGTCCCTAGCACCAATAAAAAGGTAAAAAGAGTGTTTTTCCTTAGTATGGGTACAATTTTTACACTCCCAAGATATGAAGGAAGTAATCCTATGTAATACTATGTCTGTGACATTGAGTCGTGTATCCCAAAGGAAGTGGATAGAATGGGTGCACTAGTGTACACATTAAAAATCATTTCCACTCATTGGTGGGTAGTGTAAAATCCTAGATTACCAACTTGGTAAGATGAAGGTAGCCATTTACACTAGATTTGTAAAAATCAATGAGGACTTGGACATTTCAGCTTACTATGATGACTCTAACCCTATAGTACATGTACATCTTTGCTAAGAAACATGGACTATTTGTGGTAAAAAATACCTAAGAAATATTTAGGTGCATACCTTATAAATAACCTTAAAGACTTGGGTGAAATAATGGTATATAGTACATGAAACAAAAGACTGAGATGCCCTTAAGGAGTGGTCTATTCATACCTTCTCCTTTTCTTCACAAAATCTTAAACTGATTGAGCTATTACAGGTAGTTTGAAGGTCAGTGTTTGAGAACACTACTATATTGGAAGAACACCTAAAGGACATTTTTAGTAAAATAGGGTTAGTAATCGCAACCTTATTCAAAGATCAAATTTTTAATAGTGACTTTAGTGATGAATATGATGACACATGGAAATCATGCAACTAGAAGAATTTGATAGAGAAAAATATTTTAGTGAACCAAGTTGAGGATAACACCCTAGAAGAAGAGTCCCCTACCCATATTAGTGACAATGAAAGGTAGTAGAGAAGTTGAGGATTCACACTAAGAGAAAAATGAACCCTACCACACCATTAAAAACTATCAAGGTAGATATCAGTTTAGAGGGGGAACCCAAAATTGCCATTATAGTAACATATTGGTCTAACATGGAACTAACACATATTATTGATGTCCTAAAAGAATTACAAGACTTGTTCCCAAAAAACTATAAAGATATGAAAGGCATCCAACCACCCCTAGGGAATATGAGCATCAAACTAGTCAGTGGCATGAAACCCATCAAGAAGTGGCCTTATAGGATGAACCCAAATCTTCACACCAAGGTTAAGACTGAGATCGATGACATGCTATCCACAAGAGTTATCTACATAGTGTAGGAGTTTGAATGGGTCATCCCCATGGTCACCAACATCAAAAAGGATGGGTGCATTCAAATTTGTGTTGACTATAGACTATTGAATGCCTCCCACCTAACCAACCCCTTCCCAAATCCATTTATCGACAAAGTATTAGATGGTGGTGTAGGTTGTGAAATATACATATTTATTGATGTATTCTTAGGATACCATCAAGTCCATTTATAAGAGGAGGATAATCCCAAAACCACCTTTGTCACCAAATGGGGATGTTTTGCATATAACCTAATTCCATTTATACTGAAGAATGTGCTAGCCATTTTCTCTTGGGTAGTGATTACCGTATTCAAAGACTTCATTCACAAGTTCCTCCAAGTATATTTAGACAATTAGAGAATGTATGAATTGGTAACAAATCACTATCATAATTTATGCCTAATGTTTTAAAGGTGATGATAGTTATAAATTTATTTAAATCTTAAGAAGTGTATTTTTACAGTGCTATTTATCACATTGCTCGAGCACATCATCTATAAAGATGGCCTACTCATTGATCTAGCCAATATTTCAATCATCTTTTAGCTTCAAACACATTCAAAAAATAAAGACATATATGGATTTATTGGACATTATGGGTATTGTAGGAAGTTCATAAGGAATTATGCTAGGATTGTGGTGCTACTATAGAAACTCTTGTGGAAGGATGGTACATTATATTAGGGCATAACATAGGAAAATTCTTTCAAGACCTTGAAACTAAAACTAACAAGTGCACTAATACTATAATTTATTGATTGGGTGACTCCCTTCCATATCCATGTTGATGCCTCTAATACTATAACCGATGCCATTATTATACAACTAGGTGAAGGGAAAATAGATCATCTTATTTTTTTCACAAGTAGGAAATTAACTAGGGTAGAATAAAATTAAATCATGACTGAGTGTGAGGTGCTTTCCATAGTATATACCCTATAGAAGTTTAGATAGTATCTGATAGCAACACCATATTTATTATTTATTGATCATGGGGAACTTAATTACCTAGTGAACAAACCCATTTTACATGGCTACATTTATTGATGGATCATTTTATTTTAAAAATTCTAATTTGATATTGTAGTAAAGATTGGAAAGCAAAACGTAGGCCTAGACCATCTATATTGCATCAAATCTAGAGATGTGGTAATGCAAATTGAAGATGATATGAAAAATACACAAATCTATAGGATCTAATGAATCTTAAAAGACTTAGCAGAGATCACTATATTTTTGACCTCAAAATATACATCTCAGGGCATTATAACTAACTCAAAAAAGTAGCTCACAATTCATGCCACCCCTTTTCAACTATTGGCAAGGAACTATACAAGTTGAGTCATGATGAAATCATGCACTAATGTGTCCTAGAGTATGAATAAGACTTAGTACTACAAGAGGATTATGAGGGGATTGTTGGAGGCCATTGTGTTGGAGACACCACAATGAAAAAAGTGTTACAATCAAGCTTCTGGAGGCTATCTCTATTTCATGATGTAAAAGAATATGAAAAAACATGTGACATATACTAGTATAATATAAATACAAACCAATAGGATGAGATGCCCCTCATACCCATTTTAAAAGTGGGCCATTGATTTTTTTGGGCCTATTACTCCCATTACGAGGTGAACAAGTGCAAGGTACATGTTGACCCAATTTTGCCCCTCAGGCAAAATCTCGGTCACCTCCTACACCTGCTTCACAGGCCCAATCATTTCAGGTTGCAAGGTCCACTTTCAGGTCTTGACAGCGCCATTGCAGAGAATAGGCAGCAAAGGACAGAGTCTTCAGACGTCCGCAAGAGAAGAAGGGGAAAAATGGAGTGTTCGACACTTAGTCAAAAAAGAGGCAGAAAAAAATGCAGAGGGTGGCAGAATCGCCGCCCACTACAAGGGCGGGTAAAATGAGCCCGTCTACGAAGAAAATGCAGAGGGCAGCGAATTCACCGCCCACAACACAAAGAAAAGCAAAGACATCGGCCGACGTCGGCAATACTGCCGTCGTCGGCACCTTACAGAGACCGACGTCGGCAGAACCGCCGACGTCGGCAGCACAAGGGCAGGCACAAGAACTGAAAAAGCCCGCCCATGGTGGTGAAATGAAAAAGCCCGCCCCATGGCGGTGAAATGGAAAACCCCGCCCCATGGTGGGGAAAGGGAAATTACCGTGCAGAGTATAACTCTACCGACGTCGGAAGCTTTCTTTAATCGACGTCGGCGAGATTGCCGCCGTCGGCATCTTATCGGCCGATGTCGGCAGGTATTCCTACATCAAGTTCATGCAAAGGGCGGCAAAATCACCGCCCACTATAAGGGCGGCAAAATTCCCCTGCAGTGCACAAGAAAAAACCCGCCCAGCCGCCAAAGGAGAAGACCAGCACGCAAAACGAGGCAACCAGCATGGTCTGGCAGACTTGTGACATCATCAATAGTATTTTTCACACTTTTCAATGAGACTTCTCTTGGCTCTTCTGCTATAAATACAAGGACTTAGTCATTTTCTAAGGATCTTCCTGACTTTTGTAAAGAGCACTGCTCTGCAAATTTCCCACCTGAATCAATAAGAATACAGTTCTTACCTCTATTTGGATGGATCTATTAGTGTATGCATTGAATGTTAATCTGTGTCCAGTCATTGTCTCTTGATGCTCTCACAGGTTCAACACCAGCAAACCTGTGATCTATGAGCGCCACTGTCTGCTGCTGCCAGGAGTAGAGTTCTGTTTCAGAGGTATTGAACAGGTGAGGTCACTTACAGTGTGTGTTTCTCAGCACCTTGGTGAGTCCCTATTTCTTGTGCTTTCCATAAGAACCTCCCTGTCATCCCAGAGACCTGGTCTTTTCTGCCAGATCTGAGTGTATGTATGTTTTTGTCTGATTCTGAGAGTGGATGTGGGAAGGTCACCTATTTTTGGTGTATCACCTCTTTTAGAGTAGGCTGTTTGTTTTCAAGCTTTTCTCTCTCTTTTCACCCCCCCAAGTATATACCTATATATCTATATTTTGCATTACCTGAGACAAACAAGATACATCAGAGGGAACTAGCCCATATCTAGAGACTCTCCTCTCCTGCTTCGCCATCCCACAGGCGAGAGAGGGGTTTCCATGTTGCGGGGAGAGGGCAGGAATCCGTTTTCCTGCCGCTGGGTGCACTTTCCAGCGTCAACAGTTCTGGCACGCCCGGTGGGACCGCAAATTTTATCAAGTTCTAACACAGTAGTATTTCAGGATTGATGTTGGTCCTGCTACAGTGATTTTCAAAGATTTCCAGCATCTGGCGACTCCACTGGTAAGAGCTCAGTTCTTTTTTTTTTATTTTAAAAAGACCAGTTACTTAGCTTATATGCCAAAAGTTACCACCAGGTCAGCTTCAAGAAGGGTCCCCTTTGAGTTCGTTAAACTACCTTTAAACTCCGCTAAAAGACTCAGGTTTGGAAGAACTCACCCTTATCCACTGATAAATCCTCCTAGACCTGTTGCTAGGAACACCAACCCAGCTCAGCCACAAATACAACCTGTTCCAGCCATGGCCTTGCCTTTTGCAGCATTTCGTGGTGAAAGGCCTTTAAACCTCCCACGCTATGATCCGATCCCCGGAACAGCTCTAAAAAATGTGCCTTTTTTTGATGGAGTGGGACCTATTACAGTTGTTGAGCATATAAAAAATATTGCCAACCTTTGCAATATTCATAATATAACAGAAGAAAATATTGCCATCAGACTGTTAGCCTTGTCTCTGAAAGGGAAAGCTCTTGACTGGTACGGCACCTTGCCTGTGGATTCCATACATTCTTGGAATGAATTGGGCACTCGTTTAACTGATCGTTTTGGGGAAAAAAGTGATGGCCTCTCTCTTGCTGAGCAGCTGACAACTATAAAAAGAGCTCCGCATGAATATATGCAAGACTTCAATACGCGGTTTCAAAAGACTTGAGATAGAATTCCCATCCTGGTAAGGCCGACCCCCAGCTACGCTTTCTTATACTATCTAGAAGCATTAAATAGTGACATTGCTATGATGATTCAATCTATGGGGGGACACATACTGCTAGCTGCGTATGACATAGCCATTGCGGCCGAAAATTGCTTGATTCAAGCTGGGAAAATCGCCCCTAGACCTCACATGCCACTTTTCCCAGAACCGCTGCCCCCAATTCAAGCAGTCTCTCCTATAATTGCCCCCCTACCTGTCATTGAAAAGCCAACTGCTGTTCCATCCAATGAATTAAGTGAAGTTAAGGGCCTGTTGCAGAGCATGTCAAATAAACTTGTTGCCCTTAAAAGGCAGCAAGCTCAAAGCCACAAGCCAAACCAGAGTTATCAAAATTATGGCCATGCCCCTAGACCCCCCTTTCAAAATTATAACCAAGGTCAGGGGCAGCTCACTACAACTAGGCCTTATCAAAATTATAACCCAAGCCCTCCTTCGTCATCTAAAGCCATGGTACCTACACAGAACAATCTAGTGCAGGAGCAGCCAGGTTGTTCAAACATGGGACAAGGTCAAGAGCAAGCTGTCCACCCGAATGACATGATGAATTTTTTCCAGAATTCGGAAAATCAAGGTGCTGATTTTTCTCAATTTTTTGAGTTCCCAGCTCAAACCAGCACAAGCAACAATCAGACTCAGCCGGATTCTACCCTGATAAATCACGAAGAGGGCGAGCTCTGTGCAATTAATCATGGAGGCGCTGCAGGCAATCATGCTGATTGCGTTGCGGCCAATACGAGATTTAAAAGAAGAGCAGTTGGAGAAGTGCAGGCTTCCTCTCGGGCAGCGGCGAATCCTCCACCACACCCTTTTCAAAAGGCCCCAATTTCCGGTGAACCATCTGTACCCCCAGCTCCCCAGTCTAAAGCTCCAGCCGAGATTAGCCCAAAGGAAAACACGAAAGGAGTCAGTCCCCAAGTTAATATAGTTGATCAAATGAAGAAATTGCATGTGAGCATTTCTCTATGGGATTCATTATCTTTTCCGGGACAAAAGGAGGTATTGAAGAAAGAATTGCATGAGCTAGACCGCCAGGCCATCCCAACAGACACTAATAATGTCCTAATGATGAATGGGTAGCCTTCTGCTCCAGGTTAGGTAAGGAAAGAAGAAAAGACTCCCCCTTTTTATGTATCTTTGATCATTGGAGATTTCTTAGTACATAATTGCATAATTGATAGCGGGGCCAGCACTTCAGTAATGCCTAAATGCATTGCTGATAAGATGGGGTTAAAGTATGAAACAATGAACAAAGGAGTCTTACAACTAGATGGGACACCCACAAAGACAGTCAGAGTCCTGAAAGGATTGAGTTTAACATTGCATGCCTGCCCGACATTCTCAATCCCTCAAGATATAGTGGTAGCAGACGTTCCTCCATACTTTGCAATCTGTTTGTCTAGGGACTTTACGTCCAAGATAGGTGGTTATCTAGCAGCAAATTGGTCATACCTGGTTTTCAGAACCAAGTATGGGACCAAAGTGAAAATTAAATCCGAGCCACTCTATAAGGACCACCTAGAGTCCTATTCACCTAAGGCAGCGAATGTCAGTTATACTATCATTGATCCAGAAGACTCTCAAACAGACAAGTCCTCATCTTCTGCTCTTGAAGGAGTCGCAGATCTACTCTTGGATGAGTGGGGAAGTGATAACTTTGAACACGATCCTTATAAGTTTATTGAGGAGGCAGACCTTGGCGTCTATTGCTTGCATGAAGAGAGTGCCGTCATGCCCAATATAATGAAGGAAAATGAAGAAGATCTTGGCCTGTGGCAGCTATATTTCGACGGTTCCAGAAGCAAACTGGGCACTGGTGGTGAGGTAATGTTAGTCTCCCCTTCCAAAAAAAGGTACTTTTCAGCTTTTCGTTTCCATTTCTCTTGCACATGTAACGTTGCAGAATATGAGTCTTTGATTCACGGACTTGAGTGGGCAAAAAAGAGAGGGATCAAAAAATTTCAAATCCTGGGGGACAGTGAACTAATAGTGAACCAAATCAGAGGCCTGAACCTGACCAAGAACTCTTTACTGAAATCTTACAAGCACAGAGTCTGGGACTTGATGGAGGATTTCCTTGCTCTTAACATTACCTCTATCCCCAGGGAACAGAACAAGCAAGCTGACAGATTGGCAGCTGTTGGTGCCCAATTTGATGTTTCAAAAGAGATAAGCAGGGGTTGTAGTTCGCGCCATTTAAAAGTGGTGGTCCGGCCTTCAATTCCAGACAATGTTACAAACTGGCAGGTCTTCGAAAGCGACCAACAAATAGCCCTTTTCCTAAAGAAGGAAGCTGAATTTGCGGTCCACAATCAGGCAAAATTGCAGCAGCAATATGGAAATCAAATTGTTCAATTGAAGAACAATAAACTCCCTAAGGGTCTGATCACACTTGAAAGTATTTTCAACGGAGAGGACCAACTAAGAAATGACAAAGCATGCATCACTACCAAAGAGGAGAATTATGAAAAAGTAGAAATCTTCAAGGATAAGTTGCTGGCGCTTGGCAAGGTCTGCACGTTTCAAGAAAGACAAGCTTTCATCCTGCTGTGCCAGGAGTTCGCTGATATTTTTGCCTGGAACTATAGCGACTTGAAAGGCTTCGATCCAAGGCTCGCCCAACACACCATTGAATTAGATGAAGGCGCAAAACCTGTCACACAAAAGTAGAGACCTGTTAACCCGATGGTCGAGCTCCTTATGCAGAAAGAATTGGCCAAGTTGATTGAGTCCGGCATTATATTTCCGATCAAACATTCCTCATGGTTGGCTAATTTGGTTCCAGTTAGAAAGAAAAATGGGGAGATCAGGCTGTGTGTTGACTTTAGAGACCTTAATAAAGTCTCTTTAAAAGATCATTATCCCCTTCCAAACATGGAGCAGATCCTTCAAAAGGTAATTGGTTCCGAACGCTTCTCCCTCCTGGATGGCTATTCGGGATATAATCAGATTCTGGTGCGTGACTGTGACCAATACAAAATAGCCTTCACCACTAAATGGGGAACGTTCGCCTACTAGAAGATGCCTTTTGGGCTATCCAATGCTGGTGCTACTTTCCAGCGAGCCATGGACATGGCTTTCAGTGGTTTGATAAATAAGAACGTGCTGGTGTACCTCGATGATATAACGGTTTTCTCCAAAGAGGCAGGACAACATATGAAGCACCTCAGGGAGATTTTTGAGAGGTGCAGGGAATTTGGCATCTCCCTAAATCCAAAGAAATGTGTATTCGCGGTTCATGAGGGGAAACTTCTTGGCCACATTGTGTCCAAGGAAGGTTTGTCTATTGACCCAGAGAGAGTCCGCTCCATTCTGGAGATGTCCCTACCGAAGCACAAGAAAGCCCTACAGAGTTTCTTTGGCCGAATAAATTTCATTCGGAGGTTCATTTCAAACTTTGCTAAAATAGTTAAACCCCTAACCTCCTTGCTAAAGAAGGGTGAAGAATTCAAATGGACAATGCCAAGAAAGGATAGCTTTGAAGCTATCAAACAGGCTTTGACCCAGGCTCCCGCTCTGATCAGCCCCGACTTCAACAAAGACCTCAATCTCTATACCTTCAGTAACGGAGAAGTGATATCTGCCATGCTTACCCAAGCAAACAGTGATGACCTCGAGCAACCACTCGCTTTTTTCAGTCAAGGGTTAGAGGACTTCGAAACCAGGTACACCTATGTAGAGAAGCAAGTCTTGGCAGTAGTGCGCAGCCTGAAGAAATTTAGATATATGTTGTCAAACAGCAGGATCCATCTCATGGTTCCACATCCTGGCGTCAAGGATTTCTTGACCGATCGAGACTTAAACGAGAAAAGAGCGGGATGGATCACCAAGGTAATGGAGTACGACATAGACATCAAAATCACCAAGTTGGTTAGAGGAAGGGGCCTGTGTGAACAGCTAGCCGTAGATTTGAGACAAAGGGGTGAAGACAGCTTGCTGATCCATGACGCAGCCACTGCAGAAGAACCAGCTGTCGTAAGAGATTGGACACTGGACATGAGGCATTTCCTTCTTACGGGCGAATGTCCACAGGGTCTCGATAGGGCCAGAAGAAGGTATTTTAAACTTCAGTCCCTTCCCTATGTTTTGATTGATGGAGTATTATTTAGGAAGGATCTCTCTGGGGTTCTCTTGAGATGCATTGACTCCAGTCAGGCTGACAAGGTATTGGCTGAGTTTCACAATGGGCCAGCAGGTGGCCATTTCGCCCCTAAGACCACAGCAGCAAAAATAATGAGAGCTGGCTATTTCTGGCCCACTCTCTTCAAGGATACCCATGCCTGGGTAAGGAAGTGTTAGAAGTGTGCACTCTTTGACGGAAAGCAGCGATTGGCTGCCATGCCCCTATAGCCCATTCAGGTTGAGCAACCATTCATGCAGTGGGGCCTGGATTTCATAGGGATGATCAACCCTCCCTCTAGCGCCGGACACAAGTGGGTCCTGACTGCTACGGATTATTTCACCAGGTGGGTGGAAGCCATTGCCTTGAAGGAAGCAAATGAGAGCGTAGTCTTGGATTTCTATGAGGACTTAGTGACACGTTTTGGGGTCCCAGCCACTATAATCTCAGATAATGCCTTGGCTTTTCTGGGAACCAAAACTAGTGAATGGGCACTAAGGTATGGTATATACCTCAGCACTTTGTCAAATTACTACCCGCAGGGGAATGGACTGGCTGAGTCTACTAACAAAAATTTGATCAAGATTATAAAGAGGACCATGGAGGAAAATCAGAAAACCTGGCATGCCAAGTTGAAAACAGCTCTATGGGCCGATCGAATCACTCCGAAAAGATCAATCGGAAATTCCCCATATACACTTGTGTATGGAAGGGAAGCAAGGCTTCCTATCTCACTCGAATTGCCAGCGCTAGACCTCACACATCAGCTGCAGCTAGAAGAAGGAAGCAGCATGGAGGTCAGATTATGTGAACTAATGGAGCTCCAGGAGGTAAGGAACCAAGCCATGGTCTCTATGATCAGTCGCCAGCATCAAGTGAAAAAGCATTTCGACAAGAAGTCTTTGTCAAAGAGTTTCATCGAAGGAGACATTGTCTTAAAATGGGATGAAGATAGAGCTAAGCCTGGAAAACATGCAAAATTTGATGCCCTCTGGAGCGGGTCCTTACATAATTACTCAGTGCAAGCAGCATAATGCGTTCCAGCTCTCCAGGTTGGATGGCGAAGAATTGCGTATCCCAGTCAACGGGATACATCTGAAGCATTGTCACTGAATTTTGGTTCCGCCGTACATAGTTTCCCTTGTTTTCTTTCCTGTTTGCCCTAAGTGCAGTTTACACAGTTAGTTATTTTTAGTCTTGTGTGTTTCCCTTAGCAGTGGGGGTAACTTCTGTATTTTTGATTTTGGAATCTTCAAAGTAGTTGTGAACTCGCTTCAAAGTCACAATCCGACTCCGCACCCAATGGATATGTAAGGCAACTAAGTTCTAAGCATAGCAGGCACGCTTCCCTCATGAGTCGCCAATTTGTTGACCCAATTTTACCCCTCAGGCAAAATCTCGGTCACCTCTTACACCTGCTTCACAGGCCCAGTCATTTCAGGTTGCAAGGTCCACTTTCAGGTCTTGACAGCACCATTGCAGAGAATAGGCAGCAAAGGACAGAGTCTTCAGACGTCCGCAAGAGAAGAAGGGGAAAAATGGAGTGTTCGACACTTAGTCAAAAAAGAGGCAGAAAAAAATGCAAAGGGCGGCAGAATCACTGCCCACTACAAGGGCGGGTAAAATGAGCCCGTCTACGAAGAAAATGCAGAGGGCGGTGAATTCACCGCCCACAACACAAAGAAAAGCAAAGACATCGGCCGACGTCGGCAATACTGCCGTCGTCAGCACCTTACAGAGACCGACGTCGGCAGAACCGCCGACGTCGGCAGCACAAGAACTGAAAAAGCCCGCCCATGGCGGTGAAATGAAAAAGCCCACCCCATGGCGGTGAAATGGAAAACCCCGCCCCATGGCGGGGAAAGGGAAATTGCCGCGCAGAGTATAACTCTACCGACGTCGGCAGCTTTCTTTAACCGACGTCGGTGAGATTGCCGCCGTCGACATCTTATCGGCCGACGTCGGCAGGTATTCCTACATCAAGTTCATGCAAAGGGCGGCAAAATCACTGCCCACTATAAGGGTGGCAAAATTCCCCTGCAGTGCACAAGAAAAAACCCACCCAGCCACCAAAGGAGAAGACCAGCGCGCAAAACGAGGCAACCAGCATGGTCTTGGCAGACTTGTGACGTCATCAATAGTATTTTTCACACTTTTCAATGAGACTTCTCTTGGCTCTTCTGCTATAAATACAAGGACTTAGTCATTTTCTAAGGATCTTCCTGACTTTTGTAAAGAGCACTGCTCTGCAAATTTCCCACCTGAATCAATAAGAATACAGTTCTTACCTCTATTTGGATGGATCTATCAGTGTATGCATTGAATGTTAATCTGTGTCCAGTCATTGTCTCTTGATGCTCTCACAGGTTTAACACCAGCAAACCTGTGATCTACGAGCACCACTGTCTGCTGCTGCCAGGAGTAGAGTTCTGTTTTAGAGGTATTGAACAGGTGAGGTCACTTACAGTGTGTGTTTCTCAGCACCTTGGTGAGTCCCTGTTTCTTGTGCTTTCCATAAGAACCTTCTATCATCCCAGAGACCTGGTCTTTTCTGCCAGATCTGAGTGTATGTATGTTTTTGTCTGATTTTAAGAGTGGATGTGGGAAGGTCACCTGTTTTTGGTGTATCACCTCTTTTAGAGTAGGCTGTTTGTTTTCAAGCTTTTCTCTCTCTTTTCACCCCCCCCAAGTATATACCTATATATCTATATTTTGCATTACCTGAGACAAACAAGATACATCAGAGGGAACTAGCCCATATCTAGAGACTCTCCTCTCCTGCTTCGTTGTCCCACAGGCGAGAGAGGGGTTTCCATGTTGCGGGGAGAGGGCAGGAATCTGTGTTCCTGCCGCTGGGTGCACTTTCCAGCGTCAACAATACATTTTAGCTACTTTAGATTAATTCACCAAGTGGGCCAAAGTGGTGCTAACTAAATATTATATAGGTAACACAATATCAATATTCCTTTGGGAAAATATTATCAGTAGGTATGGATGGCCATTTATCTTTACTAGCAACCATGGTACACATTTCATCAATGAAATAGTTCAAGTCTTATTATCTAAGTATATGGTGCCACACCATAGAATGACACCATACCACACCCAAGATAATGGCATAATAGAAGAATTTAATAAAATATTAGGGATAGGTCTCATAAAAATATGTGATGTTGGTTGAAAGGATTGGGATGACCATGTGTCATTAGTGTTATGGGCATATCACAAAACATATAAGTGCTTGAACAAGGCTAGACCATTCTAACTTGTATTTGGTGCAAAGGCTATTTTACTTATGGAGTTTTTAGTTTCCTCATTATACATCACATGTATATTTTATTGGATGACCAAGAATATTTAAGAACATGCTTGGAATATGTGGAGAGGCTAGATGAGAGATGCCCAAGCATGATGGAGCTAGTAGATAGATAAGCTCTACTAAAAGTCAAGGCATGATAAGCACAAAAAGAGAAAGGTATTTATAGAAGGTGCCTTATTTTTTTTTTATGATTCTAAGTACCTACATCACCTAGGAAAATTGAATATCAGATGGATATGACCTTATGTCATCCAAAACATCTTGGAGATTGGTGCATGCAAGTTGTGCATGTTGACTGGTGAAATGATCCATGGGAATTTTAATGGTAATAGATTGAAATTATATCCATCAATACGACATAGATTGCACAATCTAACATAAAATTTCTGGTTAAAATTTAGTCACTTTATCTTGTGACCATAATAAAATTGGTGTGATCCAAATCTTTTCCTTATGATTTATTTCTTTTGTGTTGTTGGAAATAACATGGCACCATTACGACCACAACAAACATTTTTGGTTCTTACACCCACATAAATCTAGTTGGGTGAGTTGAGTCTAGTCACTTTTTAAAGCACCTATGGCTAGAAACAAAAGTTTATGGGTGCATGTGAAGTCTTCCAAGCTAATTGACCTATAAGTATAAATTGATGACTACATTTCTAAAGGTATTTATATGTAAGAGACTAAGAGGAGATAGTGAGGTATTGGAGGACAAACATAAATATTTGTATGGGGTAGGGGAGACTGAAGCAAGAGACAATAAAGCATAGAGAAATCAACCAGAAAAGTGAGGTGCACTTTAAATGAAGCACATCATTGAGAAGAGATGGAACCTATGAGGCTAAATCATTTGCATGTGAAACACTGTGCCCAAGTAGCCATATATATGGTGAAGGTCATGCCATGGTGAACACAACACAAAATAGTGACTATTTTGATTGTTGGCACCCACACAATAGTCAGTGGGAAGTGACCATTTGAATTACCTATCACTTCCTTGAAGAAACCATTATCATAGTTAATACTATAGTGGTGGAAGAACAAATATCAATAATAATGAGTAGATGGTGTTAAATTTTAGTATATTTCATGGGTTTTAGCACATTTTGAGGATCTAAATCATGTCAAACATCAATTTGGTAGATGAAAATAGTGAATAAAACCAAAATATGATAGAGGTAGGAGGTAAAATTATCATTTAAAAAAAATCAGAATAAAGCAAGGAGTGAAATCCACCAAAAGAGAAAATGCTACCATAGAAGAGATAAGTTCCCCATAGCCTCCCTAAATTATAATGAAATAAAAATTAGAAGATTTAATTTTCCCCTAAGGAGAAGAGGAGGAAAATGGAGGGAATTTGATGGAAAAATAGGGAAGCCAAATTTTGGTAGGATAACTAGTTTGCCATTAATAGGGCAAGAAATAAAATAGCTAAACACAATGATATTTCTTATTGTTATAAAGTAGATCATACAAAATTTTAGGCTTTGATAGGATCAATCAGTCATGATTTAATAGTATTAATTTTAGGATGGAGAATAAATGACTGAGCATAGGTATACCACAAGTGCACATAGATGTGAAGAAAGCAAAAATAGTGAGGGAAGCAGCCATTACAAAACTAGAGGTGGAAATGGTAGAGGAAGTTAGCATCATAGAGTTTGATCTAACTCTAAGAAAAAATATCACCTATCAAGAGATGAATTACTCATGAAAGTCATGGTGGGTGAAAAGTGGGCATCCTTTACCCATATATATAAGTTAAAATATTTTAGCCATAGAATAGGTAATAACATGTAGGAATTAAACAAATACTAGATGGTAGACACAACCAAGAAGACCAAGGAAATCATCATGTTTTTGATATCTCCATTAGAGATAAGTTATAAGACACAATCACCACAAAATTTTTTGAGCTACTAAGCTTTGTCGAGATAGAAGACTTGGTACATTTACTTCTCTTGTAGGTGCATGGTGATTGGTTCTATTCTATTAGATGGTGCATGAGGATTTGTATAAGCCACATAATTAGAATCATAGGGCTACCTTGAGTAGGAGTATATATATAGGAGCTGATGGAGGATGCTATAGAGGTAGAGAGGGTTGTAAAACTCCTAGGTTACTACAAGTCAGGATTTGCATTCCCCATCAAAGACATCAAAGACCTTGACACAAGGGAAATAATACACCTTGTAAATGAAAAATTATGCCCTAATAGTTGATGGTCAGATATAAGTAAAACTTATTTTCATTTCCCACCATATGGTATAGGGATTAATGTTCAACATCTCTAAGTTCATCATAGAGGATATTATAAAGAATGCACAATAAAACCATCAAGTGTACATGACTTTCTTATAGGGATACATGCTTATCCTAATGATGATAGAGGAGATAAGTGTGATAGATGGTGATGGTAACCACCTATGGGTATTTACACCAAACCACAAGTCCCTAATAATGAAGTGCTAAGACTTCATCTACCCATAGCTTCTTGTAGAAATACAAAACTAAATTTTAGGGGTAGTTTGAAAAGTATGTGGATGAATTTGGAAAGGAGTGGCTCATCCCACATACACTCCGTTAGTAACTCATGGGAATGATGGCCTTCATCATGATGTAAAATTTTTGTGTGGTCTACTTAGCACTCATAAATGACAATCTATCAAGTTAGATCTGATTAACTTACATATTCTCAACCAAATACGTCATGATAGCACTAAATAAAATCCAAAATGCATAAAAAATTGATATCCAGGCCAAGGCCAAAGATCACAATAGAAGGATGATGAGGTGCCAATTTGTGTACCCTAGATCCAAGGCAACTAGGGATGAAGAGGATGATAGTGATAGGATTGACATCCATCCCCTCTAAAGGGTAATAACCAATGGAAGAATTTTCAACCTATACTATGAGATAAAGCTACATAAGAAGGGTGGAGATCCTAGCAATGATGATGATCACCCCCTCATAGCTGGTGATTAATTAAAACATGCATTAAACCTTCAGGTAAAGTCACTCCATAGGAAGTGAGGTGAAAAATTAGAAGAGATTATGGAGTGCATACAACTAATAATACCCTTTGAGGAAAAAATCACACCACTTAACCTAAAGAAGCACTTAACATTCACATAAGAGGGTGATTCTTCCAACAAGAATATATCACATAAGAGGGTGTTTCTTGTAGCAAGAATATAATTAAAAAGACTAAGGGACCTATAACATTCCCTACCAAGACCCTTGTGAATATGGAAAGAGAGGTGAACCTAGCACCCATTATAGAAGAAGATATTAAATAAGATAGGGAATGGACTTATATCTTATATATAAAGGAAGGTGAAGAGGAAATCAATGATAAAAATGTTTAAGAGGTCATACAAAGTGGTGTGGATATCATGATAAAAGTAACAGAGGAAATGGTAAACCTTAATTCTAGCACAACCTTATTAATGAGCCCACCAAGGAAACTGACACTAACATCTATGGATAAATCCTCCCCAATTGCCCCTCAATTTTTTAAGGATAAAATAATGAATTGGAGAAAGATGGGGCCCAACAAGGAAGATATAATCTAGGATTTGGCACTTGAAGATAAGTGGAAACTTTATTGGGAACAAAAGAATGACAAGTTGGAGAAAAGGGCCACAAAGGTTCTCTCGAGCATAAGACTAATAGTAAAAGTGGTCAAATAGGCACAAAGTGACCCCTTCAGACAAGTAGAGGAAGCTATGAAGGCATACCCAAGTAGTGAAAAGGTGTTTGGACAAAAATAAGGCAATACTAGTACTTTAGAGAAATAAATGGAGACAACTAAGGAGTTCGAACAATAACAAGGTGACCCTGGCATCAAAGGATAACCCTTGAGGTAAATATTTAAAATCCCCAAGATAAATAAATGGATGAGTGGGAGAAGTCTGATGAATCAATCCCCAAGGACCAAACAAGTGACTCCTCAAAGGAGCATGCCGAAGAAAGTGGTGGCACTAATAAAGAGGAAGAAGTACACATAGATAAGGCTATCATCAAGAAGGATGACATAAAGCTTAACATTATGGAAATGACATAGAATAATTGGGGGGATGAATATTTATACTTATACAAAATTATGCCCCATAAGCTACAATGATAAAGACATGCAAACAATTCTAATTTACACTGGACCATTACATGGATGAGCCCTAATTCAAGGTGACAAATGATGTTACTTTGAGCCTAGAAGATTTTGAGAAAGGAAAGGAATCCCTTTTTACTGACCCATGTGACATGAACCCATTCAATCTAGGAATTCACTAATAAAAATGGCCATAGAAGTAATGTACCTTAATATCACAAATGATGGAAAGGTGAGTAAATTAAAGAACATCCTCAAAGAAGCCAAGGAGGAACCACATACCAAAAATTTCAAGTTGAAAAAAATTTGTGAGCATGTGGAAGAAGTCAAGCCATATCTTTTGGTCAGCATCAAAACTTTATACCTTTCAAAGGTCAATAAGATTTATGTATTAGTGGAGCAGATGATCCAAAGACTGTAGTCTAAGCTAGTATAATAAGAATAAAAAGAGGAAGACCCTAGCATCACACTAAAGTAGGAACTATTCAAATAAATCCAAGAAGTGGAGGATCTCTTTGTAAACTTGAAGGAGGGTATGGAAGTAGTAGACATAAACTTCTTTAATTTATCTAACCAAGCCTTAGTGATAGATGTGCACTTAAAGTAAGAAAATTATGAGAAGGAATATATAATGGCTAAGGTTTACTCTATAGGTAAGGTAGAAAGGTCACAAATCATGATAAACATCAACACATTGAGAAACTAGATAAAAAACCAAGAAATAAACTTAGAAATAATCTTCCATGCTCTACAAACTAAGGCCTATCAACAAGGGGAGATATTAGACAAAAGTGTGTCAAAGGCACAAGATAATGTAGAAGCCTTTCATAAATACTAGATAAAATAGATATAGTTTTTCTCATTGTTACATCATCTAAGATTGATAGCACCATAAAAGAAATCAAGTTAGCCATAAAGGGCTTTGAGGATTTCAATGCAAAACTCTAAGAAAATGCACCTAAGTTTTTCACTCCCAAGATTTTTATGGATTAGTTTGAGGGTAAACTACGGAATTTTTTATGGGTTAATGTTGGGAACTAACCTATTAATGGAGTGTTCATGCCAACTTAACATCCACCTCAATGCATCCATATATTTTGGCAAATGGTTAGCCTAATGGTTTTGGTAGCTAGCTAGAGGATCTAACACAACTCTTGTGCTAGCTAGCTGATGGCTAACCATCTCCAAAATATTTAAGTCATCAATGAATATTTGAATAAATGTGGTAAGTATAGCATGGGGATCATGGGGTCATGGAGCTGGCAATTATGATGATAGAGCTCCAACTCATCACTCAACATGAAGTTTCCACCTTGGCAAAGATGCTCCTAAAAATTCTTATATAAGGAGCTTGAACTAGAGTATGAAGGGAGCTATGGAGAAATTTAGTGAAGATATGGTGGAATGACATTGAATCCATGATCTTTAAACATTTATCTATCAGCCATTAAGGCTTAAAAACAAAATCAAGGCCACTCTAACTCCAATTGTATGTGCCCAAGCTCATTTGTGAGCCTCTAGATTGTTATTTATATGATTTTAACTTTAAAATCTTGCTATGGAATTTGAACAATGAAAAATGATATTGCTTTAAAATGTACTTAAGTGTGTCTATTTTGTATGTATTATGATATTTCTAATGTGATTTGAATGTTTAGGTGATGTCACACTTTTAATTAATTATGTGAATTAATATTCATGTGTATTTCTAGTTTTGCTACTTTAATGAAGTCTTTATAATTTTCATGATGTCATCATCATTTTACATGGAGGATGAGCATAGGTCTACACTAGTAAACCCATTCCCTATTTAATTTGCATATATTTAGTATGAGGAAAAAATTGAACCAAAGTAGTCTTATGACCCACTAAGAACCTATATGACCTTGGTCTTAACCTAAGAAAGGTGCCTATGGATCTAACCAACTTAATTTTTTAGTTCATTACTTAATTATCCCTAGTGAATCATCACACCATGATGAAACTATCCCAATACAAGCCTCAATTCATTATCAACTACACTTCGAGTGAGTAAATAAGACATGTTTATTATGGGAATTGATGCCAACATAGTTGAGTGTTTAAATGTTGAGTGTAAAGGGAGTTATCCCATTCTTGCACTTAGTTTTAGTAAAACACCCCTAGAATTCCATAATAAACATGGTCCTATTTCCATCTAAAAACATGAGGGATATTGTCATTGACATCATGGGGCAAACTAACTACACAATGAAAAAATGAGGCCCATAGTATTCTTCCCATGGGATAGAATGACATACATATCATGGACTAATTATACCCAATTCTCTAACCCTTGGTCGTATAAGGTACCCTAATCCAAAATTGACTAGCACAAGGAAACCATATATAACAAAACCTTCCCATATAACTTATGAAAAATCACATGCAATATCATAAGGCCTATCACTACCTTCTAGAAATATAGAATGATACTAATTTATTACATATATTTAGAACAAATTAATGTATATGGTTGGCATAATTAGGTTTTAATGGCATCATGAAGGTGGATAGGATCCCCCTCAGTGTTCATTAACTCATGATGTTCTCAGGAACATGGAATTACTAACCAATTATTTATGATGAGAGGTGGATGGAGATACGATAGAGGTGGGAATCACTTCAGATTATGTCTATGCTCTAGTTGTAATTCCCATTATTATGGCCCATATTATTTTTGATACCCCTGATATAGAGTCAGAGATGAGCCCTATCCCTATGGGTGACTGGCACTAAGTTGTATTTTCAAGGATTATAGGTGAGACTATTTGATATATGTATGTATATATGTATACACACACACACACACACACACACACACACACACACACACACACACACACACACACACACACACACACACACACACACACACACACACACACACACACACACACACACACACACACACACACACACACACACACACACACACACAGATATATATATATATATACATACATATATCAAATAGTCTCACCTATAATCCTTGAAAATACCACTTAGTGCAAGTCACCCATAGGGATAGGGCTCATCTCTGACTCTATATCAGGGGTATCAAAAATAATAGGGGCCATAATAATGGGAATTACAAGTAGAGCATAGACATAATCTGAAGTGATTCCCACCTCTATCGTATCTCCATCCACCTCTCATCATAAATAATTGGTTAGTAATTTCCATGTTCCTGAGAACATCATGAGTAAATGAACACTGAGGGGGATCCTATCCACCTTCATGATGCCATTAAAACCTAATGATGCCAACCATATACATTAATTTGTTCTAAATATATGTAATAACTTAGGTAACCATGTTATGTCTATCAAGTTATAGAATTTTTTTCATCTTTTCAAAATTCTAAAAAACAAAGGATATATTAGTCCTCACTCTTAGATAATAAGAAAATTACACTCTAAAATTAATTACAAATATGATTAATTAAAAATATATTACTTCATCAACCTATTTTTGAAAATTTTTGACCAATGTCAGCCATATAGTTCACTATGTTGGTCAAATATTACAAATATTATAATAAGTTAGCCAGACAACAAACTACATCAGCCATTATGTCACCATTAAATCTCAATCAACCACTATTATGCAGTCATTTAGGTTACAAAACTAAGTTAGCCCATAACTATGCATTTAGCCATGTCATTTTATTATATCAACCAATTCATTCAAATTTATCTATTCTTACAAACTATTTCAACCAATTTAATACATTACTACATCAACGAGTATGTATGTAGTTATCCACTTAAAATTTACAAACTAGAACATCCTTTTTATATGTAGTTGGCCACTTTTTATCAAACTACACCAGTTATTTGCTATGTAGTTATCTACCATTTCCCCCTTCACTTTATGAATTAAGTTGACCTAGTCATCTTTGTTCAATTATTATGGTGATTTTTTTAATTTATCATTAATGCCTTAGACATTTATGACTAATTTTAGGACCTACCCATTGAATTTCCTATTATCTAATCTACCTTAAAAATTATTTGGGAAAATTCTATTATACATATTTTCCCCACCATCTATTTTTCAAATTCACTATATTTACCAATAATAACTTGAAAAAAATAAAAAATTAAAGCTTCACTTACCTAAGATGCACTAGTTGCCGTTATGTGTCCCCTAGATTACACTCATTGTCTCGAGGATATAGTCTCTCTCTTCAATATCATATCTCTCTCAGAGCTCTATTTTTCTCATAACATAAAAATTACAAATGAATAATTTAAAATCCTATTTAAATTTTTAATTTTTAATTCTTCAACTATCAAATATTTTCTGACAAACTCTAATTTTTGCTAGAAATATGTTTTTACTTGTTCATTTTCTAAATTGAAAGATATTTTGGTACCCTGATATTGTAGAGAATGTTAATACATATAACACAATTTTTTTTAAAAAAAAATCTCTTATTTTACAAGTCCACCTAATATCTCTTACATTGGATGCCTCTTCATTTTTCCAACATGGCTTTTGTTTTACGATAACAAGGTAAGTAAAGGTATGCATTTTTCAATTATTTCCTTTCAATTACTCTTATGATTCATAGTGTAATTTTTATTAGCTTGACATTATGGGTTGATATGTTCTTTTCTCAAAGCACCATCCCATGTTACAACTGCATGACATGTGATGAGATCCAAGTGGGGCATATGTATACACAAATATTTTTAAACATTATCAATTATTGATGCTCTCTCTTATAAGAACCTATCAAGTCTCAACCTCTCTGAGTACATACCTTAAAGGGTGTGCTAAGAAATGGGTTGGTATACCTTTGATACTTTTTAGGATTGTTGGCCCTTATACCACTAGTTAAAAAGAATATAAACTATTCCTATCCATTTCCCTAGGCATTGAAACCCTATTTGTACATTTCCTTAAGAAACTCACCACCAAAAATAACACCTAACTATGTAAAAACCCATTTTTATTATGTTTCTTACTAAATTACTTAGGTTAACCCTATTTTGGGTGTATCACACATTACATAACTATGTAGACTTAATTTGACATAGTTTGGGACCTAATGACTCCATTTCCAAATTAATAAGGTCAACTGGGCTGATTGCATCGACTAAAATCCTAAAAGGGTTTAGGGTCAATCCATGGCTATATATACCTCCTTTAATTTCATTTATAAGAGAGGATAAATCAATTGTGCATCATTATTATTTATAAATCTACTTATATAATTAATATGAGGTTTCATTGCTTATGTTTTTGCCTTAGAGAAGTAACACTTGTCTTGTGGAAATATTGAGTGCATAAGGGAGGTATTATATCCTAGAGATGATTTTATCTTTGTGATCCTTAAAATATCACAACAACCTTATGAAAAGCACCATTTTCCAAGGGAGAGTTTAAGGCATGAAGGGTTCACTTCAAAAAGGTAAGTATATTCCTGGCCCTTCATATTTTGATGAGTAGATATTGTAGAGTTAATATATATTGGATTATATCTCTCCTTGATTATATCATTTATATATTATAGATAAATTTATCTTTGCATATTTATTATCTTCCCCATTTATGCCACAAAATTTGGTGAGCACTATATTAGCTTGCATATTCATTTACTGGATTAATTTGTATAGTTGTTTAGTATATTATCTTGTTTAATATTATTACATTTATAAGACCTAGCTAAGGTTAACAAAATATGGCATTTGACTATAGGCCTTGGGAACCTCTCCTTTACCATAATGTAATAAGAGATCCATTAGTGTAGGTTTAACATATCCATTATTTGTCATGAAACCAATTTAAACGTATTCTGAAGTGTAATTATTAGTTTATTTATTTCTCAAGGATTGAATATTATTGAGTAGGATAAGTTACAAAATTGCCTAGTTTCTCTTGTATACACAAAACATATCAGTGTTAATCATATTTTTGCATCTTTGTTCAAACATTTTATGCCTCAAAATATATCAGCTCAAGTATGGGTTCAAATTCAACATTCATGTACAATTAGTGATTCAAATGGTGTACATAAGGACATTAATATTTAAAGTGAGATTCTAAGTTAAATGCTTCTTATAAGGAGATCAAATTACTATTGTGCATCTCATATAATGCATGGCCATCATATACAAAAATATCCTTTGAAGAAAAAACTAAAGTATCATTAATAGTGGCGATCTTATAATATAAAAATCAATCAATTAACCCACTCACATCATGATTTCATCTCCTAAGAAACAACACAAGTATAAAAATGGAAAAATCAAAACAAGAAAGGTTAAAAATGAAAAAAAATAGAGAAATAAATACTACAAAAAGAATAATTATAAAGGGGAAAATTAATTAAGTAATTATTAAATATTAAAATAATATAAGTTACTTAAATATCATAAAAAAAAGATAATTTTCAATAACAAACTCAAGATAATAAAAAAAACATCCTTACGAAAGGGTTTCTCATGAAGGAATGTCAAAAGTAATATATTCCTAAAATGAATAATGGTAGAAATGTGGGTTCTAAGGATTCAAACACTATATCTACTTCATGAATATAGGAAAAAGATAATAAAAAATACAAATTATAAGGTCATATTTTCAAGTCAAGAAGTAAAACTAGAAACTACTTCCCTTCCTAGTATTCAAGTAGTGATACATGATTCTTCTCTAGTTCAAAATAAAATGCAATATCTTAAAAATGATGAAGAAAATTAATAGACACAAGTTTCAATAATGTAATATCACAATATGGTGAAATTGATTTTTCATATAAAGATAAAAAACATGAAAAAAGTGACATATCATAGTTTAATGATCAAATGGATGATTATGATTATGATAATGTAGAGTATTATATTAATGTAAATGATGTTAAGGATGTTTCAAGTAATGATGTAGTGATTGATTAAAAAAATTATGGACATGATTTTTGGCATACTTATACCTTCTTACACAAAGTGGACATTCCCTTGTTAGATACATGAGCTACATGAGACATCCCATTGATGGGATCATCAATTAATAGCCAAAAAGTCCATTTTACTTAGGTTATTGATGTATATCTTACTTGATCATCTATTAGATTATTATATTTTGGAACATGTGTTCATATGAGATTAAATAAATCTTTTGCTTAGCCCTTGGATTATTTCTATTTGAATCTTGACTTTTGAAATTTTATCTTGATGTAAGCACATCTATGACACATTTTGTAATATTTATAATGCACATATTTTGTGGCATGTTATTTTATCATCCTTAAATAACGACTATATACATAAAATTTGGCTTTCATTTTGTCTTACATGCTTGCATACTCTTACTTATACATACTACATGAGTACAAACTAATTCTTTCCCATTTGGAGGCATGTAAATTATTATATTCACATATGAAATCAAGATACATTATTAAAATACACATATATAGTGGGGGCATATTGCTTTCTTTCACTCTCTTCACATTACCATGTTATCAAACCTAGTGCACCTTGGTCATTTGGAGCAAATTTTGAAATTTTAGAAACTAAAAAACATAAAACAATTAAATCAAATATTTCAAAAAAAAAAAAAAAAAACTAAATGCCTCAAAAATATAAAAACATTAAAAACATTTTTAAAAAAGTACCCAAGCATGACCTGCAATGATAGTTTACTTATTTACATATGTTATTTATCATATACTTTGGTAGATAACATATTATATTATATAAACACATGACATTCACACGGTATTTCAGTGTGATGTAATATGTACATTAAATTTTCAATTCTTAGATGTTGGACTCCCTTCTACCTTGTGGCCATTTATATGTTGGGGCCATATAATTCTAAAAGATACTCTACAAAAGGTTATATCTATTTATAACCTCAAATGCAATATTGAGCTTCATATCTTACAAGTGTCTTGATAAATCACTCATGTTTTAAATTATGCTACATATATGTGTTACCTTGTTAATAAATATGACATTGATATATGTGATTGTATAGACTAGTTTTCACATGTTATATGCTCCTTCAGTTATACTTCTCTTTCTTGTATAATTTGTTTCTTATTGTGTGTGGACCTTGGCCCTTGAGTGAAAATTTATTGAGCATATCTGTGATATCATTTTTTGGCATGTGTGACATTTAAATATGTCCATTCCATCTGACCTTGCTCTGATGTGTGTAAATAATTTGATTATGTGACATTTGAACATGTCCCTTGTATGCAACCGTTGAAATTATTGTAAGACATTATGTTTAATTATTTCATATTGTGTTTGTGTATTTTTTGATTTTGATTAGTGTTTCCATGATATTTATCATACACTCATATTGCATTCTTCATTTATAAATCTATCTATACATAACATTTGGTAGGATTTGCATTTAATATTTTATATATATGCTTCAATGATAATTGTAATTATATGATGACATACTCTCCAAAATGATGAAATTATACTATATGATCATATATTTATCATATAATATAGTTCACACTTCTTTTGAAATGAGTCATTTTAAGACTACATTCTCATCTCAAAAGTGGGGCATCATAGTTGGCTTACCTTGGATATTGAAACCTTAATAAATATATTTGGGGAAAGATACAAGTTTCAAAAATATAGATCACCAATTTTCAAAAAATTCAAACTAAAGAAAAATCAGATTTAATAAATAAAGCGAAGGATTTCAAATACTTAAAATGATTCAGAAGTCAATCACATGACATGTATTAGTTCTTCAAAATAGATTATAGGAGAATATGGCACATATATGTACTCACTTTTCAAAGAATCAAGGAAAAACATAACACACACTTGAATGCATATTTAAGAACATGTGAAAAAAATTACAAAATCAAAATTACAGGTTGCAAATATAGTTACAATGAAGCATATAGATGCATACAATTATATATCATTGGCACATATTTATAGGGGCATGGTATTCATTTACACTCATGTTTATTCAATATGAAAAATTCAAATTCTCAAAGTTCAAAGTTTCAAATTTCAAAATATTGAAATTCGAATCAAATTATTTAAGCAATATGGTAATTATGAAGGAATGCATATACTTCAATCCCTTACTATCATGCAAAATTGAATATATATATTTATTTGGTAGTGTTATTTGAATAAATGTGCATGATTTACATTAAATTATATTGACATTCAATAACTCTGGCATCACTTGTAGTTAACCTAGCATGGTTCCACCCTTTTTGTATTAGTAAATTTGGTATTATTCCCTTTGCATGAGAGTTGGGATAATGCATATTTCCAACTCAATATATTAATTGGTTATTAAAAATTGGGACTTGATCAAACTTATATTATCCATTAATTACAATCATCCAATTTTTTTTTTTTTTTTGGGAGGGGGATATAATTATCCATCATAAATTATAGGTTACATGGTAAATGCGCTTCACATACATAGATGTGGACTTCTTCCTTGCTCTTTTTTTATAATTATTAATTTTCAAAGTTAATATTTTTCAAATTTAAAATTCACAAAGGAATACTTAATGAGATATTGTAGGGATTTATAAAATTTGATTGACTTTCACAAGTGATGTATTTTCTCTAAGATAAAGTGTGTTATACATAATTTTGCTTAGCTCTTTATCCATTATTCTAGTAATTTTATTTATAGAAAAAGGGGGGAAAATATAGACATAATGTAATCTCATGTACTTGAAAAATCTAATTATTGACACATTACAAAACACATAAATTACCCTCAA
>JARHVA010004498.1:1180000-1541634 GCA_037957365.1 Torreya grandis
GGTAGGACCAAAATTTTATTCTATACCTTAACTACATGAATCTATATTATAATTTGATTCTCTTTATTTTATTCCTTTTTATCTTCCTTCTTGACATATTATCTTATGGAAAATGTTCCTATACATTATATGATGGTCAAAGATGGCCGTGTAGTTCCCATAGTGTGATGTATGTGCATTAACAACCTTAATGGAATTTATTGATGTGCAACTATTTCTTCTATCCATATTTTTTGTATGGCTGACTACATTAGTGAAGTTGTAGTCACTTAAAATATTGAGACTTATTCCCTTTCTTGAAAAATAACCTCCACTCTACACTTGTTTTCTACTTATTATATGATTGTATCTATAATTATAGACTATGTATGTGTGGGTATCTACACTAGAAGTACAATGGGAACATTGTTTTGTAATTGGTAGGTAAAAAATACCTTTTAAAATAAAATTTTCTTCTCCATATCTTTATCATAGATATCATTTTTTATATCACATTACATTTATTTTTACACCTATTAACATGTGACCCCAAATTTATTTTGGTTGTATTCATCTATGATCATCCACATACATTATAAGTGAGCCATAATGTTGTGCTATGAGTCCTCTTGAGTGGAATTGAAGATCTATGAGAATGTGCCTTTTGTTTTGATGGTATTAGCTGAAATTGTGAGACTCCTTGATTTTATGAATTTTCCTATTGTTGTGGTTGAACATGTGCCTCTACTTGAGCCTATGGTAATGGTTGATCTGATCCTATAGAATCAATCATATCAGTTACTCTACTCCCAATGGCATTGATCATAGTAGGTTTACACTAGTTACTACCACTTATTTTTGATACATAAATTCCATCTTAGTTATAGGGAAATAAATGAAAAATGGAAGGGGAAGATCTAGTAGTTTGGTGAGTTCATGGATCTATATTTGGACCCCATTATGCATTTTAAGTATCATGTTAAGGGTTCCTAGGTACTCAAGGACCTCCCTAAGCACCCACAATTATGAAGTCATCAATCCTTGAATCTTGATCCACCATTGGTTAAACCTATCTATGCATAATGTTATTAATATCTTGGATATGGAATATTTTTTAAGGCATTTACTATGTAATAATCTATGTTTGGTATGATTGATCCTTTAGGTGATTTCCATTATTTGAAACATGAGAGTAGTACCAATAATTTATACTAAAATGACTATGAGGTTCTTGAGTTGACCTTATATATATTTGTGATTAATTATATTACAAGGAACTTTGGCCAATTGAAGTCTTCCCCTAGCTAAATCATCTAGTGAACTATCTAAATTACTCATTTAGTAGCTTTCCTAAAACTTTTAATTGTTGGTCAGTACCTATTCATTATGTTTTTTATTAATAGTAACATAGGTATACCATTCATTTGATTAATGGGGATTCATCTTGATGCTTATGTGTATGCATCCTTGATGTCTAAATGTATAGGCAAACTCTTTATTTTATAGACTTCCAATTATTTTCCCCTTACTAATAATCTTGTATCATGTGTCATTATGTTGGAATTGATGTATATAGTCATGTCCCTATAATGATGGATGGATCCTTCATTATATCAAATCAATAGAGACATCATTACTTCATTCAATTTTTTAAATATAGGTAGCCTTACAAATTTTTATGCTTTTGAACCTCATAACCTATCTTTTATTGCAAGGGATCCTAATTGGGAACTAGCCACTTGTGGTTGAGGTAAATACTCAATAATTAACATGTTTATGAGTTTTAATAGATCTAGATCATACCATTTACCTTGACTCATGACTAACCTAACATCCATCTATTCATTTTTGTGAACTATACATTGGTACAAGGATTTGATGCATCAAAATTTTATGCTCATTGTAGATAAATTTCATAAACAATTATCTAAAAACTATGTCTAATAAGGTTCTCATTTGGTTCAACTTTTATACTTTTGATTTTACCTCTATGCCATGGATTTTATATAAATATGGCTACCATTTGTTTCTACACCATAATTAATTCATTAATATTATTTTCACATTGTTATCCTCCTCTCTTGTAGTCCAATGGTTTTTATGATGTGAATTTACCTTTTTAATGCAAGAATTCAATGTTTCCTTTAACAATTTTCAATGATTTAATATGTTGCCTTTTCTTCCTTATGATTTTTTATTATTGTACATTAAATTCATATATGTAAACACATGCATGTTGTAATTTTGAAATATTTGATATCCCATATCATTAAATACCTTAGTTGTTAGCATTTTTTACCACTCCACCATACATTTTCTTCACCTCCTTGTTCCCAAACTTATTCTATTGACAAATCTTTTGATTTACTTGTGTTCCTTCAAAAGTAAATTATTTACTTTTTGTGTTATGTGACTTTGAATATGATACACAATATGAATGTATAATAGATAGAGATAAAATTATATACATCTACACTAGAACATGAAAAATACAAGAAACTATAAAATAAACAAAATTCCTAAGTTTATTGTGCTACTAAGCACACACTTATTTTATACATGATTTTACTAGAGATCATTGGAGGTATATATTAAGACTAGAACTATCTAACTATGGCATAATAATGGTTCCTTTAAATTATCTAATTATAGTGCTTTGATGTGGCACTTCATGGATAATTTATGAATATTTCCATCTAATGCATAGTTTCGTTGGGTGTGTTCTGAATCTACTACCATATAACGAGACTTACTTATTTGGTTGAAATTATTTTGATCTCAATTTGAAATCATGTCAAGATTTTTTAGTCTATTTATTGATCTCATGTGTATAAAATAACATTTGTATAATTTATTTCATTATAGTTATATAAATTAACCATGCCTAAAGTGACTCATGATATCCTATCTACATTATTTGTGTGATTCCTAGGCTTTAAACTATGTATTCCATAGGCATCATTAATTCCATGTCATTGACTAATTAAAATTGTGTGAACCCATTCACATGTTTTTAATTAGTTTTTTAGGCCCATAAGATCTTAGGTATGCAATATTTGTAGTTTCCTCTCTGAACATTGCATATTTTGGTGAGCATATTTTCTATCACATTATTTTATTCTTCCACCTACCAATTTTTTAAGGATAATAAGTCATTCTTTATGATACAATATTATGAACTCTTTGCCCAAGTATTTTATGATTTTATTTATAAAATATGCTCCTAAGTTTATCATTATATTTAAAAGACACCCAAACATAGTTATGATAGATTCATACAATAATTTAGTTATGTTTTTCACACTAAAACTTTGTGTCATAATAACTTCCACCTATTTTGTAAAGTAATTAGTCATAATGATTATATATCTAGCATTGATGCACTTGTAAGGATAAGTAATAGGTAATAAAAAATCAATTACCATTTCTCAAAAGGTTGCACAAAATGTATTATATTCAAATTCATTTTATCTCATTGATTAGGTCTTCATATTTTTTGACAAACATCATAGCATTTGGTAACCATATATGCATTATAGAATAATGTACACTACCATATAATATTATGTAATAATTTTTTCATAGTGGATTATCATGAAAAATGACCTCATGAAAATATTTGGTGTGATTATTTGAGAAACTAGTGCCTTTCATGATCTATAGAAAATCTTCACAAAACATCATATTTACCCAGCTTATAAAGGAATACATTCATAATGGTGAATGGTAGAGATCATTTGACTATTTGATTTTATCCTTTATCCATAATTTGTAGGAAACACACCCTAGTCTATAAATTTTATTGTCTTACACATTTTATGGAATCAAAATAACTCTAAATAAATGTATGTTTAGTAACTTATATTGTAACTCCTCTGGCACCTCACCATTTTGTATGTGACTTAAGTGGTTGGGTGCCAAATTATCTTGGCCTAGATTCACATTGATTTTAAATTAAAATTATTAGAAAAAAATAAACCATATAGATATTTAACCTCCTATCATTGGATTATTCACCATATATCTCAGAGCTTAATGACCCATAAAGATCTCAAATGGTGTTTCCAATAGATAATTCTTGAAAGTTTGGAGTAAGAAAACCATAGGCAAAATTTCTTATTCTATGGTGGTATAATCATATTATGTTGATGAAATATTAAAGCATGTGAAGTGGATAGGGTAATATAGGTCCCCATCCCCCAATTGAGCTAGTAATGTACCCAATGTGATACTATATGCATCCACATAGACATGAAATGACTTAATCTAGTCAAGGAAGACTAGGATTGGAGCTATGAATAATATTTGTTTTAATTCAATGAAAGATGACTAACATTATTAGTTCATTAAAAATTTATATCATTATGTAAAAAATTATCCAATGGTATTGATATATCAACATATCTTCATATAAATTTGTAATAGTACCAAGTATTCCCCAAGAATGTTTGTACCACAGAATAAATTATAAGTTGTTTTAGTCCCAGAATTACTATGATTTTTGTTTGATCCAAAATTATTCATTTCTATAGACCACATGTCCTTGTAGGACACAAAATTATGTAATGAACATAAACTTATTAAGATTTAGTGCAATGTATAGAGCTCTACATCTTTCCAACATAATTCATAGTTTTAAAATATGGTATTTGAATAAAGACAAAATAACCCATTAATCTAGGTAAACCTCAATAAAGTCATGTATAAATTACTTAAATGTTGTGACCATTTCTCTATAAAATACATTAACAGTGTTTTTAAGACCAAAAGTCATTACCTTATTTTCAAAAAATCTCCACTCTATTGAATATGTAATCTTCATCTGCTCTTCTACTACTATTGGAATTTTATGGTAAGCACTGAAGCCATATGTGAAAGATTAAATTTCATGTGTTGGTATTGAATCTAAAGGTTCTGTTGACCAATTTTGCCCCTCTGGAAAAATTTTGGTCACCCTCTTCGAAAGCTATGAAAGGCCAGTCAATTTCGGGTTGCAGTCCATCTTCAGGTTCATGCTCAGTTCAATCAAAAGGTTCAAGCATTTTGGTTTAATGCAAAGGTTCAAGTCAACGGTTCAATGCATCTAAGTCCCACAAAAAATTCAAAGTTTATGCAATGGGCGGCAAAATTGCCATGCATGGCGGCGGGCGGGGAAAAAGAGACCGCCAACACAAGCAGTAAGCAGCAAAATTGCCCCGTAAAGTAGCCGGTGGAGAAAAGGAGGCTGTCAACATCAGCCAACATTGGAAAAACTACCGCACATAGCAACTAACTCGGTCGATGTTGGCAAAATTGCCACGTGCAGTCCACGGTAGTAGGCGGCAAAATTAGCGCTCATAACATCAAGCGGCAAAAAAGGCCCACAGAACATAGAAAAAGGCCTGCCCAACGGGCAGAGGAGTAGGCCGCACACAAAATGAGGCAACAAGCATGGTCTAGGTAGGCTTTATGATGTCAGCTATAGTGCTTTCCCTCTTCCCAATGAAGACATGATGCAGCCACTTGCAAGCAAAGGCCAATGAGACTCCTCTTGGCTTTTCCCATATAAATTGATAGACTTGGCCATTTTAAAGGATCTTCTCCAATTTTGTAAAGAGCACAGCTCTACAAATTTTCCACCTAAATCAATAAAAGATAGTTTTTACCTCTTTTTTAGATGGATTTTTTTGTGTATGCATTGAATGTTGGTCTATGTCCAGTCATTGTTCTTTGATGCTCTCACAGGTCCAGCACCAGCAAACCAGTCATCTACAAAGTGCCATTGTCTGCTGCTGCCAGGAGTAGAGTTCTATTTTAGAGGTATAGAATAGGAGAGGTCACTTACAGTGTGTATTTCTCAGCACCTTGGTGATTCCCTATTTCCTATGCTTTCCATAGGAACCCCCCTGTCATTTCCAGCAGCCTGGTCTTTCTGCCAAGTCTCATTGTATGTATGTTTTATTTGATCCTGAGTGTGGAGGTGGGAAGGTCATTTAATTTTTGGTGTATCACCTCTTTAGAGTAGGCTATTTGTTTTCCTATATTTTCTTCTCTCTTTTCATCCCCCCAGTATATATATATATATATATATATATATATATATATATATATATATATATATATATATATATCTATATTTTGCATTGCCTGAAACAAACAAGATACATCAGAGGGAACTAGCCCATACCTAGAGACTCTCCTCTCCTGCTTTGCCATCCCACAGGTGAGAGAGGAGTTTCCATGTTGTGGGGAGAGGGTAGGAACCTATTTTCCTACCAACCAGGTGCAACCTCCAGTTGTCAATAGTTTTGGCACACCTGATGGGACTTCAAGTTTGATAACACAGTAGAGTTTCAGGATTGATGCTGGTCCTGTTACAACAAATTGAGTTTCTTTAGCATCTGGCGAATCTGAGTTAAATCTGTTGGTTAAGTAGCCTAGTGCCATTAGAAATCATCCATTTCTTGTATGTATACTTCTTTTGCTCAAAATCATGGGTTTTGTTTTCCTGCATATAGTATCGATCAGACTCAAAATATTCAGAGAATCCCCTCAAGCAGCTCTCCTAGTTGCCCTGCAACTATAAGGGGGGTGAGGCTGGAATTTGAGAGGCAGACAATAGAAATCGATAGGCTAGAAGAGTAGTACAAATATCATCAAGAGCTGATGTATGAATAGGAGCACTTGTTTAAGCAAGTGCAGGCTGTACAATCCATGAAGGAAGAGGCGACAAAATGGAGAAATCCATCTATCCAAGGTAGTCAACCTTGCGTGCCCCCTCCTACCCTAAAGAAAACCTCCTCTTTTGCACCAAATCCATTTTATCAAATTGCACTTGCTCACTCTAGCTCATCCAATATAGCTGCTCCCAATCTTGTGCCCCTGGCCTTCCAACGCCAAATGGCATCAGAGCAACCTCCCATGGAGATCAATCTTTTCAACTCCTTAGATCAGGAATCTTCCATTGGGAATAATACCATTAGCCAGCATGTCCCTCTTCTAAAGACTCTTCCAATGCACCAATAGTGTTTTCCTTGCATTCCTCAACCTCCCCAAGTTCTCCAGCATGATGTGCAAATTTTGAGTTGGAGGAAGGAATTCCAAGGACCAACTCAAAGCTTTGAAGAGGATCATGCTAGCCACCTCTAAGAAAGACTCTTTTAGGACAACCTAGACAAACAAATTGAAGATTTAGAGGCTAGGATGAAGCTACTCCTTGAAAGAGAGGGAAAATTTACAGACCTTGTGGAAGAGCCTCAAGACCTTGTGGGAAACAAAGTTGCTGCCTGTCCACAGGAGCAGAATTCAAATTTTGAAATCTTGAATTGGGGGAAAATAGTGGAATCCTGGGGCATAATAGAAGAAGAAAAGCAAGGTTTTTCTCAGAACCTTGAAGAAGCTGAAGTTGCCCCTACCTATGATGATGCTGGTAACCTCTAGGAAAAGCTTTTCCAAGAATATCTGAGTAAGAGAATTGTAGAGTTGGAGTCTAAAGAGAAATTCCTCAGCCAATGTGTGGTGGATAGTTCATGCCAAACAACATATTCCATGCTTGAACACACCCCACCTACACATTTCCAAGAGAGTTATCAGGCCGTGCTTGATATTGATGAAGTGTTGATCAAGTGGAGAGAGGAGAATCATTCGATTCTAGCTCAAGGACTGCTTCTTCTTCCACATGTTTTCCCCACTTCACCCCTTCTCAAGGAAGAACCTATTTTGTAAGAGGTAGGAGAGGAACAAAAGATCCAATCTGCAGTCCTTCAGGAGTTTGTCATGAGGGACAACGGAGAAGAAATCATCATTGATGCTCCTTGTGAAGACCTTATCAGCAGTGGAGAAGATGCAAGCCTTGCGTATATGTAGATGTTCCATCAATTCAAAGAAGAACAAATGCATGGTAAGCTCTCTTCTCCTCTGTTTGGTGAACTTCCTTGCTATTTTGATGAGGATGACTACATTGAAGAGCCCGAGAAAGAGGAGGATCAGGGGAATATTTTTGAAAATCTAGAGAACCTCATCAGCAAAGAGGAAAAGGAGAAGTCTGTCTTCGTGGAGGAATGCCTTGAAGAACTGAGCTTTAAATAGGAAAGTGAAGTCTTGTGGGATGAGCAATAATTTTATGAGTCCCTTTTAGACATCACCACATTCACCCTTCTTCAAGAAGGCCAAGAGGAAGCAGAGGATGAGTCTGACAAAGTTTTTAGCGAGGCAGAAGGAAACAAATCAAACCACAATACATTGCAGAAGGAATGTGCAGATCAGATGGCTCACGATGATGAGCCAACAGTGATTGATTTCTTGGTGAGGAGCACCAATATCAAAGACCAGTAGTTAACAAGCCTCTAGGGACAATCAGAATACGTATATATTAGAGGCATGTTTGATTTTGATCCCCTCAGTTTCTAGCCAACTCAGGTGATAGGCAGGAAGAGTAAGTCACCAAATCTCATTTTCTTTCAGCTACTTGCCTGCCACCATAAATCTTCTCACCAGGAAGGAGACTTGAGAGATTTTACTTTCAATCCAGGAGGGATGCAAACGTTCCTGGTTAGTTGTATATAATAGTTTGCTTTCAGTTGTTCTCCCTATTTTCCCTAAGTGTAATTTGCACAGTTAGTTGTTTTTAGTCTTGTGTGTTTCCCTTCATTTGTGGGGGTAAATTCTGTGTATTTTGATTCTGGGATTATCAAAGCTATTATTAATTCTTTCAAGTTGCATCTGACTTCACGCCCAATGGATATTCAAAGGCAACTGGGTCCTAAGCATAGCAGGCACGCTTCCCCTATGAGTCACCAATTTGTTGACCAATTTTTCCCCTCTGGCAAAATTTTGGTCACCCTCTTCGAAAGCTATGAAAGGCCAGTCAATTTTGGGTTGTAGTCCATCTTCATGTTCATGCTCAGTTCAACCAAAAGGTTCAAGCATTTTGGTTTAATGCAAATGTTCAAGTCAACGGTTCAATGCATCTAAGTCCCACAAAAAAATCAAAGTTTATGCAATGGGCGGCAAAATTGTCACGCATGGCGATGGGTGGGGAAAAAGAGACCACCAACACAAGTAGTAAGTGGCAAAATTTCCGTGCAAAGTAGCCAATGGAGAAAAGGAGGCCGTCAACATTGGCCAACGTCAACAAAATTGTCACGCACGACAGCTAACTCGATCAACGTCAGTACAACTACCATGCATGGCAGTAAATCAACCGACATCGGAAAAATTGCCACATGCAGTCCATGGCAGTAGGTGGCAAAATTACCGCTCATAACATTAGGTGGCAAAAAAGGCCCACAAAACACAGAAAAAGGCCCACCCAATGGGCAGAGGAGTAGGTTGCATGCAAAATGAGGCAGCAAGCATGGTTCAGGCAGGCTTTATGACGTCAGCTATAGTGTTTTCCCTCTTCCCAATGAAGACATGATGCAACCACTTGCAAGCAAAGGCCAATGAGACTCCTCTTGGCTTTTCCCATATAAATTGATAGACTTGGCCATTTTAAAGGATCTTCTCCAATTTTTTAAAGAGCACAGCTCTACAAATTTTCCACCTGAATCAATAAAATACAGTTTTTACCTCTTTCTTGGATGGATTTTTTTGTGTAAGCCTTGAATGTTGGTATGTGTCCAGTCATTGTTCCTTGATGCTCTCACAGGTCCAGCACCAACAAACCAGTCATCTACAAAGTGCCATTGTCTACTACTGCCAGGAGTAGAGTTTTGTTTTAGAGGTATAAAATAGGAGAGGTCACTTACAGTGTGTATTTCTCAGCACCTTGGTGTGTCCCTATTTCTTGTGCTTTCCATAGGAACCTCCCTGTCATTTCTAGTAGCCTGGTCTTTCTACCAAGTCTCAGTGTATGTATGTTTTGTTTGATCCTGAGTGTGGAGGTGGGAAGGTCATTTCATTTTTGGTGTATCACCTCTTTAGAGTAGGCTATTTGTTTTCCTGTATTTTCTTCTCTCTTTTCATCTCCCCTAGTATATCTATAGATCTATATTTTTCACTACCTAAAATAAACAATATACATCAGAGGGAACTAGCCCATACCTAGAGACTCTCTTCTCCTGCTTCACCGTCCCACAGGTGAGAGGATTTTCCATGTTGCGGGGAGAGGGCAGGAACCTATTTTCTTGCTAACCGGGTGCAACCTCTAGTCATCAACAGGTTCATCTATGAATGGTATTTGAAAGGGGTAATATCTATAATCATCATTAAATAAAAATTTGGATTTATCCTTATTTTTCTAGTTACATCACCATGGACTTACCTAGTATGATTTTTTAAGAAAATATATGATTCTTACTTCCTATATTTGATCAATTTATACTTTCACTTTCCATTTCATATTTGGGTTTATCATATAATGGTGAATTTTAATGTGTCTAGTGCACTCCTTAAGTTTTATCTCCATCTCTCCCAATGAGGGGTATACCGCCTTGAATTTTAATAATTTTGTGGGAAATATATCTTCGTTATCTTACATCAATTGTAGTACCTCTAAAATTTGTTGTTGTTCCTAGTAGTCTCCAATGGTTGTAAGTTTTGGAACAAAGTTTATACATTTTTTTTAACTTCATTATTTATTAGATCTTGGTATATTTTACATGAACCCTCTAAAATAAATTCACATAATAGACATTCCCCCACTTTCTTTTTGAATATGTATATTTCATATTTATGTATATTTTTATTTCTCCATGACATTGAATATACTATCCTAATTCTCTCACTCAAGCTCAAATAATCCTTTTAGGTACAAATATTCTTCACTTTCACTATATTCTACTTGATATACATTGTCCAAAATTCTATAATGATAATTTAATAGAAATTATTCCCTCTCATTCTTATATCAATAATTTTTGATATATTTTTTCAATTATATAGTTGTTTATTCCCATGGAATTTACTTTTTTAGTGTGAGTATATCTTCATGCCCATAACATAAAAATATTTCCATATTTTATAGATATTCATGCACCAGTAGTTCTCATCCTCAAATACAAATGCTTGAATAAAATACTACTAAACATGCATCTAATTTTTGGTTTTATGTATGCAATCATGATGCATGTACCAAGTTATTAGTATAGGTTCTAATGTATGCTAAGATACGTACACCCAATATTTTGGTTCCACACCCTATGATGACCATATATCTACACATATGTGAATGTGTAAATTAGGCCATTTGTTTTATGTAAATAATTTCCATTTCATTAAAATGGAAGTTGCAACCTATAATATTATTCTAATCATTTTATAGGATTTTTTCCAACATATTCAATTCATTCTATGAACTGCCCACCCAATTCAATCTACTCCTTTTAGTGTGTAGTTTAGTACATTGACTATTTGATATATATTTTAAATATGTTGCTCTATATTAAAGATAAACTATGTTAAATATTTATTTTCAAAGTACCAAGGAAACTATATTTTAGTGGAATGGACCATTATCATAAGCCTTACTTCATGGTCCCCTAGTGCTCAGTTCAATATGTGAACATGTAAGTCATCACTTACATATGACACAACTTCCCATGGTAGAGTTCCCTAATTTTTTGGAGCTATATTGTTCAT
Source organism: Torreya grandis (assembly GCA_037957365.1). Classification (NCBI taxonomy): domain Eukaryota; kingdom Viridiplantae; phylum Streptophyta; class Pinopsida; order Cupressales; family Taxaceae; genus Torreya; species Torreya grandis. The sequence continues at coordinate 1,191,539 of JARHVA010004498.1, forward strand.
TTATATAGGAATTAATTGACATAAATATCCACTTTTGAACTAGTTACATATTTCATAGAGGGTGACTTACATTCCTTCATGTAATATTATATAACTGGCTCCATTGTCTTGATATTTGATATGAAGATTACTATGCTATTTTTTACTATGGGAGTTGATATGATTTTTCATAAAACTAATAAAATTATCCATTTAATAGAGCCCCTAGATTGGGATTTGAGCTAATATTAAACTATCTCTATACCATGTAGGCACATGGATACGTAGGCTCTGAAGTAATTATGCTAAAATCATTCATCAATAACATTTAAAGTGCAGAAATGAAAACAAGAAAGAAGCTAAGTTACCTCTCAAGGTGCAAACCACAAGTTGAGAAAATATTTTTAAAGTGAGAAACTGAACATATTGAAGAAAAAACCATGTGATCTATTAGAAACCTTATCACCAAAATCTCCATAATTATAAATTTTAGAAGCACAATGAATTTGAGAAGAAGAGATATAGATTCAATTTTATAACAAGGAAATGAGGAGAGGAAGGATCTTTTAATAGAGAAATAATATGAGAAAGGGAGTTACATGGACTCCCATTATTACCTTATAAGCCTCCTTTGTGTGTGCCAAGTGTCCTATTCACTAGAAGAATGGAGGCAATTATGTGCTAAGTTGGGAAAGGAGTTAATTAAGAGAGTAACTCCTAAAACCTAAAAAGGAATAAAGAGGTGAGAGAAACCTCATGTAATTTGAATTTATGTGAATTTATAATTCACATAAATAAAAATTCCACACACATAAGGAAACTTAGGATAAATAAATTATCCCAAATAAACGTTAATTAGGGGTTTACAAACAAATAATAAGGGAGGAAACATTACTAACTCTCCCCCTCAAGGATAAATTCCTTCAATTCTAACATTTTATATAAGACTACAAACTTTTATTTACATAATGGCTTAGTGAAGATACTAGTCATTTAATTTTTATTAAAAAATAAAGAGATAATAATTTGATTATTTTCAAACAATTTGGTCTAAAAGTGATGCTAAATATCAATGTGCTTGGACCTTGCATGGAAAACTATATCTTTTACCAAGGTAATGTCACTTTGATTATCGCCAAAAATTGGAGTAGCTAAAGATTGAGGGTGGCCAAAATATGCAAGAAGTCTTTTAAGTCAAATAGATTCCTTGGTAGCATGATTACAATATTTATACTCAGATTCCATGGAAGATAAAGAGACAATAGTATACTTTTTACTATTTCATGAAGTTGTGTTTTAACCCAAAGAGAAACAATAGCCACTTTTGGATCTACAATCATTAGAATCACTGACCTAATCAAAATTAGAATAACCTAACAAAAAGAAATTTATATTCAAGGTATACTCAATGCCAAATGTTAGAGTACCTTTAATATAAGGAATAATTCTTTTAGAATATTTAAAAAGAGCAGTTTTAGGTTTAGACATAAAATGCAAAATTAATACAATAGAAAAATCAATATCAAAATGAGTATGAGTAAGATAATTCTCCAACTAATTGTCTATAGATTGTTGGATCAATATTTTTAGTTTCTATGTCAGTATGAAATTTTTCACCAAGTTCAAAAGGAATAGAAAAAGGTTTATAATCTAACATATTAAATTGAGATAACCAGTCATATGCATATTTAGATTGAGAAAATAAAATGCTATATTTTTCTTGCCAAACTTGAATGCCTAAAAAGTAATGTAAGAGACCCAAATCAGTCATTTCAAAGGTGTTCTTTAAAACATGTTTAGTGTAATAAACCACTGAACTATTACTACCAATTATGATTAAGCCACCAACATATAAAACAATGAATACCATGCCTTTCGGAGTGTTTTTAACAAAAAGATTAGGATCATTAGTACAAGAGTAAAGTCTTGAGCTATGAAAAATTGATAAATTTTGGAGTAAAATTCTTTATGAGATTGTTTCAAACCATAAATGGCTTTGTTTAACCTGAAAACAATATGTTAATTACCTTTATTAATAAAACAATGAGGTTGAGACATACACATTTCTTCATGCAAGTCACCATTTAATAAAGCACTCTTAACATCCATTTGATAAATATACCAATGCATATGAGAAGATAAAGATAAAATAACTTTAATTATGGAAATCTTAGCTATAGGTGTAAAAGTTCCATTATATTCAATGTTGTCACATTTTTTTAGAAAGTGTCTCTGAATACACAGTCACCTCATGATCATGGTTTCTCATTATAACTTGTCCACTTTAGGCTTCAAGCATATTTGTCATACTATAAATAAATACCAAAGAATTTATGGAAGCTTCCAAGCATACCAAATATTCCATAATCAACATTATTGGCTTTCTGTTAGTGTCACCTATAGGTGGATATTCTGATGTGCAGGCAAACATTGTGAATATGAGCAATGCACATTATCTTTGGCATTTCATGAGCTTTAGGTGTATCAAAAATATTTAAAATATAATATCTACATTATTTAGGGCCTTATTTAACTTAGGTACTCATTTTAAACATGAGATCTTCCATGGGAACACCTGTAGGTGCATTTGGAGTTGCATATAGGTAATAAGCATGAAACAATCAATATACTTAAAGGATATGCCTTGATAATCAACTGATACTCCCTCATGGTGTTTCAAAGAAACATCAAGTTGTTTCAAATCTTGAAAAAATCTATCATACTCCATTTTAAAGTTGAAATCTTATGTAAATGCTGACATAGAAGTATGTTCATGGCTACTTGATTGTATATATTTCTCATGACTACCGTCATAGACCTTTAGTGTTATTTGGGGTGTCTAATCTGACTTATCATACAAAAATAATGTGACAAAAACCATTTAGATTATTTATTATTCCTAAATAGACATGATCATAGCTAAAAACTCATGAATATAACTAAGAGCAAGCAAAAAGCTAACTATGAGTTGACAAGACTAGGTGTTTGATCAAAGTATAGAGTTATGATACCAAAAATAAAAGGATGTGGTATATATGGAATTAAAACATTGAAAATAGCATATACCATTCATATATATAATACCATCTTTTGCAAGGAGTGAAATTGATTACCATTCCACCTAGGACATCAACTTGCAAACTAAACTAATTAGCCCATGAGATCTTTTCCAAATATGAAAATAAGAAAGGAAATAATGAGAGGAGGTATTTAACATCATTTTTAATAAATCTCAACAATTGGATTATATGGAATCATCCAAACAAGAGTAAAACCTATAGGGTGCATAGATTAACAAGCAAATTGGATAGGTTAACTTCTTAGGAATGGTTAATAAAGCATAGGTCACCATTACTATGCAACCAAACATAAAATTAAATCTAAATGAGTTTAGAAGACAGCCCCAAGATTAATTTTTTTGAAACCTCCCCTACTGGCCATACCAAGTACAAACCTAAAGGCCATTCTTGCTTGCCAAGCCTAGTGGAAGAAAAGAGAAGCAATTTTTTTAAATTTCATAAAGCTTAAAATAAAAATAATCACTATAATAAGTGTATGGAAGACTGGGGGGCACTCCTAAAATGTCCCCAACTACATGATTTTGTATAATTCAATATACCTCATTAAATTCTCATTTTTTTCAAGAAAACTACCCTTTTTCCTGAATAACCTATCACTTTTCAATTAGAAATAGTTAACTAAGACATGATATGACACATGGAATTTTACATAATCATTTTAAGCCTTCACATTTCCATAAGAGGCTGTACAACACATTTAATGCTCTATTTTGACCCCCAAAATGACTCAAAAGGACATACATATTGAAAATGACAAAGACCAAGGCTAATATAACATGAAATGACATCAAATGACCTCTCATAAAATTCATGAAAAAATATTCTACCCCCTATAAATCTCTAAATATAAATTTTTTACCTATAGGGGGACTAATTTGACTTGCAAGGTCAAATTTAGTCAACAAATTGGTGACTCATAGGGGCAACATGCCTGCTATGCTAAGGATCATTAGCCTTATTAGTACATTAAGATTAGGAAGTCATATTAATTTTTTAAAAAAACAAGAGGAATTTGACCATTAAAAACAAGCTTTGATTAAGATAAGACTAATTTACTACCTCAACCACACAAAATGAAGGACACACACAAAATAAAGCAAACAAACTAACAAGATACACACACATGTGCTCGAAGAACTTAGTAAAAATATTTAAAAAATGACTATTTACAACTAAAAATTATCATATCTCCCTTAAAAAGATTAAAAGGAAATTTCCTTGCATCTCCTTCTTCATGAGATGAATCATAGTGCCAATCATGTTGTTCCTTAGATTAGACACTTGATAGATCAAACCTATTTCTTGGCACTTCACTTGATATTATCTCAAGTATACCATATTAAAATAGGTCTCCAATGTAAATTTATTATTATTGGCCTTGTACACATACCTCATATTGCTACCCACTCTTCATCTCATGATTAACTTGCACATTCTTTACAGGCATGGTTTCAAGAGGAATAGTTCCCTATTGCTTGGAAGGTTGAGTCCAATAGAAGATTGTTTTGACCTTCAATGTCTAATGTGAAATTTTATTTTTCTCATCTATGGTACATTTTGAAAAATGTCATCTTGCTTATCTTTACTTGCAATCATCTCTAAGGAGGTTGTAGACCCCTTGAGAGACTCAAACTCATTATAAATGTTTTCAAACTACTACCACAAGTCCTCATCTTCTTTTTTATCAACATCATGAAGGTGAAAAACAATATAAATTCCTTCATACTCTTCTTTATAATCCAAAAGGAGTTCATCCAAGATTTCTTCTTTGACACAAGGAAAGCATTCTTCATTATCAACCAAATAAGAAGACTCAACATAAGGAGTCAACTTTTCCTCAGTATTTAGAACCTCTTGACCAATCTCAAGTTGTATCTCAATTGTCATAATCTATTTTTTCTTCTCAAGGGATGAAATATCTTCAATATCATTCTCCTTCTTGGTGATGCCAATACTAGGCATCTTGAAATCAGGTGACTTAGCCCAATGAGGCTACCAAAGAGATACACTTTCTTCAAGCAAGATTTCTAAATTTTCTTGAACCAAATGTCGCTCTTTAGGTTCCCATTAGAAAATTCCATCAATTAAAATGGTGATGGGGTGAGGTAAAGATGAACTATTTGGTGGAGGTGGAAAATAGGACTCAAAATCAGACTGAGAATGACTTATAGGGGATCCTTTTGGGAATTCTTGAGGAAGGGGAGGAAGAACATGGGATAAAATATCTTGGTTTTATTCCTTCCATTTGGAAATAACTTAATTTACATCTGATTTATCTTGAATTCTCTCTTGATGAAGGTTATATGGGGTGTGTTTAGGCATAGGATCTTTTTTTGGCTCCAAACTTTCCATCACACCTTGACTCAATAATTTCATTCTCAACTTTAATTCTTCAATATGTTTGGCTAGGTTCTCTTAGAAAAGTATATCTTTAATTTTATATGCACCTTCATAAGTATAATGAGTACAATAGGTATAACATGGAACACACGAGGTCTCTTGAGGAAGGGTGGGAGGGACTTGCATAAGATCAAGCTCTTTCTCAACTTCACACTCCTTATCAAGGTTTCTATCCTCTTTCTTTCCCCATGATTCCACTATCTTATTACAACTTAGGATGATAGGATTATGAGTCTCTTCTTGATATGGTGATGCAATTTGAGGAGTGGATGAAGTGTTCTAGAAATTTAGGATCTCTTTAGGCTTGGATTTTCCACCTTGTCTCCAACTTGGGGTTTCATATCTAAGAGTCTCTTCTTGAGGTGGAGATGTAATGGGAGAGGGAAATGAGAGCTTAGATTCCATTTCATTTTTTTATAATATGAAGTGTTTAATTTTATTATTATATAACTTAATCTACCTATCAATATTTGCTTCAAAAACAAGGCTTGTCTTTCCAATTCTCTCTTCTAGCTGATTGGGAAAAGGATGACTTTGATAAGATTGGTTGGTCTCATTAGTAGGGGTCAAGTAGGATTGATATAAATATTAGGGATGTGGATATTAGGGATAATATACTTGGTGAGGCTGATCCTCATGAATTCTTGATCTATCCTCTAAGGATTAAACCAAGCCACTCACATCTAACATCTCACTTATGAACCTTTGCTAATTTTCTCTCTCAATAGGAGTCCAATCTCTTTTAGCCAACTCTAATTCATCTCTCATATTATGAATGAGATGCCTAGGAATATCTTGATCATGTCCCATTAATGTTTCAAGATCTAAAACATACTTCTCACATCCCAAAAGAGTTTGCTTGAAGGTTGAAATGGACTGACTTGAGAAGTGACTAGGTTGACTAGGAGCAAGATATGGAGATGGTTGATTTTAGGGCTGATACAACTCATGACAAGGACTTTAATGGTCATATTGGAGCTGGTAAAAATAATATTACAACTAATAAGTATCTTGAAAAGGCTGATATGGAATTCCATAAGATTTATAAACCTCACCAACTTGTGTAAATCAATACTCAACACCAAATTCAGCCATGGAACTTCATTAGGAAGCAAGAACACAAGGAATGATTATCAACAATCTTCAAAATGAATAACTAGGATGCTTTACTAATTGATGCAACTTTGAAGTCACCATTGATGCTTAGATAGATTCCTCCAAAGGCTTATGTGTTGAAATATAACACAAAAAATCTTTCAACTTCTTAGACTAAGAGTCCCACTGGGCATGCCAAAAATTGCTGTCACATTTTTGAGAAAGTGTCTCTAAATACATAGTCACCTCATGATCATGGTTTCTCATTCTAACTTGTCCACTTCAGGCTTCAAATATCTTTTTCATACTATTAATCAATCCTAAAGACTTTATGGAAACTTCCAAGCATACCAAATCATCTATAATCAACCATTTTGGCTTTTTGCTAGTGTCATCTATAGGTATATATTATAATGTAGAGGCAAACAATGTGCAATATTTGGCATTTCATGAGATTTAGGTCTATCACAAATATTGAAAATAGACTCTCTCTCTCTCTCTCTCTCTCTCTCTCTCTCTCTCTCTCTCTCTCTCTCTCTCTCTCTCTCTCTCTCTCTCTCTCTCTCTCTCTCTCTCTCTCTCTCTCTCTCTCCATTTTCTAGAGCCTTGTTCAACTTAGGTACTCCTTTTCAACATAAGATATTCCATGGGAACACCTAGAGGTGCATTTAGAGTTGCATATAGGCAACAAGCATGAAAAAATAAATATACTTAAAGGATATTCCTTGATAACTAACTAATACCCCCTCATAGTGTTCCAATGAAACATCAAGATATTGAAAATCTTGAAAAAAGCTCTCCTACTCCGTTTCAATGTTGAAATCTTCTATAGATGCTAACATTCATGGCTACCTGACTATATATATTACTTATGACTACCATCACAAACCCTTTGTGCTATTTGGGGTCTCCAATATAAATTCTCATACAAAAATAACATGACAAAAACCTTTTAGAGTCTTCATTTCTGCTCTACAGACATGATAAGAGCTAAAAACTCATGACTATAACTTAGAGTAGGTAGAAAGTTGATTGCAAGTATGAAAAGACTAGGTGTTTGATTAAAGTATGGAGTTATGAGACAAACCATAGAAGGAGGTGGTCACTATGGCATTGAAACATGGAAAATAACATTTCCAATTCATATGAAGCAATTGTAAATAACATAACCTTTTTCAATTAGTGAAATTGACTACCATTCCACCTAGGTCATCAACTTACAAAATGAACTAATTAGCCCATGAGATCTTTTTAAAACATGAAACTAAGAATGGAAAGCATAAGAGGAGAGAGTCAACATCATCTAGAATCAATATTAGCAACTATATTGTACTAAATCATCTAAATAAGAGAAAAACCTATAGGGTGCAAAGATTAGCAAGCAAATTGGATAGGTTAACTTCTTAGGAATGGTTCATAATTTAATCTATGAATTTGACTCAAGAGAGGATGGTTAGTGTGGTGTTAGTTCCAAAATGAAAAAACAAATGAAAGAAACACACTAATAACATCTCTAGTCCTAGACACTAGGGAGAGTTTAGTTAAAAAAACAAATGACAAACACAACTAAAAAGTAAGGAATTAAAAAAAAAATCATTCACCTTCCTTAGATGATCCAAATGCCTTTTTAATAGTGGTTTTCTTGCCTTATGCTCATGAAGACTTCATCAAAGGAGGCTTGGCTATCTCCTCTTCTCCTTGACACCTTTGGCTTGTGGCTTGGCTTGGCTTGAAATCAATTTGGAATAGTAACACTAATTTAAATGTCTCCTTGAAGATATTTTTACATTATATATTTGCACCAAAATAGCTTAGAATTGATGTTCATGGCCTCTCTATTTATAGATTTTTGAGAATGTCTAGAATCAACCTGAACCCTCCATCCTGAGATTGAGATGTGTGGTTGAGGAATCATTAAATTTTTGGAATTAAGTTTGTAATTATCCTCATCATGAAATTGGAAAAAGGGTCAATTAAGAGGCATGAAGGGCATCATGGAAGGAATTGATGAGGTATGGAGGGCATGAATCCTAATTTTTTTGGCATTTATGGTGTAAGGGTATCTTCCCAAGAAATGAGGTCATCTGATGATGTAGATATTCAATATTCATTTTAAAAAATAAATTTTCAACAATTTTCCATGGATTTCTTAATTAGGCCTTGATTTGGGTTAATTATCTCTTAAGCATGTTTAAGCACTTTATGCACAATTTACTCAAATTGATCAAAATGCCTTATTATTGGTCTAAAATTAAACTAGATTAGAATTGGAATGGAATATCAGATGCATTGGATCCATATTAAAATTTAGGATGTTACAAACAAAAAATAATAAAGGCACGTGTCTTGTGAAATAGATTTGATAGGAAAGATCAATCTAGAGCACCTAGGTGCAAAATTAACATTTTAACTTAGAATGATTTGATTAAAGTTAGCTGGCCCATAAATTACATTACCTCATTTAGGGATACCCTAGCTAAAATTGGTACTTAAATATGTTAGTTTCACATTATTTAGCATATTTTAGTGTTTTTAGGGCAAATTATGCATTTTGGGTAGAAATTGGTCAAAATCCTGATTGAAGGTTATTGTTGACCAATTTTAGGAGTCTACAATTTGCCCCTATTTGGGAAGTCATTGAAAACTATAAGAAAAGTAACATATTCTCAAAGAATGAAAAGGTCTTGTATGCCTACAACTACAATGATGATAAACTAACTGTATGATTCCCCCTTGAGGGAATGATTGGCACAAGTAAGTCAACAAATGGTCCCTCGAAAAGAAAGAGGTGAAATGAGGGGAAAAGAGAAAGGAAAGATGATGGGGTGAAGCCATAATGATATTGAAAAAGTAGTCAAAATCATTAAGAATGCAAGTGGGATGGTGTACAATGGTTTTCCCAAAGGTGGTTATAAGTATTGTACCCTAATAGTGGCAATGTGGTATGATAACACAATGATTTTCCTAAAGGCAGTTATGATCATTGAGAATATGGAGCTACCCCAGTTAGGACAAACAAAAAATATAATAACATGCCCTTGTATAGGCAAAAAAATTAAAGTGGTGACAACATAATGATTTGCCCAAAGGAGTTTATAATCATTGAGAAATGTAGGTGGAATGGCATGCAATGATTTTCCCATAGGAGGTTATAATCATTGGACCCCGATTATGGAAAACATGATAAAATTGGTCGAGGATGATGATAACTTAACACAAAGGGTAATTATGAATTGGGATAACCTACTAGTAGGGAGATGCACATCTAAACTAATACAATTTGAAATTTTTTCATTGTTAATTACTCTATTTGGGATATGATTGGGATTAAAGAGATATGTTAGTGTCGAAGAGATGCCACCATTTTTGAATATAATTCTTGAAGCTAAGGTTTGTTGTAGCATGTGTCAGTAGGCATCATGGTATAACATCATGAGGACTTATAAAAAATATGCATGAGGACCGACTCTCATAATCTAACACTCAATAGAAAACAATGCAGTAATGATAAAAACCATGATGAAAATGTAAACATATGATTATGAATGGATTAAAGTGTAAGTGTGGGTAAGGAATCACCCAATAAACACACATAAATTGAATCAATGCAATAGTGCTAAAAGTAAATAAACAAACAAACAAAAAAAGTAGAAATAAACAACTAAATAATGTAATAAAAGCCTTCTGAACATTGACCCTAGAAAATAGGTGAAAAATTAACAAACAAATAATAATGGGGGAAAACATAAAAGGAATGGGGTAGCCGAGCTATCTCCATATGCACTAGGCAAGTGGACATTGCCTACATAGTTTCATGGATGTAATATCCAATAAAAAACTTTAGGCCAAATGTAGTTCTCCTAGGGAATGGGAAGAATGTGATAAATGATGAAAACAAACATAATGGATGTGATATAATAATAGGAATGGTCTTATAAAATTTCAAGTGCATGACAACAAAGGCCAAAAAGGATGGAAAAACTAAATGACAAGTGATGTGCTTGTAACTTAGTAAAGGTTCCCAGAATCCTTAAGGCAAAGAAGTGGTTAATGTTTTTATTCTTTTTTAACAAAATTTCAAATGTTTTTGGAATTATCTCAACTAAATCAAGAATGATGAGACACTAAATGGTTCAAGCTCAAAAAATAGAGAGCATTTGAACTAAGGTTTCTCACAAAATGGTGAGATCATGGCTTATGTTGTTCAAAAAATGGAGAGTGTGGCTTAGAATGACTGAGCTAACCTCAATAAGTATCGAGTGCTGCCTACATAGTCCAAGAGTAAGACCTCAAGTCACTATAGTTCCACCCCTATAGTGAAGGAATTTGACTAGTGTAGCAATCAATTCAAACAAAATATGCATAGTTGGTAAAAAGGCATAATATAACATAGGAAGTGGCAAGTTGGTATGTCAAGGCTTAATGTTGACCCTAATTTTTCCATAGGTGGTTATAATTAGGATATAATGATAGAGATGAATGTTACTAATTTTCCCAAAGATAGTTATAATTAGTAACATGACTAGTGGTAAGAAAGGAGTAACAAATGAAGGATACAACTACCAAAATTTCTAACACACTATCCCAAAATACAATCTCTATCTGAAGTACTTGAACTAGCTGATGAAACTGATCAGATACCTCAATGCTGAAACTATGTAATGAATGGAAAAACCAAGGTCAAATGGGCTAGGCTTTAGAATACATTGGGTCAATAGAATGAAAGTGGAAATTGGATATGACAAATAGATAGATAAGGATGGTATTTATACAAAGAATAATAGTGAAAAATGGAATAATTGAAGCAATCCTTATAGATAATATAACTTAACATTCAAGCATAGTACCATTTGAGATGAATAATATTCATCAGCTCAAGAAGTTCTTCTTTGTCTAGTGTGGAAAGCTTGTATGATTTTGATCCATAATATATAGTGATGATAAATGGCCCTATCTAATTAGGTATGAATTTCCCTTTATGCTTCTTCTCAACCATGTCATTCTATTGGTTTTATTTAAGAATAAGATCACCAATTTCAAATTTTCTATACTTAACACACCAATTCTAGTGGCCTTTGAGTTGGTTCTGATATGCTTAAAGATTGTTGAGCATAGCTTATTCATTATTCATCAAGTAGGTCTAACTCTTGTAGGTGAGCTAATCGATAGTCATGATCATCTAGGACATGCTTGAAAGAGATGCGTAGTGAAGGTAATTTGACCTCAATGGAAAGGATGGCTTTAGTACCATAAACAAATGAGTATGGAGTGGCTCCTATAGGGGTATGATGATTGGTATAGTATGTCCAAAGGGTAGGGAATATTTGGAGGTGCCAATCATGACTGGAATCATTAATAATCTTTTTTGAGAATATTGATAATGGTTTTGTTGGATGCCTTATCCTGGCCATTACCTTGAGGGTAATATTCTGTAGAAAAATGTTATGTGATATTATATTCACTACATAACTGATCTACATACTTATTCTTGAATGATCCTCCATTATCAGATATAATGTCAAAAGGGATACCATAGTGGTAGATGAGATGGTTGAAGATGAATTTGGAAATTTTCTTTCCATTCATATAAGTGAGGGGTGTACCTTAAACCCTCTTAGTGAAATATTTAGTGGTAGTGAGGATATGTTTATGGCCATCAAATGAAGTGGGGTTGATCTTCCCAATGAGGTCAAATCCCCATGAATCATATTAGCATAATTTTGACATTTTTCACACTTCTTTATATATGTAGTGGGATATGTATCCATTAAGGGCCAATAATAACGAGTACGTAAGAGATTTTTGGATAAAACTACCCCACTAGAATGAGCTCCACATACTCCATAAACTTCTCTTAATGTTAGCATAGACTCTATCAAACTTAAATAATGAAGCAGAGTTCCATAAAAACTATGATGGTAAAGGGTGGATCCAAGTAGAGTATAATGAGTGGAATTATAACAAAGGATTTTGTTTATTTTTGAGATCAGTTAGGTGGCAGAACTTGGTCATGAAGGTAGTTGTAATGGTCTGAATACTAGATAGAATTAGGACCAATAATATCACAAATCATGGTAATGGTTGAAGGTTCATGAGCTGGTGTTCAAAAATTCTTGATGAGGAACTATTGCACTCTAGCTTTATCTATTTGTTGAATTAGAGAGCCAATAGTAGACATGGCATCTATAGTTTGGTTACTAGCCCTTGGTATGTGATCAAATTGAATGTTGGCAATTTGTTGTTTAAGAGTGTCAACCATGGATTTATATGGAACCAGCTTGTCATCTTTGGTCTAAAAATGATCTGTAATGTAATTGATGATTAACTAAGAATCACTATAAACTTGGAGATGAGATATATTCCAATGTATTAGTTTTCAAATTCCTATAACAAGTGCTTCATACTTTTCCATGTTTTTTGTATAAAGAAAACTAATTTTGAATGATTTAGGGATTAGATCCCCCTATGGTGTAATAAATAATAGGCCTACCCCTGATCCATGTGCAGTAAATGAACCATCAAAATATATCTTCCAAGGTTACTCCATAAGGGGTGTGTTCACAATGGTCATTATGGATTCATCAAGAAATTGAAATGTGAGTGGTTGTGTGTCTATGAGAGGTGCTTCAACAAGTTGATCTATAATAACTTGTCCCTTTATTACTTTTTGATTGACATAATCTATGCCAAATTCATTGAGAATCATGATCCATTTAGCCATTCTACCTTACAAAGCTATTCTAGATAGTAGATACTTAGGTGGATCTACCTTTGAAATAACCATGGTATTATTATTCAACATGTAATGGCATATTTTTTGAGCTACAAAGACCATGGATAAATAAGCTTTTTCAATAGGTGCATAGTTATGTTCATATGTAACCAAGGTATGACTTAGGTAGTACACAAAATTCTCATTTTCATTGTCATCATTTTGAGCTAAGAGTACCCCCAAAGCATGGTTGGTAGTTGATAGGTATAACAAGAATGTATTTTATAGCATATGAGGTAATAAAATAGGTGGATTGTCAAGATAATCTTTGAGTTGTTGAAAAGCTATTTGGTAGTGATCATCCTAGTGAAATGAAACTCCCTTCTTCAAAAGGTGTATAAATAGATGGAACTTGTCTTCTAACTGAGAGATGAAGCACTGCATTGACTTGATCTTACCCTATAAACTATAAAATTGATTTAAATTAGTCAGTGGTGGCATCATGATTATAGCATAGACTTTAGCTGGATCAACTTCAATACCCTTACGAGACATGATGAGGCTAATTAGGTTTCCTGAAGTTACACTAAACACATATTTCTTTAGATTGAGTCTAACTTTGTACTCTTGTAATATTTCAAATATCTTATGCAACACTATTAAATGGTTGGCCCTAGTTTTGAATTTTCCTAATATGTCATTGACATAGTCTTCAACAATATCATGCATCATATCATGGAATATGGTAGTCATTGTCCTTTGATATATAGCTCCAACATTCTTAAGGCCAAATGGTATTACCTAATAACAAAATGTTCCCCATGGAGTGGTGAATGTTTTTTTTATGTTGGTCTTCTGGTGTTATTCTAATTTGGTTGTATCTTAAAAATGATCCATGAGTGAAATAATTTCATAACCTACTATGGAGTGAATGATCATGTCAATATTAGGTAAGGGAAAATCATCTTTAGGAAAAGCTTTGTTGATGTCTCAAAAATTAGTACAAATTCTAATCCCTTCAATATTTTTTATAACACGTACCACATTAGATATCCATTTTGAGTAGTCAATGGATTGGATACATCCTACTTTTAAGAGTTTTTCCAACTCTTTCTTCACCAATAAAACAATGTGAGGATGCATATTACATAGGTTTTGTTGTACTGATTTGGCATCAAGATTAACCATAAGGTAGTGCAAAACCAAGGTAGGGTCTAAACTAGGCATGCCAGAATAGGCCCATGCAAAGATATTTACAAATTATCTCAATAGAGCTATAAATATGTCATGTTCCTCCTCACTAAGGGATGCACCTAATTTATCCATTTCAGGTCTGATGGGGTCCTGATGTTTACCTCTATTGTATTTTTGACTAGAAGGGTTGAACCATCTTCTAGGATAGTAGGTAATGACTTAAACTATTGGATTACGTCAGGGTGCACTGTTATGACTTGCTCTTCAACTTCTCTTATGCATGATAAATATGAGTCCCCTAATGGGAGATCTAGCCATATGATGAAAATAGTCAATGTTTTTTGAAGAATTTGATCAAATACTTATTGTTGCTCAAAGTTGAACTTGAATCTACTAGAAAGTTCATTTTTGATAGCCTCCTAGTCTAAATTTGAATAAGAATGAACACCCTCATCTAATGGTGCTTGAAATAGGTTTTCACCACTAGATTGGCCTTTATCTTTACTTTTTCCCTCAATAAAAAGTGCCTCAAATAGGTTTTCACTTTGGAACCTCAATGATTTACTTTTTTATTTTTGGATAAGGATGTTCACTCACTCTCCAAAATAGGCTATATGATCTAATATGATTGAGAATCCTAATTTTTGATCTCCCAATGGAACATTTTTTCTAAGGCCTAAGAAATCATAGAATGCCTCATTAATCTGTAACTCATCAATCAATAAACTAGATTCTTGTTGGTCTCAATCTATCAGTTGGGGATAATATAATGTCAAAGGGTTGTGATGAATGACCAAGGTAAGGGTAAAAATTGCATTTTTATCAAACATGAAAGTTTCAGCTAGGTCATCAAAGGTGGGACAATGATCAGACTCTACTTCACTATCAGCATCATCATCACTAGTCATTGGTGATGGAGTTTGAATAAGATATATGGAGTCACCCCATGTGGTTTAAATCTAAGTCCATAAGTTATTTCATACATAGTCATGGAAATTGACTCAATGGTTCTTTATTGATTCAGTTCAAGGCCTCTTCCTTCATAATTGTGATGCTCCATAATCCTATTAGGAATAGGGTACTTTGTATTTTCATAACAATCAGCTTGGTTGTCATTGTATAACCATGATTCATCCCATTTAAGAGGGTCAAGTTCTAGGCCAAATGTTGGTAAAAATGTGACAGGTCCCTTATCTTTATTCTTTTGTTGCCAACACATATGTGGGGTGACTTTAGGTTACCCAAAGGTTTTAATATTTTGAGGAAGATTAGCAATATGAAATGTATCATGGGTCACATACTCTTCTAGTCCATTATCTAAAATGGTGAAATGATTGGAAGCTTCAGGAGGAAACATGTGAGAAAGGGAATCCAAGGTATTAAGATCTATACAATTATTAGATGAAGGATCAATAAGTATAGCCTTTCCTTTATCCTACTTGGAACTTGGATTCATACCATACTAATAATTGTAGCTTTGAAATTTAGCCTCAAGATGCTTGTAGTATTAATATGGATGTAAATCTCTTGGAATATTCACTTCCATCCCTGAGTGGGAAAAATTGATACATTAGTGCAATATTGATGAGACTACACAAATCTTATGTAACTAAGGCCTTCTTAGAAGCATATTGTATGATACTCAAGATCAAGCACATGATAAAGTGTATCATGGGTTAAAGGCTCAATAATAACTGACAAACTAATGGTGCCTTGTGATTCTCTTTCCTGATTATCATAGCCTTTTATGTCTATTTTTTCTAGCTAGAGATCTCCCATTATGCACCCAATAAGCTTGATGAGCTTTAGAGACACTATGTTGAGGGTAGATCCATTATATATAAGGACACATTTCACTTTATGCCATCTTATATAAACTTTTATGTATAATGGATTATTATGGAGTGGGCTAAGGGAAGACATATCACTTTGGTGAATGTGACTTGTTGGGTTGGAGCTAGGTGTCTAACCAAAACTTGAAATTTATCAGGGGATATGTCACTAAAAATAGTGGATTGCATCAAAAACTCATTCAAGATGCTTTTGTGGATTATTGACATTCATAAAAAATATAAAATAGAAATTTGTGCTATTGTTTTCTATAATTATTCCATAATATCAAATTTATTATCTTGGTAAGTAGTAAATATTTTATTTTGAGGCTGCATAGTTAGTTGAATGATAGGCAAAGTGGCAGATGGTTATGGGCCTGGGATAGTAATCTTCCACCTCTAAGTTATGATTTCACATTCAAGATTAAATATTGGACCATTTTTTATAACCAATGTTGGGAATGGTGTGGGACTAGATAGGACAAGTCTCAGTTGTCAATGCACTCATATGTGGTCACATGGCAAGGATGAGTTGTCAATATAAGGTCCAAAAGGGGAAGTCTTATTTTGTTGTTTTGCATGTATGCACTCTTAGGTCAAAGAAGGATTATCCATATAATTTAGTTGAATGGTATTATTTAGCAATGGTCTAGGATGATTAGTTCTTGGTCTAGGATTAATGGAGATATTATTAATGTTACCCCCCTATAATATGACCTACAACCCTATTATAGTCATGTGAAACTACATAGTAAGTTTGTTGGTTGTTACCATTATGACCTTGGTTTTGTCTATTGTTCTATCATTATGGGTTTTACTATTGATTTTATTGATTCTACTGGTTTGGCTTTTGATTTTGATATTATTGATTTTGTTACTACACTGGCCATTATTGTTGTTATTACTAATTATTTTACTATTGCTGATTGTTATGTCAGGGAAATGGGTTTTGATAAATCCCAAGAGTTTGATTAGAAGTTCAATCACCATTATCCAATTTTATCTCCCCATTCTCCAACATATTCTCAATTAAATGCTTGATTTGGACACATCTTTTTAGATTATGCCCATTGACCCGATGATAGTCATAGAATTCATTTTCATGATACCAATCAAGATAAGGAATGACTTATAGATAATGCTTTGGTATAGGCCAACTATTTAGATTAGTGGTATTAATATTTAAAAATATAGATTCAATAGGTTCTCCTAGGTCACTAAAGACACAATGTGTAGGTATGATTCTCCTAGGAGGAAGGGTTTGCAATGGTAAAGGCTATTGTATTTTTTGTGTAGGTCTTGCTTGTTGCACTTGTGGTATTAGTTGGAGAGGTTACTAGGTAAGAGTAAGCTAAAAATGAGGTATAAATGATGCTTTCATCATTTGGACATGATGGGATTTGGTTACTCCATTTCTCATAACATTCCTATTATGGTTGAATTACTTTGGTCTTTCTTGGTTATTGGCCCATGTTGGTTACAATTCTGGTGCTTGAATGGGATGTTGATGTTGGTCATTTCCATAATTGGTACCTTTATTTTTATTAGTTTAATTAATCTTGATGATTCCTTTATTGATGAGTGCCTACTCGATCAACAAACCTTTATCAATGATCTCTTTGAATGTACATGCACATTAGAGTTCTAGATGGTAAGCTATCTCACTATGAAATTTTTTAGTAAACACAATGAATAATTATTTATTTAGTAAATTGTGGGTGAAAAAAATTGTAAGGGATCTTCATCATTGTAAATAACTTGTAAAGTCTCACTAGATTTTTTCTTTGCCTACGTTAAGTCCATTAATGAAATCTCATGCTTGAGATTATAAGAAAAGTGATACACAAACTTATCAAAAAGATCATCAAAATCTATTAATAAATTTTTGGGCAACTTCAAAAACCACTCCAAGGCTTGTCTAGCCAAGCTCCTTGGAAACAAAAACAAAAGGTATATGTCATTATATGCCACTAGTTAACATGCAACAAATAATTCAATCAAATGAGCCTTAAGGTCACCTTTCCCTATGTATTTATCAAATTTTAGTAGTTCATATTCTAGAGGAAATGGTATCTATAAATAATCCATGTTGAATGGATAGGAACACATGTCATCCAATTTGAAATTTTTAGTTTGTTTCTTTGCTTAAATAGTAACAATTGCATCCTTCATCTGTTGCAATTCTTGGGATAAGAAACTGGAAGGAACATTTGTTTGAGGGAGAATATTGGTTTGGATAGATGGCTGGGAAGTCATAAGTGGGACACTTTGACTAGGGTATGATAGAGATATCTATTGGGGTATACTGGTTTAGCTAGGGAATGGACTAGGAATATGCATACATAGATCAGGATGTACTTGAAATTGCATAATTGGTTGCACAATATTATAGTTTGGGTTGGCGATAAAGGTTTGAATTGGAGGATTTTATGGTTGGGATGGAGGGATATAACTATAATGTGCCTATTGTGGTTGAAAAGAGACATGATACTGACTAATCAAACCTAGCTATTAAGTGGCAACTTGTGGACCAAGACCCTGTCTCTAGATTTGTGGCACATTTTGAACCAACGGTTGTCTAGTAGGTACTTGAGAAACATGGGGACCTCCTCATTACATGAATCCCTATGAGTAAGTGAAATTAGGTTTTAGATTTAACATCTATCATTGAGCAATATTTGCACATTATTAACTAGTCATTCTTGGTTTTAGATTGGAATATTAGTCTATGACTAAAGATGTATGTTTGTCATTACCTGGTGAGGTAGAACATTAGTTTCCACTAATTAAGGTGGCAATGTATTTTTCCTCTATTACATTGATACACTAGATTGTGTCTGCTATTGTGGAATACTACTCATCACTTGTTGAGGAGGAGGCAGATTCATCATAGTCTATCATTAATGTGTGACATTAGCCATTATTTGATTACCTAATCTCATAGGTTGTACACTTGAGGAAGTAGCTCTACTCATGGGATTAACTACATGAACATGTTGTTGGCTAGTCATTTGTGCATTATGACCACTTTGATTGAGATTGGATGTTGTTTACACATTGTCTACTATGTTTGGCTCACTATTCTATGTATAGGCTGAAGATAATTTTTTAATAATGAGCATATGAATCAAGTTATCTATCAAAGTAGTTTGTCTGAATGGGTCAAAAATCAAATTTTCTTATCTAGTTAACTCTATCAACACTCTTATTGAAGGAACTAGGTCAATAAGAGGCTTACTCACCATGTTCATATGATTGAAATCACATGATAGATTTAGGTAGGTTTGTTATGCTATCTACATTTGGTTAAAGTGATCTTTTATGATGTTTTTGCCTTGATTGGATATATTAGGTTCTTGATACGTTATTTGGACTAAAGCCATAGGATTACTAGAAGAAGCCTATTGATCCTAAACGATATTAGGAGGTACTCTTACTAGACTTGGTGAATTTTCATCAGGAAAGTCTACTAGAAACTTGGCCCCTACCTCTATGGATCTAACCAAAATATCATCTTTGTTCTCTAAAAAATGTCACTCAAACAAATATAGATCATACGTGGAAGCCGTATTATTAGAATATAACTATTTAAGAACTAGCTCATCCACTATGGTCATTTTAGATAGGTATTTCATGGTTTTTTCTTGGTTTTGTTCTAAATAAGGTGGTGTGTTAACCAAATAGTCAACCAATAGATCTTGATTGTGTACCCCTGACTGAGTATTATAAGAGTGATAAGAATCCATATCATAAGCAATATTATCCACATAGGGGTCTTACACCATTTATTCCTACGTAACCACATTATTAATCCCTAGATTATACATGAGTCCACTATGAGTGTAGGAATACATGTTGGGATCCATAGTCAATGCTTTGTGATAATAGGTCAAAGAGTTCTACAAACTCTAAAAAGGAAAAAATCAAAAATAAATGCTACTTCAACTTGGTCTAGATTTGTCAAAAGGATCAAAAGGTTTATACAAAGATTTGTGAGGAAACAAGATAGTGTTAAGTACCTAACATTTCACTATTCACATATAGATAAACAAGTAAATGGAGTAAACATCAAAAATACCAAACTCTAAGGTTGAAGTGTTTCACATCAGTCTAATCTAGAAATTTTAAAAGAAGCTAGGTATTTTATCCAAATATGGTATCAAAATCTAAGATCAAACAAGGCATGTGCTAGGACTCTTGGCCAAATGGTGTCAAAAGATAGACTTTAAAATAGATGAAAGTTTTAATCTAACAGATTTGAAACACTTCTAACAAACACTAGGCATTTGATTCTTGGACATGAACTTGATCAACTAGGTATAAGGCATGAAACAAAAGGCACTTTATAAATAGTTTATTTTCTCATAAAAAATTGTATAATAATTGGTTATTTTGACAAATAGGCTAGAAAAAAGTGAATAGCATAACTATTTTAGACAAAAGATCACAAAATTACACTCAGATTGGTCTAAAAATGTAGGAACAAATTTAGAACTCTATGTAAGAGGGTATATGAAACAATATTCTAAATGTTTTGGGTATCATAATGATTTTATACTACACAAAAAGTGTGAAAAAAAGGTTTACTTCAAAAACTCTCTAAGGCAAAGATGTTTTCCTACAATTTTGACAACATAACACTACTTTTCTTGACTCAAAATATTGTGGTGCATAGACTCAAAGTGCAAGTTTTTAGAAAAAAATGACTTAGGTCTATCAAGTGATGACTATTATTATGATTCTTAAATGACCTTCAACCCAAATTAGAAATTAAACCTAAGTTCCCTCAAATTTTGTGCAAATGGTAAACCCACTTAACACATCAACCCTATGAACTTATAAAGGTGCAATTTCAAATTTAAATTATAAGTGAAGGACATAAACAACTTTGGTAAAGGTCTAGACTCAATTGGGAAGAATAACTACACCAAAGTGGATGATATGACTCTCAAGCTTTTGATGCACTTTTAAACAAGGCAAATTGATGATCTCACACGGGAAACATAATGCCTCTTTGTTCAAAGGAAAATTTGGACTATATGTTTAGTTTGGATTGTTTGTTTACACCAAGTTTTGACTTTAAACAAGACTTTTATCTAGGACAAGAACAAATAATTAACCGCTCTTAGATCGTAAACTAACAAGGTTTATTTGTATTGTTGGAATCCATCAATATACATCATTTGAGAGGATTTTAAGTGTTCATCCAAAAGTAAATGCACATTATATAGTAGGGTTTTTACACCCCCCTTCTCCCAAATAATAAGACTATTATATAAACCTTGAGGTGCACCTTGTACCAATAATACTTCTATGGAAAGTGGGGATTTGTCTAAGATCAAACGAGTTTCTGAATGATCTAGGGAAATCAATTGCATGATGACTTTCATGTTGAACAATGCAAAATAAAATCATCGATTTTGGGTCCATATCACTTGGCTTGTTGTAAAAAGGTCTAGTCCTTTTTACAACCACTATATCTTATTGTTCACTTAATTTAGTGTGATGTCTAAAGTGCCACTACATCCCATGTGTGACTCTAAAGGAGCCAAATGAAGTCAATTCTAGGAGGTGACATCCCAAGTCAAATCTTCCCTAAAGAACTCATGGGAGGTAATGACATCCCCCTCACAAGCCAAATTTGCATAAAAATAAAGAAAACATGAAATAGAAAGACTTTAGGGTCATTTTAAAGGTTACCCAAACTTTGATGAGTTTTTGGGGAGTGATTTAGATGAATTTATTTCTAAGCCTTGGAATAGTCTATTTGAAATATGAATGGCACTTTTGATTCCAAGGGTTCCTTATAGGGGACAAATGGAAGAGCATACATGTAACATTCCTTTTTTTTCCAAATAAAGATTTAAAATAAATAAATATTGCAAATAAGAATTGACAAGTGTGTTCAAATTTAATCCCAAATGAAAGTGAGGTGGTGTTCTTTTGACCCCTTGGTCTTAGTTAAAAACTTTGAAAACATTCATCATAAACATCTATTTTTTTTTAAACACCAAAAAAAATTTCCTAATTGATTTTTAAGCTTGCAAAAGGTGATCTAAACATGTTTTTGTCAAATGTCAAGATTGGTCCTATAGCCAAAAAGTTAGCATGTCCTTTAACTTTGATGATCTTTTTGTTTTGAAACAATGAAATTTAGAAAAAGAACTCTCAGGTCTATGTTTTAAGAAAAATATAATGATCAACATCAGTTTCTATAATTGATTATGGTTACATTTTCTAACCAATGTCAATTATTTAACCGACATCAGTTATAACAATGTGACTGATGACAAGTATACAACCAATGCCATTTTTGACAACCGAAGTTGGTTAAAATATGCAACTGATGTCAATCTTACTTGCCGATGTCAATTAATATGTAAAAATCATGGCAAACAAAAACAACAAAATAAATTTAGAAAATAAAATTTCAAGAGTTTTAAGGGTCCAAATGAATATTTTAAAGTGAATATTTGAGATGCATCTAGTCCCATCGGGCGTACCATAATGTGATCTAGGAATTTGACTCAAGAGAGGATGGTTAGTATGATGTTAGTTTCAAAATGAAAACAAAATAAAAGAAACACACTAATAACATCACATCTCTAGGCCTAGACACTAGGAAGATCTTAGTTAACAAAAACAAAAGACAAACATAACTAAAAAGTAAGGAGAAAAACACAAGAATTCCTTTACCTTCTTTGGATGTTCCAAATGCCTTTGTAGTAGTGGTTTTCTTAGCTTGTGCTCATAAAATCTTCATCAAAGGTGGCTTGGCTATCTCCTCTTCTCCTTGACACCTGTGGCTTGGCTTAGATTGAAATCAATTTAACATGGTAACACTAATTGTGATGGCTCATTGAAGATATTTTTGCATTATAACTTTGTACAAAAATATCTTAGAAATGATGTTCATGGCCTCTCTATTTATAGATTTTTGAGAATGTCTAGAATCAACCTAAACCATCCATTCTAAGATTGAGATGTGTGGTTGAGGATTAGTTATAATTTTTGGAATTAATTTTTTAATTATCCTCATCATGAAATTATAAAAAGGGGAAATTAAGAGGCATGGAGGGCATCATGGAAGTCATTGATGAGGCATGGAGGGAATGCATCCTGATATTTATGGCATTTATGGCCTAGGGATGTCTTCCCAAGAAATGAGGTCATTTGATGATGTAGATATTCAATATTAATTTCCAAAAATAATTTTTCAACAAGTTTCCATGGATTTGTTAATTAGGCCTTGGTTTGGGTAAATTATCTCTTAAGCATGTTTAAGCACTTTATGCATAAATTACTCAAATTGATCAAAATGCCTTGTTATTGATCAAAAAATTGACTGGATTGGAATTGGAAGGTAACATCAGATGCATTAGATCTATATTCTCATTTAGGATGTTACCAACAACAAATAACAGAGGCACATGTCTTGTGTAAGAGGTTTGATAGGAAAGATAAATCTAGAGCACCTAGGTGGAAAATTAGCATTTTGATTCAGAATGATTTGATCAAAGTTAGCTAGCCCATAAATTACATTGACCCATTTAGGGATATCCTGGCCAAAATTGGCACTTGAATATGTCATTTTCACATGATTTAGCATATTTTAGTATTTTTAGGCCAAATTATTCATTTTGGGTGGAAATTGGTCAAAAGCTTGATTGGAGGTTATCAATGGCCAATTTTAGGTGTCTACACATAAATCATAGGTATCCATTCCTAAAAAACCAAACATAAAATGGAATATTAATAAGTGCAGAAGACACCCCTAGGAATAATTTATCTAAAACCTCCCTTGTTGGTTGTACCAAGTACAAACATGAAGACTATTCTTTCTTGCCAAACCTAGTGGAAGAAGAAAGAAGCAATTTTATTCATTTCATGAAGTTTTTTATCAAAATAATCACTTGAATAAGTGTATGGAAGACCAAGGGACACTCCTAAAATGTCCCCATCTGTAGGATTTTGTACAATTCCATACACCTCATTAAATGCTCATTTTTAAAAGAAAACTACCCTTTTTCCTAAAGAACCTACCAATTTTCAGTTATAAAAAATTACCTAAAATATAATAGGACATATGGAATGTGACATCATCATTTGAAACCTTCACATCTCCCTAAGAGGTTTTACAACTCATTTAAAGATCCATTTTGACCCCCAAAATGATTCAAAAGGACATAAATATTGAAAATGACCAAGACCAAAGATAATATGACATTAAATGACATCAAATGACCTATGATACACCTCATGAAAAAATATTTAACCCCATATAAACCTTTAAATATCAAGTTTTTACCTATAGGGGGACCAATTTAACCTACAGGGTCAAATTTGGTCAACAACCAATTCCTTAAATTTGATGAAAACTTATAGCAACTAGTCTAACTTTATATTTTTCAATTTGATTATTAGAATTGAACTTAGTTTTAAAAAACCATTAATAACTTACTAAATGATGTTCTTTAGGGAGAGGGACTAAGTCCCAAGTGTTATTAGAAATCAAAGAGTTGTATTTATCATGCATTTATTTTTCCCAATGAGGGTGAACTTAAACTTTTTTTAGTGTTTAAGGATCATTATTTTTCTTAAGTTTATACATCAAAGAATTTTTTTTTCCTAGTTATATGAGTATCACTAAGATCTACATTAATT
This sequence comes from Torreya grandis, assembly GCA_037957365.1. Classification (NCBI taxonomy): domain Eukaryota; kingdom Viridiplantae; phylum Streptophyta; class Pinopsida; order Cupressales; family Taxaceae; genus Torreya; species Torreya grandis. Next base: position 1,216,495 of record JARHVA010004498.1, read on the forward strand.
TTAGAATCTTCTAGAGTAGTTTTGACCCACTTAGGCATAGATTTTGGTGGAGAAAGATTAGAAAAATGTGAAGAAACATTAGGAACAACATAATTGTGCAAAGCATTATTATGATAATCACTTGCTTCAAAATTAAAATAAGTATAAATTGTATCAAAAGAATATGAATTGGAAGCACAATCAACTACACCATTTTCAACAATTTCAACATCCATTTTAATATTGATTTTGTTAGTTTAAGGATCATAAACACTATAAGTTTTAGATGATTCATAATTAAAAAACAAAGATAAAATTAACTAATTTAGAATCTAACTTCTTTTGTTTTTTCTATGGAAATATGAATAAATTCATCACAAATTAAAACACATAAATGCTTTAGATTAGGTCTTCTACCGCCCCAAGATTATTCATGGGTAAGACTTAAAAATAATTTAGTGTGAGTCATATTAATGAGACACAATACATAGCTTCATCCCAAAATTTATAATTCATATTTTAATGTGCAACATATATCTATCCATTTCAATGATAGTCCTCTGTTTATGTTTTGCAACACCATTTTTCGCAGGTGTGTAAGAGTTTGTTTTTTTCATGTTTAATACCATGTTTTTTATAATATGCAAGAAAGGAATTGTTAACATATTTATATACATTATAAGTTTATAATATGTGTAAATAAAAAATATATTTCTTTTCAAAAAAGGTATGAAACTCAATGAAAGTGTCTAAAAATTGATCTTTAGTTTTCAAGAAGTAAATCCAAACTCATCTAGTGCAATCATCAACAAAAGATAAAACATACTTTGAACCATTAATAAGAGTTTTCATATGTCCTAAGAGATCACTATGAAATAAAATAATCTTTTCATTAGCATGACAAGGGTGATTCTTAAGAAAATATTCTCTATGAATTTTATCAACCATACAACCACTATAAATAGAATCAATGGAGGAATTTTAAGCAAAACTTGCACCATATTGATTTTATTCATAAATGAAATAATTTGGTAGCTAATATGTCCTAATATTTCATGCCACAAGTTATCATTAATAGAATCAATCAAATCATGAGTTGACAAGGATGAAGACAATCCATTAAACTTGAATAAATTATCATTGTCTAGAAAAGTAGTAATAACTACTTGAATATATTGCTTGGTAGATTTAACATAAAAAGCATCAATAGAGAATTATATTTTTTAGTCCTATTTTCATATTTGAGTAACATAAATTAAATTCAATTTTAAATTGAGAACAATCAAGACATCATGTAATTCATGACTACAAATTTTAACATTTCTTGTGGCTTCAACATTACAAGAAGCATGATTTACAAGACTTAAATGATTATCAGAAATATTTAGTTATAAATAATTAAATAAATTATCATTATATGTCATATGTTGAGTATCACCAAAATCAACAGTCCATTTAATAGGAGAAGCATATAAAGCACAAGTAAAAGTAACTTGAGTAGTAGACTTATGTTTGTTTTATGTCTTAGTGTTACTAGTGATAATATTGTCTTTGACCTTAATATTTATAATTTTAATATCACACTTTTAAGTAAATTAATGGTCTTAATCATGTTTGTTTTTTTAACAATAATTATACTTTAATTTTTTCTTAGGTTTTGAGTTAGATTTTTAATTTTTTTTGTTATGTGTATTATTGGACTTAACATGTTATTTGCCATTCTTGTGTTGGTGCTTAGAAATAAAAGCATTTTCATTGGTTTTAAGAATAATATAATTAATTAACATCTATTTTAATTTATGCAACAAATTAAAAAATAAATCAAACATCAATTGAGAAAATAAAGTAAGAAAATCTAGTTATGAGTGAATATTTTTAATAAATTGTTGAAAAGTTCTAGGTAAGCATTTTTTCATGATAATGTGAATTAAACTCAAGTCTAAAAGTTTAATGTTTAAAATAATTAATTTATGATGAAAATATTAAACTTAATCAAGAAATCATCCATATTTTTGAGGTCATTATACTTTAGATCAAAAAGTTGATCTTGAACTTGAATTTTCATAGATTCATTCACAACATTATAAATGGATTGAAGTCAAAACCAAGTTTTAGATTCAAGAGTACAACCATAAATCTTAACATGAAATTATGGGGTCATGGTCATGCCAATCAAACTTAAGGGCTCTTCATTTCTTTATTACCTTTTTTATTGAACATTGGTAGCGGTAGTCTTTTCATCAAGTTTTGGGTCCTTATCATATACTACATGCACTAAGTGTTTGAAAGTGAAGATGTATTGCATACAAAATTTACATAAATGGTAATTGGTATATATGAGTTTAAATTTATGTAATAATTAAGTCATGGTGACATGAAATATCACCTAATTATAGAAATAAATTATTGGGAACTTAATATGCATGGAGGAAGGATGAGAAGGCCAAAAAAATGAGCTATTTCCAAAGTGAAATAAATGGGACAAGGAATAAATGATAAACATAAATTATTTGAGAATCATAATAAAATACAATAGTTTGAAAATCACGAGATGGTTAAAAGTGCATATAATTATAGAAATTAAGCAACAAAGTTATAAAGGAAAAGAGTATTACAATGTTTTTCAAAACTTTAAGTAGATATAAGAATTATTACCATTTAAAATGTAAGACCATAGAAAAAAAATTAATATATTTTAATTTATGTATAAAAACATACAAGAGATTAAAAACCACTTACATTGACTATACAACAAGGTGTGTAATAATAATATAATAGAATTAGATGTTGTAAGAAAAAAATAGTTTTGATTTGATTAAAGAGCTTATAAATGCTCAAAAATACCAAGAAAGTTTTTTTTTTTGTATTAATACATTATTATCCACAAGAATAGAAAATTTTTAAAGATTATAAAGTGAAAATTGTGATAAAGAGTTAGCTGAACTTGAATTTTTCATAAAGGCCTTTAAACAAAGCACGTGGCCTAAGAAGATTTTTTTTAAACATTTGGAAAAGAAAAATTGATGAAATTAAAAACACATCACAATGTATAATGGAATAATTAATACAATTTTTTTTGAATGAATTAATCATGACAAATGGTAGAAAAAAGTGCCCAAAAAGGAGTAACAAAAAAATAAGTAAAAGCCAAAGGCATTATAACTTGCTAAAAACTCATTACTAGGATAAAATAATCCCAATAAGACAAAAGACATACCTATTTGATGATAATAGAGATGTATGATGAGCTATGTAGAAAGGTTAAGAGCTATGCCTAAGGTAAATGCCACAAGAACCCTCTGAATCATAATTGAGGATGAAAGGCAAAACATAGACAATGCAGGATACTTATGATGGAGAAAGAAGGAAAAAAAACTAACAAAAGGATAAAGATTCTAAGGTTTAAAAGTGACCATCTTAGGTGGAAGAAGTGATATAATATAGGTTTGGACAAAGGAAATACTATGTATAATACACACTGCACAAAAGGTGATGCCAATAGAGTCAAGTGGCAAGCCAAAAAGGACATAACAGATAGAGAACAAAGAGTATCGTGAAATTAAATACTACATAGAGAGTAAAAAAAAACTAACATAAATCCCAATAGAGAAGAATCCAAAAGAGGTGAAATACAAGGCTAAAGGAAAATAAGGTTAAAAAAACCAAAACAAGAATATTACATCTTGAATAAAAATATAATGACAATATAAAATCAAAACTATCAAATAAATCTAGAGATTTCTTAGAAATAAATAGCTATATGAAATATTGGTCACAAAAATAATATCTAGGCAATAAACCATATTTAAATAATAGACAAATTTTTTAAAAACAAGTTATTTATGTGGTATATTATATGAAAGAAATAAAAACTCAAGAACATAAGAAATCCTATGTGAGATGTGTTGTAACTACTGAGTAGAGAGGTTGACAAGTACTCCCAATGAGTGCTTAGAATAATAAGTTAGATTACAAAAATTTAATAAAACAATCAAGGTTAGAAAGAGAAACAAAGTTGAAAGGGTTTTAAGAGTGGAACCCTTACAAAAATAATCTAAATATACTACAAAAATATGCACACTCTCAAAACCAATGTCAATAAGATGAATTTATCCCTGAAGCCATGAAGGAATCATGCCAAAATCATTCATCAATAATATTGAAAGTGTAGAAATGAAAACAATAAAGAAGCCAAGTTACCTCCCAAGGTGTAAACCAAAAGTTGAGACAATATTTTTAAAGTGGGAAATTGAACATATCAAATAAAAACCCACATTATATATTATAAGGATTGTCAACAAAATCTCCACAATTACAACTTTTAGAAGTATAATGAATTTGAGAATTAGAGAGAGAGATTCAAGTTTCTAGTGAGGAAATGAGGTGAGGAATTCTCTTTCAATAGAGCAATAATAAGAGAAAGGGAGTTACATGGAATCCCATTATTACTTTATAAACCTATTTTTTATGTGCCAATTGGCCTATTCCATTAGAGACTAGAGGGAAGTTTGTGTCAAGTGGAAAAATAAATTAATTATGAGAGTAACTCCCAAAACATAAAGGGGCACAAAGAGGTGAGAGACACCTCATGGAATCTAGATTTATGCTAATTTATAAATCAAATAAATAAAAATTCCACACACATAAGGAAACTTAGGATAAATAAAATATCCCAAATAATGGGTAAAAATAATAGGCTCTTTAGGAATAATGTAAGGCTTGTTCTTAGCCTCATTTAGTGGTATGATAATGATGTTGTCTCCTTGATGTGACTCTAGTGGATTATATATTATGTTAATAGTCATATTCCCATTTATTTTAGGTTAACATAATATAGTGTATTTCATCAGTTTTCATATTGATTACTACAAAGTAATCATGGATACATAGATCAACTACCTTGATATACACATCCTCCTATTTCCCAATGGGTTCCACACATTCATAATCTACGAGACTTAATGTCATTAGGATTTAACTAAGGGTTGGTCTTCCATTAGCCTCCCAAGTTTATTAAGGAATCATATTCATCATGATCTTAAAGTTGAACATTACATTGAGTAATTCACAGCCTATGAGTTTTATATCCATTTTAGAATCCACATGTCAAGAATTTTTGGTCTTTAAATACTATACCACCTTCTCAACTCATATTTATCCCATTTTTATTAATCCAACAATTTATGTAATAATTTTATAATATTATGTGATATGTACTCATTATGAAGAGTACTCACCAACTTAAGAATATATGTCAAATCTATAATAACTCCATCTTGCCTTAAGATAGGAACAATCTGACCATATATTTTCAAATACACTATCACAATATCTCCCTCTAAATAATTTTGATTTTGAATAGATCAGACTATCTAAAATTATTCACTCATCATGACCTTTTATCTAGCTATATTTGGGTACTTACCCTACCACACTTTTTGATCGACTTATTTTGTGCCATATCTAAAGGTGGTAGTCCTTGCTCCCTATATTGATTTATAGTGATAAGTTTCATTAAGATTGGATATTCAAGATGTAATTTTAGTGTGTTGACATTTCAAACCATATTTTACTTTTGATGATTTTATATTATAGTAAATTCTTTAGTAGTGTGTTGTCTAATAATTATAAATTAGGCACAATGCATCTACATTTGAGGATTAGAAGGATAATTTTGTGAAAAATGGTTGATATTGCCATAAATATAACAAAAAACTAGATGTCTGGGTTATTTATATTCTTGTGTTTAATTTTGGTATCCGTGTTGGCAATGTCCTTGTATTTGTGGAAAACCCTATCCTTGTTATTGTAGATTCTAATCCCCATATTACTTCTATGGTGATAGAGGTGCCCATCTTGATTATTTTAGGTATTGAGAGGACTGAGGTGTCAACTCTTTCTTGTACTAAGGGGATGGAATTGTCCATCCTCCTTTCCCCTAAAGTGATTTTGGAGTTTACTTGGCTTGGTATTACAAATATTGAGGTGCCCCTCCAGTATTAGGTTGTGTTTTGGGTGGACCTAAACCACCTTGTGTTTCCATCTCAACATCTAGTTTCATGGTAAGAGATAACTATTAAATGACTACAAAGACATTCCAAGTGACATATTCATTCAAGTCCTCCAAATACTAATAGCTCTTCTCATCATGGTTGTGTGATTTGGAAAAAATACATAACATACTTTGAGGTTATTCTATGTACTTCTAAAATAGATGAAACTTTGTAGTGGATTGTCCTACCTTATGAAAAAATTCACATAATTCCATATTATCTTTGGACATTTATTCCTATTATGTACCTCTTTGTCCTATTTAGTGCACCATATTTATAACCTTGGTTGGTTACTTTCATGTAATTCCTCCATATTTTTAAATACATGTATATTTACATTTATTTTAATAGTAGTAGGAGGACATTTTACATAGTCTTATAATTATTAGGCCTAGATCACAGCATATCATTTTTCATCTTTATTGGAAAAAAATATTACATGTTGGGAAATGTAATATGATATTACAAACATTACATGAACCAAGTGGATTTGCTTGCATTTTCAAACTAGAAATTTACTTGATTTATGACATCTAAGAATCTGTGATCATAATCCAATATTGATTCTCCAAATTTTGGTGAATCTATTTCAAGTATTGAATAATCTAACTTGTAAATTATTTCATCTTGAATTTGCCAATTTTTTTATCTTTGACTTATTGTAAAGTAAAATTTCCTACATTATTTTTGAACACAAAATTTAGAACTATATCGATAAAATATCTTATGAACTCACACCTCTTTGTTTCATCAATGGTCACTCCCTTATCCTACCAATTTATTTTTTAGGTTAATATATACTACTTTTGGTTAGAGGATGCCTCATATGGTGTAAATTTACTATGGTCACACCTGATCCTACCTTTTACTTTGGAATTGTTTTAACTGGTATCTTTAAATTTAATGTGACTATATTTGGAATAATAGTACCCTTATTTTCTAGTAAAATAATAGTGTTTGTACCAAGTTTTCCAAATTTATCTAAGAAATCATCAAACCACTTATTTGATTTCTTTTCTTTTATACTATTTATCTCAAATGAAAAATTACGTAAAGGGGATGCATCCCATGGGAATGAAAAAACTTGAACTCAAATAACATCCCCTCTTGATCCTAAACTTCACTTACTTTATGACTTGTCATAATTTTTTCAAAAGACTACCTTTCATCATTGAACACTCTCTACCTCAATAGTTGTTTTATACTATATAACTGATCTAGTAGACTCTCTATGGATTTTCCTTGATTACTTTGATACATTTACTCCCCTAGGCTGATTTCCAAATCCTAGAGGGTTTTTACTATCTTTATGTACTCTATGGTACCTTCAATTCCTTTGTTCTATATAGATTCTCTTGGAGATCCAATTCCTTTCATAGTCTTCATAGTCTCTAGTCTACTCCTATTCATAGTTACATTTGGCCTCACTTATTCTATAACATTATATTTATTCCATATATTTTGTTGTCAAAACTCTCTTTAAAGTTACAAAATTAGCTTCTCAGCTATACTTTTAGCCCTATTTTTTATGTACCCCATAATAGAGGATAGAGTTGAATGTGCTAGTTTCTTTTGTTTTCCTTGACAACCTTGACCATAATTGACTTTAATGTTTTATTATTCTCCTCATCTTGACTATTGGCTTGGTGTCAATACAATGAGTCTATGTGATGATATATATATATATATATATATATATATATATATATATATATATATATATATATATATATATATTACATAAATCATGTAATTTAGGAGTTTTAAATGGGGTTTTGTAATTACATAGATAGGTATTTTCCAAATGTATAAGATTAAGGTGTTATATAGTTCAAATTTATTATCTACATGTAGACCTAGTTTTTAAAAATTTATCATGATTATTATGATGGCCATAATTTCATTATAATGAACACTAAGTATTTTACCAAGTGGGTAGAATCAATTCCCATTATAATTGTCACCAGGTTAATTATATATATATACATATATATATATATATATATATATATATATATATATATATATACATATATATATATATACATATATATATATATATATATATATATATATTAAAATAAATCATTTGTATGTTTTGGATTCCACAAGTCATTATCATAGATAATGGATTCCCACTTAAAACCCCTAAATTACATGATATATATATATATATATATATATATATATATATATATATATATATATATATATATATATATATATATATATATATATATATATATATATTACATAGATCATGTAATTTAGGGGTTTTAACTGGGAATCCATTATCTATGATAATGACTTGTGGAATCCAAAACATACAAATGATTTATATATATATATATATATATATATATATATATATATATATATATATATAATTAACCTGGTGACAATTATAATGGGAATTGATTCTACCCACTTGGTAAAATACTTAGTGGTCATTATAATGAAATTATGGCCATCATAATAATCATGATAAAGTTTAACAACTAGGATATATATATATATATATATATATATATATATATATATATATATATATATATATGTATATATATATATATATATGTATAAATATATAGATGTATATATATGTGTATATGTGTATATATATATGTATATGTACACACACACACACACACACACACATATTTAAATTCTTAACCTGGTGACAATTATAATGGGAATTGATTCTACCCACTTGGTAAAATACTTAGTGGTCATTATAATGAAATTATGGCCATCATAATAATCATGATAAAGTTTAACAACTAGGTCTACATGTAGATAATAAATTTTAATCTTATAACACCTTAATCTTATACACTTGGAAAATACCTATCATGGATGTACCCATAATATATAAGACCTTCCTACTACTGAAATAATTGTGTCCATTATCTATATATGCCAAATTACTTATCTTTTAGTTTTACCATATTATATTATAACGACAAGGCCTTCTATGCTATATAGGACACCTACATCTAGAGTAGATACCTATGTCGATGCAACTATCCAAATCTGAAGCAAGAATATGAGACCACATAATGCAAATTTATAGGATCCAATTATTGTTCCAAGATCCTAAAATATTCTACTTCTATCCTATTTTAGCCTAGATCCACATGCACATAATAAACTAAGTACTCTTGTTTCTAATTTATTACAATAACAATCAATAGTTGTACTTTATATTTTTCACACATCTCAATATTTAAATTTAGATTATTTTATCTAAGTTTGAAATTTAACTAACCTCTTATAGATCTATTTATAACCTTTTTGTTTAATAATTTCTATATTCTTAACTTTATTTACCCTTGTGTAATTAAATATAGGGTTAAACATTTGGTGAGCACATCTCTTTATGAAAACCCTAGCTTACCCTAGGGTATTCATCCTTTTAAGGTTTTTCAATTCCATATTTTTACAATTTTACTCTATTATTTGTATGCAACATAGGTGTAGCCCTAGATTAGCTAGTGTTTGTATCAAACACTTACAACTTACTCATTGTACACCTAAGATGGCTCAAACCAATGGAGTAACAAATATTATGCCTAACGAAAGTGTTAATAATTAAAGTGAACACAATATTAAAGAGGATATCATAAAATATGAATATTGTCATGAGAAAATTGAATCTAATGCAAATAATGAACATGAATAAATAGATCAAGAGAGAGTAAAAGCTTTTACTATGTTTCAAGATTGTATCCATCTACTATTAGGATAAAATTGTGTCCCATTAAAATCTAATTAGGAAATAACTAATCTAAGTAAAAAAAAAAGTAATCAAAAACTCATGGGATATATATTCCCCTTGTTTTTAGGACTTGCTATTGATCCAAGGGCCAAAAAAATCCAAATGATATAACATAGGTAGGTTTTGCTTATTTCCATTGAAGGTCCAATTTTTTTACTCAAAATATTTAGTTTCTCATGGTTGGTTTCCTATAAAAATGGACTAATTACAATAAAATAGTTAAAACATTCCTCATTTAATAATGAAACCAAAAACTATCAAGACAATAAAATTACCAATAGGCCAAGATTTTGAACAATAACTTATATTGATTCGTATTGAATGAGTTGACATAATTATAGACCCAAACCATGATTAAATAAATCTCAACTCAAAATTTAGATTTGACATCCAAAAATTTTAAAAAACTAAAATTTAAAAAAAATTCTATTTTTAGCAATTGTTATTTATATTAAGTTTTGCATGCCAATGCGTACAGCTCTAAAAATATCATGAAATATTCTAAACACTAAAATTATCCTATGGGATATAATTAAACTAAATTTGACATCTATTCCTAAAAATAAAAAATTATGAAAATAAGAAGTTCTCAAAAAAATCATTAAACAGTAATTTTGGACCCTTGGATGATCATGTATGGCCTATAAAAATATCAAAAATAAATCTAAGTGGATAGAGATGATTTGGATAGCATAAAAAATTTTGAGATGGTTTTTTTTTTACATTGGAAGATCTAAAATAGATATATGGGTCAAAATTTATGGCCTCTAAAAGATTGGCCTATTTTGTTTACACCATTTTCCTTTAGTTGAAAACAACTTAGCTCCTATGAGTTGGACTGTTTATACTGCTACCATTTTTATTTATCAATATTCTTCAGCTCCCATTATGTAATCCAAGTGTTGTCTTCTTTCTAAAATCCTTCCCACTATACTAAATACTTGTTATAATTCCCTTGCCTTGTGATCACTATCTTCATATCCAAAATCTGCACTATCTTTTCCTTCTTTGGAACTTGTTGCTCCCAATTTACTTATTAATCTTCATCACCTTCAAAATATTCTCCATGGAATTAATATAAATATAAAACATTAAATACTGGAAAGATATCAAAATATTATGGTAAACTCATCTCATAAGCATTATCATTGATTTTCATCATAATTCTACATGGTCTAATTTTTTTGTACTTCAACTTGATATACGTACCTTTTGGAAATTTTTATCTCCTCAAGTAAACCATTACCAAATCTCCTTAGAATACCATGGATCTTCTTTTAACATTTACTACTAATTTATATTTCTCATTACTTTCATGCAACTTTCTTCTTACTCCTTGTAATTGCTACATAAGCTTTGTAAATGCTTTTGCATCATCACTAATTCAATCTAAAATTAGTAATTGTACCAAATCTAAAATACCCATAGGATTTATCCCATAAACAAATTGAAATGATGACTTTTCTATTGATCTATTCACTGAACTATTATATGCAAACTTAGCTTGTGGTAAAACCAAGTCCCATTGCTTGGGCTTCTCTCCCACTATGCATCTCAATAAATTTCCCAAGCTCCTATTCAAAATTTCTGTCCGTCCATCTATTTATGGGTGATATTCACTACTAAATTGTAACTTAGTACCCATATTCTTCCACAAAGTCCTCCAAAAATGACTTAGAAATTTTGTGTCCCTATTTTAAGTAATATTTTTTGGAACACCATGCAATCTCACAATATCCTTAAAATATAATTCTATAACTCTAGTAGCATTATTAGTTTTCTTACATAAAATGAAATGAACCATTTTGTAAAATCTATTTGCAACAACATAAATTAAATCATTACCTATTCATGTTTGGTAATCCCAACACAAAATCCATACTCAAATCTATCCATGGTCCTCTTGGAACTGGTAATGGCATGTATAATCTAGTATTTTGTGCATGTCCTTTATCCACCTAACATATCGTACACCTTGAAACATACCTTATCAAATCTCTATTCATCTTTGACCAAAAACAATTTTCCTCCATCAAATCTATTATCTTCATCTTACCAAAATGTCCATCCAAACTGCCACTATGTAATTCCCTTATTATATTATCTCATAGAGACTCAACTAGAATGCATAATTATTTCCCTTTGAAGAGATAACCTTCTCATATAAGATAATCATCATGAGTAGTATCTATCCCACCTGTTAATGGATTCCTACGCTGTTCAAATATCTTGCCAAAATATGGATCAGTATCATATAATTATTTTATAAATTCAAATCCAACTACTTCAATCACCATAGTAGATAATAAGGCTACTCTCCTTCTTAATGCATCAACTACCTAATTGTATTTTCCTAATTTATGTTTTAGCACAAAAGTATACCCCTAAAAGAAAGAAACCCACTTTTCATGCCTATTATTCAACTTCTTTTGTATATTCACATACTTCAAATCCTCATAATCTATAAATAGGATAAAATCCTTAGGCAACAAGTAATGCCTCCAATGCATTAATGTTTGTACAATTGCATAAAGTTTAACATCATAAGTAGAATACCTTATTCTTATCTCATTCAATTTCTTACCAAATTATGTTATTGGCTTTCCTTCTTGACTCAGCACACCACCAATTCCCACAAATGAAGCATCACAATCAATCTCAAACACTTTGTTAAAATCTGGTAATGCTAAAATTGGTCTTTCTATAATCTTCTTCTTCAAAATTTCAAAGCTTTTTGTAGCTACTCTAGTCCATGTAAATTCCTTTCCTCTCATGTAATTTGTTATTGGTGCCATAATACTACTAACATTTTTAATAATTTTTTTGTTAAAAGTTTATAAAGCATGGAAAATTCTTACCTCTATAATGCTTCTTGGAATAGGCCACTCAAAAATTTCCTTTATCTTTTCTTCATCCATTTTCACACCATCTGCTAAAACTACAAATCCTAAAAATACCAAACTATTCTACAAAAACCCTTCTTCAAATTTAGATTTTTCTCCTCTCTTAACAAATCTAGTACCATTCTCTAATATTGTAAGTGTTCTTCTTTAGTCTTAATGAATATCAAAATATCATCAAAATAAACAACCAAAAACTTACAAGTATATTCTCATAACACTATATTTGTCACTCTCATAAATGTGTTAGGTGCATTAAATAATCTGAAGGGCATCAATATCCACTCATATAATCCATCCCTAGTCTTGAATGTAGTTTTCCACTTATCTCCTTCATGAATTCAAATATGATAATAACCACTCCTTAGATCAATCTTGGTAAAATATTTTTATCTTGCAAGCACATCTATCATATTGTCTAAATGAGGTATAGGAAACATATACTTAATTGTAATTTTATTAATTGATCTACTATCCACACACATTATCCATCTTTAATCCTTCTTTGGAGTTAGTAATCCTAGTGTTACACATGGAATCATACTATCCCTTATCACCTTCTTTCGTAACAATCTAGTAACCTATTTATTTAATTCTACATGTTCTATTGGACTCATCCTATAAGTTGCTTGATTGGGTAAAGTTGATCCTAGAATCAAATCAATTTGATGTTGTATATATCTCTTTTTTATGGTAAACCATATAGTAGCTCGTTAGGCATAACATATGCATATTGTTTCAAAACTCTTGCTGATTTTCTTGGTATTTGCACCAATTCCATGTCTTCATGCTTTTATACTAATATATAACAACAACCTACTACCTTCATATCTTGGATAAATTATTTATTAGAGAGCATGATTTTTGTCTTCTCTTCCTCTTTAAGAGGTAACAAAACCACCTTTGTACCACCTTTCCTAAAAGTGTATGTGTTCTTTTTGCTCCATCATGAATTACCTTCCTATCAAACTGCCATTGTCTTTCCAATAACACATGACATACATCCATTAGAATAACATCACACCATATTTCATCATTATAGATTTTGCCTAAAAAAACTTGATTAAGCACCTTTTATCTATTGTAACTTCATTTCCTTTCTTATACCATGAAATACGATAAGGATTATGATGCTTTTCACATTGAAAATTTAGTTTATCTATCATTTGTCTAGGAACCATATTTTCACAACTACCACAATCTATAATTATTTTGCATACCTTTCCCCGTAAAGTACATCTTGTTCAAAAAATATTTGATCACAGCCATGCATCACCACCTTTTTTATTCTGTACTTGTTCCTTCCTTCGAGTGATCATGGTTCTTCTCATCATGAGATTCTCTCCAAAATTTATAGGTGAAACTTTAGTATTTTGCTCTTCTATCTCAACCTCGACTAGATTCACTCTTGGGTGATCTTCTTGCCTCCTTTATTGATATTGATAGTGTGTAAATTTGAATTATTTATGCCATTATTTTCCACATCTATAATATATATAATATTTATTTTTATTAGGAAACCATCCTCTAACACCACCATAACCTCATCCTCTCTGAAATCATCTTCCTCTTTATTGGTATTGAAACCCTTACCTATTATCATCTTGCCTCTCTACACCATGTGATGATTCACCTTGATTGGTATTAGACCCACCTTTGGTGGTATTAAACCCACCTCATCCCCTATTTTAAGGGGATTTTCTTCTTCTTAGACTAAGATATGTTCTAAAATTTTGTCTATTTTGTTTTTCTTTTGCCTTCAAAGCTAATTAAAAATCTTCCTCTATGTAATGTATTTTATGCATGCTTAATTCATTTTGAATAGAAAATTTCAAACCATTTACATACCTTATAGCCATTTTATCTTTTGTTTCATCATGCTCCACTTGTATGGAATGCTTATAAAATTTATTTGTATACTCTTGTATACTGTGATCTTTTTACCTCAAATTTTGAAATCTTCTGTATAGGGTTTGTGCATAATCCACAATAATAATTTTTTCCCTCAAATTATTATCCATATTTTTCCATGAATTAATCTTATTTTTACCTTTTATCTATCTCTCTTTCTGTAGGTGATCCCACCATATCATTATATGACCTTTCAATTTTGTGCATGCAAACTTTACCTTCTTGTCTTCTCTCATAGTCTTTCACTCAAAGAATTTCTCCATGATACTCATCCAATTTATCAAATCCTTTGGTTTTAAAATTCCTTAATAATATTTAACATCAACCTTTATTCCTTAATTTCTTCCTTCTAAATCTTGAACCATCCTCTCTTCCTTTGGTGGTGGCTACTCTTGATATTCTTCTTCTTGCTGAACTTCTTCATCATAATTTGTGTCTTTTTCAGTTTCATCACCACCTTTTCTTCTTATTTAATTGGTGATAACATCTATTAATTGTTAAACTTGAATCTAAAATTCTTTTATAGTCTGGTTCATTAGTGCAATACCTTCTCCTCCTCTCACCATGTCTTACTCCTCCAAGATTCAAACTTGCTCTGATACCAGTTAATGAAATTGAAAACTATCAAGACAATAAAATTACTAATAGGCCAAGATTATGAAAAATAAATTGTATTGATTCATGTTGAATGAATTGAGATTATTACAAACCCAAAACATGCTTAAATAATCCTTAACTCAAAATTTAGAGTTGACATGTAAAAATCCAAAAAAACTAAAATCTTAAAAAAAACATTTGTTTTTAACAACTGCTATTTATAGTAAATTTCACATTCAAGAATACACATATAAAATATCCCTAAATATTTTAAAAAATAAAATTATCCTATAGGATTAAATTCAAATGAAGTTGACATCTGGTCCTAAAATTATACAATTTCTAAAAATAGGAAATTCCTAAAAAAATCATTAAACAATAATTTTAGACCCTTAGATGATCATGTGTGGCCTCAAAAAAATATAAATAAACTATAAGTAGATATGGAAGCTTAGGAAATCATATATATATTTTAGATGGTCATTTTAGTGTGTGGAAGAGCTCAAATAGAGCTACAGGGCAAAAGTTATGGCCTCCAAAAGATTGGCCTATTTTTTCTGCATCATTTTAAAAATGTAAAAAGGAGACAAAATGTAAGGAAAAAAGATATAAATCCTTTGATTAAGATAGGTCTTCCAATACTTACAAATTAAATAAATTTTGAATTCAATAAAAACTTAGCATTAAGAATAACTAATGCACAAACTAGAGTACCACAATGAGCAAGACTCAAGGAAAATTATGTGAACATGAAATGTAAAACTTTATTCTAAAGAAAGCTAATACATAATTATGCATCTATTTGCATACTATGACTAATGTAAGACTCAAAATAACTATAATGATATCTTAGATCCAATTAAACTAGCCACTTCAAAATATAATTGTATATTCACTTGCACACTAATAACATTAGAAAATGTATTTTCATAAATTACTTCTTAGATCAAGATCTTTACAAAACCATAAAAATAAAACAAAGAGGAAGGGATAATGAAATCCTAGCTCAATATCAAAATTTTTTTGGTATTAAAATGTGTCAAACTTGGTAGACAATCAAAAAACAAAAGCAAGGGATAATAGTAGGTAAAATCCTAGCATGACTCTAGTAGTGTTTTGGGATAAAATGTGCCAACCCTTTACAATAGCAAGTAATTCTTATTATATAGATAGTTCTATTCCATCATGTCTATTATGTATAACCAAAAATTAAATACTCTTTATGGAAACATTAAATGAGACAATTGATTGGAAATTACTCCTTTGTGATAATACATCAAGAAGTAAGAAGATAAGACCAATTTAGTAATTTCAAAATTTAAGATACAACTTCTAGTATGGATGTGGATTTAATCTCTTACACACTCTAAGATCTAATGATGGATATGCAATCTCTCAAATTAAATTTATTCTTCTAATTGTTTAATCAACCTAATGATAAGCATTTTTAGACATTAGGAAACCACACATAATAGTTCTAGATGTCAAAATGACTCAAGACCTAACCCTTCTTGACCCACTGACCAACCGATTGGACCTTGGGTCTAGTTAGCTACATAGATGACTAAACTCACTAATTTACTAACTAACCTTAACCCAACCCCTTTTTAACTCACCTTGACAAATTTTCCTCTAAACCCTTGACCTTTGACGGTTAGCTTGACCACCAATGGTTAGGCTGACAGTTGATGGTTAGGTCTTCCTAATTCTTGCACAAATACCAACTATTTATAAGCTTGCATGACACAATTTAATATTTCAGCCTTACCCATTGTTATAAAAATCCTAGGCATCAAAATCAACAATCCAACTTCCTAGGGAACCTTCTCTACTCTATCTCTCTTTACCTATAAAAGGAAGGGAGTAAGAGGTGAAATGGATCCATCAATTAATCAATCAAAAGCATTCTAACATACAAGTATATAAGCTTTTTATCCATTCTTCCTTCTATAAATTTAAAAAATACAATAGAGATCTAAACATCTGTTAAAATTTCTCTTGAGCTAAAGTACCATTACTCTACCAAATTTCTCTAGCCATCAACCATTAACCATTTAGCAAGTAATAGGTACAATTTTTATTTCAGCTTTGTTTACTTGGATTCTAATTTTTAATCCTGAATCAAACCTCCTACACCTATTTTCTAACTTCCCTACCCCTAACCAGACCCTTAAAAAACCATTATCTAATCATTAACCCATTCTACAACACTTTTCTAAGTACCTTCAAAATCCACAAGCAACCATTGATGGTCAGCATAACCATCGATGGCCACCTCTAATTATTGATGGTTACCCAACTGTCGATGGTTAACTTAACTTTTGATTATCACCTTGACCACTGATGGTTACTATGGTAAGAAATAAAAACAAGTTATTTCTAAACCCTTACCCCTAACTAAATCTAGCTTTCTATGTCCCTTCCTATTCATAGACCCCTACTTGATTTTTTGAACTTGACCTGATCTATTTTAGCACTAGTATTGACCTGCTATTTTTATATTTAGTTATTTTTCTCTATCAAGTATTTAGCTCTTCTTGTATTTCATTTCCATATTTTTTGGTATTTGATGCAATGAGTTTCATTTTATCTCTTTCATCTTAATTACTATCAAAGATTGGATTGATATCCTCCTAGCAAACTCACGCTTCTCGCATCTAGCTCATATTAGGAAGTCCACCTAACTATCTTTCTAACAACCCATTTTGTTAATGTTTTCTTGTCTACAGGTCATCCTTCCAAGACAAAAATGATCTCTCCATACTCATCTAGATCATGCATATTACTAGTTTATTAGCTTTTTCCTTAATTAAGAAATGAGAAAAAAATTAAGAGAAACATTTTAGCATGCCCAGTGGGAACTAGCATCATCTACGTGCCCTTTTCTTCCTTTATTCTATGATCATACAATGAAATCTGAAATTTATTTTGAGATTAAAATAAACCTTACATACATTGATTACTTTCTTGTTTTAGTTCATCTAGTTAACTTAAAAGCAAAGTAATTAATCATAGTTTCACTCTTGTTATCACACACTCTACCAAACCACCTAATCAATAAAAATATCAAAATAATTGAAATAAGGACCAAATATGATTTAAACACCTAACCATAAACTTGACCCTTTGTCTATATTACTTGGAGGTCACTACTAAGAAGAAAAATGAAAACTTAGCTCTCTGGTTGAGTCTAAACTCTAAAATTCAGTATATCTTGGCTAAGCACCCAACACCCTTATTGTTGTGGTGTGTGAAGTGAGGGGTTAGTCTATAATATCAATCCATGTACTAACTTTCAATATAGTTTTTTTAGAGCCTTTAACACTTGAAACCAATCTTAGACATCTTTTATAGTTCTTGATCTTCAAACTAAATTTCCTCTTCACACTTTATAAGGTATAAGCCAAAAGAAATCTAAAATTAAACCTAAGTTGTTAAATTCACTTTAGTGTATGTTTTGATTTCCTTGAGATATTTTTATTTTTCTTACTTTGTGTTTAAGTTGTGATATTTTCATCATTTCTTTTCTGTTACTCACATGGTCTTTACTAGACAATAGTTGAGGAACCAAACTAACCAAGAACCATCTTCCACTTCATCTTCTTCTATGGAGTATACTTCTAATGTTGAGATTTTCCCTCATCTTTCTCCCTCTCCTACCATGCCTCAAATAGTTGTCAAGGGTGATGTAGATTTCACTGCCTTCCTTGATAACAACCCCATGGTCCTCCAACATTACCTCAACACCTTATCTCACAACACCCCTATTGCTCTGATTGCTCTTATGGATCCACCTTATGGTATGCCTCCCCATATTATGGTTGGTGCTACCTCTACCCAAATTATGATGACCCAAGCATCTTCTTCCACCAATATCCCATCCACTACCACCACTCAAAATCAATCCAACATCCCAACCAATAGCCAAACAACCCCTACACCAACCAAAGCCTCCAACATAGGAGCAACCTCACCTCTTGTTACCCATATCTCATCCACCATGGGGGTATTTTCTACCCCTATTTCCACCTTTACCCTTATCACTACCAACCCACCAATTTCCACCCCACTTCAAAATTTGGTACTTTCCATACCTCCTACCCTTCCACCTATTATAATAATAGTTACCACCTAACCCCAACTAATTAATATATCCATACCTCAAAATAAACCCATATCAATCCCTCAATACATACCCATGGCATCCTACCAATATTTTCTTAATCCATAAGGATACATAAAACCTTTTACCCAACCATTTGTGCCCATTATCCCTTATGTGGCATCATCCCAACCTTTAATTAACACATACCAATATGTGGTATCTTCTCAACCTTCTACCACTTATTCATATATGGCTTCCACCCAACCTCAACCAAACTTACCACATAATTATGGAACTTCTCAACCTTGAATGAATTTGGTCAAAATGTTAATGAACAAAATGACCAACCTAAAGTCATCTATCTCTGGGGCTCATACCCTTTTATCTTATGATCAAATATATAATGAACTTATTCACCCATCCATCCCTATCTGATCTTATCCTCCTCAATGGGAACTACCAAAGTTTTCCAAGTTCCAAACCAATGAGACCCACAACAACACTTAAGAGGATTTCTCCATTCTTGCTACTTGATTGCATATGATGATGTTCTTCTCTTATGCACCTTTCATGTGTCTTTATCAGGACCAGCATTAGATTGGTATAGTTTTCTCACCAAGCACTCCATATTTTCCTTTTCCCAACTTGACCAAATGTTTTTAGATCATTTCTCAGTCAATATATCTAAAAAGGTCTCTATTACTAACCTCTACTCCATTAGGCAATTTGATGATAAATCAAATGCCAATTTTGTAGTTAGATGGAGAGGTATTATCAACCGACTCTCTTTATCTTTACCCCAAATTGAGTTGATTAAAATTTTCTCATAAGGTTGTGTCAAACATATCTTCCCTATTCTTTAAGTTTGAACTTTAAAAACCTTTGATGAGGCTTTCACTATGGCAAGCAAATTAGAAATTAGATCCATTGATGAGGGAAAATTGAAACTATGGAACACAAATGCTAGATTTAAATCTAATGATCCTTCCTCATTCAAAATCACCAATCAATCTAACCATCCTAACACCAAACCAAAGGCATACACAAACTTGGTTATCCTTAAAACCATTCTACCACCAACTATCAACCAACCCAACCAAATAAACTCTTCTAACTCTTCCAACCAACAAAAATAAAATCAAAACTGAGCTACCCCAAAATAGTATACTATGATAGGGACTCTTATGCTTTAATTTTGGAAAAATCTCTCAAATACAACATCATACAACTTCCTCCCATAAAACCTCCGAAATAATTTGATTCTTATCACCCTACACCTAGTTAGTACAATGAGAATGATTTATGTGATTTGTACCATGTCATTGGACATGACATCAGTAGGTACAAAAAATTCAAAAACATTGTACAAAACATGATAAATAAGGGAAAAATTGTATTTGATAATCCCAATGCACCCCTAAATTAGTCCCTTGACATATTTCAAAAACCTTCCCCAATCATGCCCCTTCTACCAACTATGATGATAATAAACTAGAATCATCTCACGCTCATGAGGTCCAGATGGTTAATGTCATCATAAGTGAGCCTATCATTGAGGAGACCATTACCTTAACTACCTCTTCTTTCATTCCACTCATTTAAGTTTTGGACTCACCTTCTATTCCTTTAGACACCCAAACAGAAGAAGCAAGCACCCCTCTTTCTTTACTTGATAAGACCATGGACCTATCCACATCTCCATTGATAGAAATACCAAAGGAGGTAACCATTGATTCAACTACTTATTCTCCAATCCACTTATTTAAGTGGTTGAATTTTTCACCATTCCTTTGGACAGTTAAACCTAAGAAACAACTATCTTCATTCCTTCACTTGAGGCCATCACACCTTCTTCCCCTATCATACAACCATGCATTTCCTCTTTCAGAACCATCTAAAAAGAAGAGATTACCTTGTCTACTCATTCCATGGAGGATACATCCTCCCAAATATTGGAACATTCCATCAAGGGCAAAGGTGAAGAACCATTCCATCACCTCAACCCATGGGCTTAATCTTTGAAACCAATGACCAAGGAATCAAACCCATTTACAAACCTTTTTCTAGATTGGTCCAAATTCTAGAATTCACTTCTCAACCCAATCTAGATATAACCACCTTTTGGAATCGTTTTGGGCTCCCCTATCAAAATGAACATGAACCTTCAACCTCACTTGTATCTACCATGAAACCTATCATTACCTCAATACCTTCATCAAACACTTCACCCTCCAAAACTATATGGGAACCATCCAATCCACCTCTATCTAAAATTTTCAAATCACCTTATACCTCTCTAACCAAACCTATCAAGAATATAGGAATAATTTTTAAACCTATCATTTCTCACCCATAAATGAATTTGGCTTAACACCATCTAATCCACTAAGGAAAAACCCAACCAAACCAACTAAGAGGTGGAACCACCTAAAATCTTACCTTAAACTAGAGCCATAACACCCCCTTCATATTTACCTTCTATCTTAGGACCCCATCCTTATACCATCCCACAAGCTCATTTTTATACCAAAAAGGTGAACCCTCTCACAACTACATATTCCTCATCTAGTAAACCTTCTCCTTTTCCTTTAACTAGCCCCACCAAATCATCAAACTCCCCATCATTCTTAACATATCTACCTCTACCTTCCCACCTATTTCCAAACCTTCATTATCCACCTCTAAACCTTCTACCTTAAAAACAACTAATACCTAATGAACCCAACCAAACCCACCCACCAAAACCATTCCACCAATAAAATCCCCATGGTGAAGCCTAATTCTAAGATGGTTTTCCCACCAAAAACCCAACACCCTCAACACCTTTGTTTGATTCATATTTGACCAGTTTACAAAGGTAATTACAAACTTCTTCCTTAAGCCTACCAAATATAAAACCTTTAGACCCTTCAAGTCCTAAGTTGTCTTTGTTCAATTATGGTCTAATCTACTCATACCATAAGACACCTAGAAACAACATAGAGAACTATCAACCTCTCCAAACACTTGTCCATAACCTATGGGATGAGGATGATCTATTATCAGATGAACCTCCCTTGAGCCCATTACCAACCCAACCAAAAAATCAACCCATCCAATAGTTACCTACTCTTCCACTCTCATTTGAAAGTGAGGAGGAACTGAAACAACCATCTAGTCTAATAATTTCCCTTATCCACACTATCCATGTGGTTAACCGCTCTAGGGCCCAATAAAAGGATAAAGGAAAATACAAAGTATTCATACCATGGACATACCTTTACACCTCTTAACCTTCCAAATAAATACAAGAACCCTCACCTTTACCTTCACCTTCACCAAAACCCAAAATATCTAATTTGGGTACCTCTCCCTCCAACCCTTTTGAATCCATCCAGTGAGTAGTGTTAAAATAAATTCACCAAACATTGGTGAAGATGAGCCTTTAAAAACTAATCAAAACTTCACCCCATCATCACCAAACATTGATAGAGGTCCTAAAATCAATAAAGGTTCAACCAAAAGACCCTCAACCTCTTGCATCTTTTGTTGGAGCCCTTCAACTTTCTACGTTTATAACATTCTAGGATTAAGAAATGTCTTCTATTCATTCTAAAGATCTTGATCCTCCCCTCTTCATCACTACATATATCAATAAAAATCATATCAAATAGGTGATTATTGATGGAAGAGCTAGTATTAATATTATCTCCTCTCATGCTTATGACCAACTCTAGCTACCTAAGAATATCATGTTAAAAACTATGGCGGTCCTCTATTCTGTTAATGATACTATGGCCACTACCTTGGGAACATTCATCCTCCACATCCACTTGGGACCTCACACAATTATATAATTCTTTTACATTTTATAAGCTGAGTTCTAATATAACATCTTACTTAGATGTCCTTGGATCCATGCCATGAGTTGTGTCTTATCTACCTTACATCAATGTGTCAAGTTCAAACATGAGGGTTGAGTTGTTACCATGAAATCTGACCCTAGTATTTTTGTATCTTCCAACATGACATATTGACCTAATGATGTTATTATTCCTCCCCCATCCACCTCACCACCAACAAACAACAACTCCACCCCTACCATCGATGAAGCTTTAACTAGCTCTTCTATCCCTTTTTCTAAAATCCATGTAAAGGACCACTTGGAACCCACATTCCAATGTCTCTCACTGGGAGAGTATCATCTTCTATCCTTCGATGCTTCCCTTACTCCTTAATGGTATTATAACCTAGACCATGATCCTATTTATGACCCAACTTTAGAATCATCATTCTTTTTGGGCCTCCCAACCATCAAACTAATTTAATCTATGGGGGACTTGATCTTCCTATCTTGACAAACTAATATTTTCCAAATTATACCTTCATAGGTGTACTTAGAACATATTTGGCCTAGGCTATAATGAACATGGACCTCATGAGTTACCTTTGATCAAAACCTAGAGACCTTGTGAGTTATTTGGCCTTGGGTTCATCCAACTAGAAGAACCCACTGATTCACCAAACCCATCACCACCATTGATGAGGACATCCCATCCTCACCAACCCAATCTCATTCAAAGTCTAAGGATTTCAAAATAATTCTTAATAACATTTTTTTTAAGTCAATACTATTAGTTTAGGACCCCTAACCTATTAAAAGGATGTTTGAACTAAAACCCTTCCTTTAATTCATCCTAAAATAGTAGAAAATGATTCTCTTACCATTAATACCATATAATATTAGGATGTTGGTTCCATTCTCACCTACCTTAATATAGGGGATTCTTCTATCCACAAACCCATTCCTCCTAAAAATCAAACCATATTGAATGAATCCATTATTGATATCAACTTGGGTACTCAAGATAACCCTTGCATTGTAAATATTGGTCAATCCTTAGATTCCATAGAATAACAAGATTAACCTTATTTCCTTCATGACCAAAGCATATAATTTTCTTGGTCCTATTAGTATATGCCCAAAATTGACCCTTCCATATCCCTCCACAACATTTTCACCCATCCTAATGCTAAGCTTGTTCAATAAAAACTTTGCAAGATGCACCCTTACATTGCCCTTATATTTAAAGAAGAGCTTCAACATATCTTGTATATAAAATTCATCCAACCCATATATTATCCTCAATGGGTTCCTAACACCATTCCCATTACCAATCATATAGGGAAGTTATAATGGGACTTCACCTCTATATTGAATTTCATGACCTCAACCTTACTTGCCCAAAGTATGACTTCCCTTTACCTAACATTGACCAACTTGTTGATCTTATAGATGACCATGAGATGTTATCTATCATGGATAGTTTCTTAGGATATAATCAAATATTGATTACCCCCAAGGATCATCATAATACTTCTTTCATCACCCTATGGGAAAACTTTTACTATAGGGTAATTCCATTTGGTTTGAAGAATGATGGAACAACTTACCAGTAGGTGATGATATACATCTTCCATGATCTCATCCATAAAATCATAGAAGAATATGTAGATGATATCCTTTGGAAATTTAAATATCACAAGGATAATCAACTATTCTCACCATCATTTTGGAATGCCTAATCTATTTCTAAGTTTGACTCAATCCTAAGAAATATGTTTTTTGGGTCCTATCTAGAAAACTTATTGGATTTATCATCTGTCTTCAAGAAATAAAAGTAGACCCTATCAAAGTCAGAGAAATTATAGATATGTCACCTCCTACCCACCTCAAATAACTCCATAACCTATAGGGGAAGCTCTAATCCATCCATCCCTTCATCTCTTAGTTATCAAATAGATGCCAACCCTTTCACCATATTATCAATAAATATGCATCTTTTAAGTGGACTAAGGATTGACAAAAATCCTTTGATTCACTGAAAGAGTACATTATTTCTCCACCCATTCTTACCCTTCTTAAAGAGGACCAACCCTTCTACCTCTATATTTCTCCACTAACCATTCCTTAGGGGCAATGCTCATTCATCGTAATGAACACAATAAAGAGTAAGATATTTACTATATAAGTCAAAAACTTATAGAGTATGAGAATTAGTACACCCATTATAAAAAGTATTATCTCACCTTAGTCTTTTTGGCTTCCAAACTTCATCATTATCTCCTTAACCACAAAACCTTTGCCATCACTAACACTAATCCACTCAAGTACATGCACTCTAAACCATACCAAAACTAATGTATGACTAAGAGGATCATGCTATTATCTAATTTTGACCTTGAGTTCCTCTAGTAGAAGTCAATTAAAGGACAAGTCATTACTGACCAATTGGCCAAAGGTCTTTTACTAAAAAGCCAATTTCTCCCTCTTGCATTTTTAGATGAGTCTCTCATGACTCTTTCTCAGGAGGACTCCACTTATAAAATGACCATGTTCTTCGATGGATCAAAATTCTAGTGTGGTGAGGGTAAAACAATTATTCTCATTCTTGTTAATGGTGAAGCTCTTCCCCTTTCCTTCAAACTTGATTTTGAGTGTACCAATAATGTGACTGAGTATGAAGCCCTATTAATAGGTCTCTAAATAATTATAGAAGTGGGAATTAAGATAATAAGTGTCTTTGGTTATTCCAAACTTGTGTTAAACCATGCCAAAATATACTACCAATTTAAGAATTATGTCTTTCAAAAGTATGAACATGTAGTAGACATACTCTTACCATCATTTGATCATTACCTTATCTAGTCTATTCCATGATATACCAACAAGTTCATATATACAAGGGATTCCATTACTAACTAAATCCCATCCACACCTACTGACTCTAAATTCTTTTTTACCATCCACCACTTTATCACACCCTCTTATATCCATGCTAACCTTCCTATAATTTGTAGTGTGGAAGCATCTCCATCAGACATATGGTACGAGCAAACTGTTAACTACCTCAACCTTGGCATCATTCTTCCCAACCTCTCTAGAAATACCTAAATATATTTTATTTATAATACCTCTCATTATACCATACTAGGGGGAATCCTTTACAAACATGGCTTTGACAACCTCCTTATTCATTGTCTACATAGTCATGAAGCTTCCCATACTATCTAGGCAATGCATGATGGAATCTATGTGGGACACTTTAGTGGTATAGCTGTCACTAAAAATATAATTCACCTTGGCTAATATTATCCAACCATCAACCAGGATTATTTTGACTATATAAATAAGTGTGTTAAATATCAACAACATGCCAATTTTACATCATGTGCCTACCCATGACCTTCAAGTATCCAAAGACTATTAGCCCTTCTCATAATGGGGACTTGATCTCATTAGGTAAATCCATCCTCATTCTTCATAATGACACCAATCCATCATCACTACCACTGAGTGTTTCACCAAATGGGTGGAAGCCATTCCTCTCATCTTTACCAAAGTTGACATTATAGTCAACTTCATCAATCATCATATCATCCATCATTTCAGTGTTCCTCATAATATCATCACTAATAATGGTAAATATTTCAAAAACAGTCAATTCTAAGGTCTTTATGATGCATATGGCATCAAGTTAATATTTTTTATACCTTATCTTCCACAAGAAAATGGATAGGTAGAAGCCTCTAAAAAAATCCTCAACAAGATGTTAACAAAAGTAGTCAGTGATTCAAGTCAAGATTGGCACTTGCACATCCCTTTCATTTTATGGGCCTATTACACTAGCATTCAATTCTCTATGGGTGCTACCCATTTTTTAATAGTCTTTAGAGTGGAGGAAATTTTGACTCTTGAAGTCCAGATTCCTTCTCTTCACATATGCTTGCAAGAAATCATTTTTGAGAGTGACTATCTTTAAGAATGTCTAGCATGACTTGAGCTACTTGATGGGCATCACCTAGCCATGCTTAACCATCTTTACGTCTACCAATAGAAAATAAAGCATGCCTATAAAAAGTATATAAAAGAATAAGAATTCAATATCAGAGACCTCATCCTAAAGGAAAATCAACATGTAACCAATATGGAGAAAAGCAAAAGAGGAATTTTTTCTTTTAATTATCTTGGACCCTATATCATAACCCATACATATGGATAAGGAGCTTACAATTATCCTCTCTCAAAGGCAAACCAAAACTTTATCCTCTCAATGGTTCACATTTATGTCTTTTATTTTCTTAAATAAGGATCAAACACACCTTCTTGTCTATCTTAAGCTCATCCCTTGAT
This sequence comes from Torreya grandis, assembly GCA_037957365.1. Classification (NCBI taxonomy): domain Eukaryota; kingdom Viridiplantae; phylum Streptophyta; class Pinopsida; order Cupressales; family Taxaceae; genus Torreya; species Torreya grandis. The sequence goes on from JARHVA010004498.1 coordinate 1,243,991, forward strand.
TTATGATACTTTAACCTTCACTTACCTATCGCTATCCCTTTATGGACAATCAATTACAACATAGAGCCATGTGAGTAACCATCACAGTTATAGCCTAATCCTAAATATGGGTACCATGACTCTACCCATAGCATGGTTCTCATGGATACTTTTTGTCTCTAATCAAGATGAAATCCCATGGTCATTATCTCTTAAAACCACACCTTTCATCTATCATTAAATTTTTTTGTTAAATTTTTTTCTCTCATAAAGGCAAACCTATAAGCCTATATAGGATTTTCCATGTCTAAACCTAGCATCAAATTTTTTTGGGATACCAAAATATCACTTGGGTCACATGTATCTAACATTGTAGACTGATCCCTTGAAGGACAACTAGCCAAAACTAAATTTCTTCAAAGATAGACTGCTCCCTTAAAGAATAACTACCAAAATAAACAAACCCAAACTTAAAGCACTCCCTTAAAGGATGGCTAGACAAATTAGTCAAAAGAAATCATTTGAAGCTTCCCACATCGATCAGCTTCACAAACCTATCAAAACAAAATAAATAAAGGACCCTATATCAAAATCAAAACAAGATATCCCAAGAAAGTTGTAATCAGGTCTCATATCTAGCATTAGTAGACTTCCTAAATCGATCAATCTATACCTTGAATTAAGACATGGAATTGTTTATAATGGTTCATAAGTCACCTATAGAAGGGGAAAACTAACCCACATAAGGTTACCTTCCCTATCAACCCATTTAGCTTTCACTTACTACTTACCTCCCCCTTTATACCACCTATAAATCAAGGGACTTATGATTTTACTTGACATAATGTAATCAAGACACCTTTTTATCAACCAAAGCATGCTAATGTGAATCATTTCAAAGGCTTATGTTATCTAAGCCAATCTAACTTTGGTTTTGTTTTATCCTTACCAATGAAAAATCATCACACTTTTTCCTTATCCTTATCATTGGTTCATGTAGATATATGTCTCGTGATTCTATTCTCTTTTACCACATCTAGTTTGTTAATATAACTTACTTTATGTTCCTTCATTAAACTTCAAAATCATATTTAAAACATCACATATCCATGAATATAAATCATAAACATCATAATAATAAATGAAATCACTATAAATCATAACCATATTTAAAACATCACATCCATAATCAACAAAATAAATCAAATCATATAACATCATATCATAAACCACATCAATAACCATAATCAAACCATGCATAATCATAAACATCATATCCATGAACAAAACAAACTAGCATCCATAATAATCACATGCCTAAGCTACTGAGTCCACATCTCATAAGTATAAAGTATTAAACCATAAAACATGTACACCATGAACCCTGAAGCATCCATCACATCTAAATATAAATCGCAACTATATGTCATCATGAACATCATCAACCCTCATATACATCATGTCATCAAAAGGAATAATACATGCAATAATATGCATATATATATATATATATATATATATATATATATATATATATATATATCTCAAATCATGTATATCTTGCTACATCAAAACATAGGTCAGTATTAAAATCATGTACATATATATTTATACATCCATATCATATCATATCATGCCCCTAGGGCACTACTAGTCCCACATGCACTACCACTACCATTTGGTGATATTCTTCTTAAGATCTATCCACTCTTTTAAGTGGTCTACTAACCTAGAGTCACCACAACTACCCCAACTTCTAAACTAGCCCTGTACTCACCCCATTAGGGCTGCTCATGACACTATGCAAACACTATGGCCTCATAATACCTCAACTCCTCCACTATGCCCAAGTACCATGCCATAGTGATAGTACCTAGTGATCCTACTAGTGATGCCACTTCTCCTCCTCTTTATCTCAAGGTGTCCCTCTCTTGGGTTACCAAGCCTAGTGAGGTCCTAGCATGATCTTTTTCACCTATAATAGTGGTAACCTAACCCTGTAAAGTCACAATTTGGCCCTATAATATGGCCACTTACCCTTATAACCCAGTAATCTATTCCTATGTAGTAGTTAGTGCTACTCCTACCTATCCATTAGGGCCACCACCATGTACTTGTACCAATGGACCCCCCACTAGCTAGATCCACATGCCTATTAACATCCATTATCCCACCCAAAATTAGCCACTACATAAAGGCCCCATTACCATGCCACATAGCCATCACCAAAACTAGCATCATCAACCCATACTCTAATAGGTATCTCCTCATGATCTAGGACAACCTCCTCTGGTTGTGGCTCAGGTAGAAAAAACATACCATACTCCCTCTTATACCTCAGGAATGGACTTGGAATCCCCTACACTAGGCCAAACTAACTCCAAACTCTACCAAATAGGATGAGCTTAGCCTCACCCTCTCTCCTCCCATATATCCATCTCCAACTCTATAATGGCAGTGTATGATAGCTATAGAGGGCCCATCTAGGAAAGCTAACATATGGCCTCCAAACCACATCACCCACAACTAAGCCATCCAATGCATCCCTAAACCAGTCAATATCTCTCTAACCTCCTCTAGTTCCAATGAGGGAATAATCTCCCCTCCATCACATGAGACTCACTCTAAAATCTATTTGGGTGTAACCCTCCCATGGTATCCCCAATGGTCTTTACACCCTAATATGATAGTATGCCCAAAAATGGAACACAAACCCCATGTTGATCTTGTACCACCTATGATTTTGAAATGCCTAGAGCTCCTTATATATCTAGACTAGAAAAAATAGTTCCCACCCAAACATTATCCTACCAAGAAAAATATCGACCAACACTGCCAATAGTAGATAAGGAAACCACCGACTAATTGAATCAAGAAATGAAAAATAGGACACTACCATCATCATAATCATCAAGTGCCTATCATCTAAAGCCCTCTGATATAAGGGCCCATAACCAAAACCATCAGCATGCTACTTGGAAAGGGCCTAATCCTTACCATATAAGAGATCAATCTAATCATGCCTCTCCTCACTCCTAAAATGATAAATTAGTTTCCCCTAAACTAATAGCTATGTAATCCTTTGAACATCCTCTAGTAGGATGATGATATCTCCTATCAACAAGAAGAAGGTGCTCATGGCTAGATCCCATCTCTCAATGAGGGTTGTGATCATCACGACATCTCATAAAAAATGTTGATAGTATCTTATAGCTCTAAGGTTGACCTCCTCCATATGTGTCCAATTATCCCTGGTCATCCCTCTATGGATCTCCACAAAGATCTTAAGAACCTGATCCCTCATCTAGATTTGATTTCATGCCTAAATAATTTCAAGTTAGCACACACACACTTAGTTTTCCATTACCATTTCTCATTTTCATTCATTTCATTCACTCTACCTACATCAACCTCTTTATCAACCTAAACCTACCTAAATTAACTTATTCCAATAATAACCTAATTTATCACACCAAAGCATCTAACTATTTTATCAAAAAAACATCTACCTTAACCCATGAACACTTTAACACCCTCCCTAAACCTATCAAACCAAAACTTAATTCTAACCAAAAACCATCTTAACACAAGACTACTACTTTGAAATTACCCTATCCTAACCTACACTTGGTATTTTACCTACACCAACCCTTTAAAACATTTTAAAAACATTTTTCCTATATATTTTTATTAAAACACACCTTCCCCAATCCCTTGAGCACTGATAGTCACTATGACCACTGATGGTCAAGTGAGCTTTGTGATTTAGTGGTCACTCACTGATGGTCAATCTAACAATTAATGGTTAGGTTGAATCATCAATAGTCACAGTGTGTGTCTTCTAGCAGTAAAACACCTAACCCTTCCTAAAACCCTACAAAACAGCAAAAAATTAATAAATAAATTACCTAATTCAATCCTATACCCTACCCCCAACCCAAATACTCTTTTAATTTCTAATTTCACTAGCTAATTTTTCAAATCAAAATCAAAACCTAAATCTAGGTCAAACCCCCATAACCCTACCAAAATAACCACAAACTACCAACATTCAATTTCAAAGCAACCAAATCAATTAATATATCAATTTTAACACACCACCTACCTCATTCCTCAACTGCTATTAAGGGTGAAGCTCACATCCCACCACTCAGCCCCATCCTTGTCCACCCTACATCCTCGATCCTAGTAGATCACCTCAACACACACCTCCAACTAATCAACAATCACCAAGTTAGAAAAATGTTTAGTCAACCCTCTCACACAAAATGAAAAATCACCAAATCTCTAATATACATAGAAGTCACAAAATTCAAATATAAAAAAGTGAAAATGAATTTTCATTTTCACTTTTTATGTTCTACAATTTTAAGGTTTTCCCCTGACCATCGACAGTTAGGGTGACAATAGACAGTTGATTTTGGGACCCCTGACCATTGACGGTTAGGAAGCCCACATTTTAAAAATTTTGGGCACCCATACCTAGGTGCCAAATTTTTGGAGATTACCCTTTTCCCACCTAAAATTTTAGAGATTACCCTTCTCTAACCAACCATTATACCAATTCCATCTTGATGTTGGTTGTTTTTTGACCCAAATTTTCACATATTTTTGTGATGACCTTACTTTGGTCTTTTTTATCACACTCACCAACCTTTCCATGTTAAACATTTGAAATTTGCTCCACCTCATGAAAAAATAGACCATTTGTGGTTTTTAAGGGAGAACTTCCTACCTTGGTACCTATGAGAACATCGAACCTATCTAGGAGACTTGAAAGGATTAACCTAATCAGCTATGCCTAATCATGTGACCTGATTAGGCCATCACTAGTCCTTCTAGAACCAACCTTATTTTTACCAACATTAGAAACTTTAGTCTTTATATGATCTTGGATATTGTACTTAGTCACATTTTGTGCACATGTTTGCACTTCAAATTCCCAACTACCCTTTTGTCACCAACCTCATGAATCACCATAAACTGATTATCAAACCTTGATTCAATTTTGGGTTCACCTCATCAACTTATATTTTAAGGGAGAATACCTCCTCCCATACTTGAGGTAATGAGACCTTTGACCAATAATCTATTTTTGTTTTATATCTTGTTGATTCAAAGATGCATAACAAAAAGGAGCTAAATGTAGACACTAGAAAACATCCCATAATGCTTCTAGATGTCAAAATGCCTTAGGACCCCGTATGGACTACCTAACCCTTATTGACCCACTAACCAACCCATCAGACCTTGTGTCTAGTTAGCTAATTAGATATACAAACTCACTAACTTACTAACTGACCTTAACCCAACTAATTTTTAACTCAACTTGACCAATTTTAATCTAAACCCTTGAATACTGATGATCAGCTTAACCATCGATGGTTAGGATGACTGTCAATAGTTAGGTCTTCTTCATTCTTACATAAATACCAACTATGTGCAAGATAACATGGCATAATTTAATATTTTTGCCTTTCCCATTGCGAACAAACTCCTAAGCATTAAATTCAACAAGCCAACCTCCTATGGAACCTTATATACTCCATCTCTCTTTGCTTATAAAATAAGGGATTAGGAGGTGAAATCAATCCATAAATCAATAAATCAATCACAAGTATTCTAGCATATAGGTATTCAAGCTTTCCAACTAGTCTTCCTTCTAGCAATTCAATAAATGCAATAGATATTTAAACCTCTACTAAAATTGATCTTGAGGCAAAGTACTATTACTCCATGAAAATTTATCCAGCCATCAATCATCAACCATTTAGCAAGAAATAGGTATAATTTGTATTTTAGCTTTGTTTACCTAGTTTTTAACTTCTAGGCCTAAATAAGACCTTCTATACCTATCTTCCAACTTCCTTGCCCCCAACTAGACCATTCACAAACCCTTACCTGATCAGTACCCCATTCTATAACCCTTTTATGAGTACCTTCAAAATCTATAGGAAATCACTGACAGTCACCTCTAACCATCGATGATTACCCAACTATTGATGGTAAGCTTTGTTGTCCTTGAAAATGTTAGCTCATTTTTGGGACAACATATGAACTATTCTAGTTCAACAGACCAAAATATTCTCTTCCCTTTTTAAAAATTGTTCTAAGCATTCAAATTCTTCATTATTCAAGATTTTTTAGGCTTGAATCTATGGACTCTATAGGTTCATTTCTATGGACTCTGCAGATTCAAATCTACAGACTCTGGAAATTCAAATCTACTGACTCTATAGGAAAGAAACAAGCTCTCAACACTTAAGCATTTTTCAAGGTTGGTTCAAAGCTTTAGTTCAACTAAAAAGGTTCAAATGTTCAATGTGGTTTGGTTCAAAGCATTTGGTTTAATCGGTCAGTACAAAGGAGTACCCTAAAGCCCAAAAGACAAAATACCCTTGCAGAGGGTAGTAAACAAAAGTGGCAGAACATGCCATGTGTCCCGTTATAACTCAACAGAGCCTACCAAGTGTCTACATCTACGTTTCAAGATTCTTATAAGTTTCAAAGCTTCTTTCAATAAGCTTCTCTTAGAAGTCCATAGAAGCTACTAAGTGGAAACCTGGAAGATTTTAATATGTTTTTCTAAATGCAATAGAACGTGCCATGTGTCCTTTGTAAAACTTGGCAGAACTTGCCAAGTGTCAATGTCTACAGTTTCTTCCTTTTGTTTCGTTATTGAGTAAGGACTATGGTGGGCCCTAGGTGAGTTACTAAAGTAAGTAGAGTGTGCCATGTGTCATCATCCACATGAATCCAAATGAGTCCTGAATGTTTCTAAAAGCTCAACAGAAGCCACCACGTGTCATCTTCTATAGGACTCTCAAAAGGTATCTAAAGCTTTTATAAGTTAAGTGGAACATGCCACGTGTCCCATTTTAACTTAGCAGAGCATGAAAAGTGTCTGCATCCATGTTCCCCTTTTTAATTTGCTCAGGCAAGAAGTATTGTGGGTCCCATTTTCTATAAGTTGATATAGTTTCAAAGCAGTGGACTATGACAGATGTCAAAGGTGGAGCATTCCAAATACAAAGACAGCCTCAAGCAAAGAAAAAAGTAGTGACAGATGATTCCAAAGACAAGTTCAAAGAAGTGATTGAATAGGGAAGTGATTAATTTTCACAAGTTTAATATGGTTCAAACAAAGTAGTGACCAATGACGTCCCTGTGGATGTCAAATTTAAGGTGATGGGATATCCATTAAAATTCAAATACGGCACAGACCCTATGAATAAATTCAGTGACTGGCCAAAGAGATAGCTTGAGAGCTCAAATCACACAAAAAAGGATGAAATACAACAAATAAAGGGGAAAAAATGGAGAAAGATCAAAAATATTTATGCATGGGATATTGATCCAGGCAGTAATTCAAATGACAATTCGGGTGATGGGTCCACCCCAATTGATGACGAAACTTCTGGGAGCCATAACTTTTGCATCGTAGCTCCAATTGACTCATCATTTGAACCGTTGGAAAGATAATAATGAGGGGAACATTGTGAGATGTCATTGATATTTTATCAATAAATTTTTACCCCATAAAATCCAATGGACGTGTCACAAATTTCAATTTTAGTAGTGCAGTCTAAAAATAGTAAGTTTCTAAAAATAGTAATTCCTTGAATTTTGTATTGTTATAAATCATGGAAGTAAAACCAATTCATATCCCTCAAGATTGGTGACCTTCCATATCCTCCCCACACCTTAAAAACATGTATAAATGAAGATGTAACCTGAAATGGAAATTAGACATCTCTTCTCAGAGATAAACATATGTTTGGGTCTGCAAATTTGATCAATAAAACATCTCTTCTCAGAGATAGCATTATTTGAATTATTTTATTATTGTTTATTGAATTATCTTTGAACCAAATCTTTTGAGTTTTGGATCAGATATGTTTCTAGAAGGTGAAGCAGTCCACCAAGTGGACATCAGAGAGTGCAAATATTCAATGGCGTGGCCTATTTTTCTGCATTGAGTAAAATGAACGAACAATTATGCACACATTAGGAAACACATTAGGTAGCCCATATTTAAGACTGACACCTTATTCCAGCATAGCCCATGGATAGAATTTAAAATGCATTGAAGGCATTGAATGCATCGTAGGCCATTTTTGTGAAACAAATCACCCAAGTCTTTCTTGGAGCACTATATATTGGACTCTCTCTTATTGTTTTAGAAGGGATCCCTCTCTATTATCAAAAACAAAAACTCTACCCAAATTGAAAGACATTACTAAGACTTTGAGCTCAGATTGTTGATCATATCTCATTATTTGAATAAGAAAATAAGTGACTTTTCAGATGTTGTGCTGGAATAACTTGGTTGTTGGGGAAATTGTTCTTATGTCTATTTATTTAATACATTTTTTGTCCATTTAATTGAATAAGTAGAATTAGTGAAAATAATTAGAAAGGTTTCTGAAAGCCAATTGTGGAGAGACTTTGTGCCCCCATAATTGCCTTTGGTGTGTTTTCTTTTTATTCCTGTGTAAAGGATCTTGGGACAACTTTGTGCCCTCATTATCCTTCGTATTCTATTTCTATGTAAAGGATCTTAGGATGACTTTGTGACCTCATTATCCTTTGTATTCTGTTTTTGTGTAAAGGACCTTGGGATGACTTTGTGCCCTCATTATCCTTCATATCTCACTCTTGGGTAGTTGAGATGGAGACTTTGTGCTACATCTCAGTCTACTGGTTACTACACCTTTAGTTACCATTTACTTGTCACTATCTGAAAGAACTCCTATTGTTTCCTGCAAGATCACTTCTAAAAGAAGAGAAGTGCCTTCAACATTTTCACCATGATTTTCTCCTCTATTTGTTAACATAATCTCTGAAGAAAGAGGGATAGATGGTTTATCCTACCCTTGAGTGTTATTTTCTACTTATATATATATAGTATATAGATCCTACATATTTATAGGGAACCTCCCCTTGATGAGAGGAGAGATTTGTCCCCTTTTGATGTAGTAAACATACACATCTGGTTGACCAATATCCCTATGCTGTGGTTGAAGAGACCTATTTTACTCATCAGTTAGCTGGTGACAAAATATTCAGCGAATAGTTTTTGGGGACTCTACTAAGGACATAATAATTTTGTGCAATTTGGAACCTTAAGATTTAGATTGAAACATCACCTATGTCTTATCCATTATCATTAAATCCTTATCCATTTATCTCACTATGGAATAATGCATAGTTTGAAGCTTCAAGCTTCAAGCTAAAGTAGTGTCAATTCTTTTTCATTTTTATTTTTACACTCTGGCAGATCCGTGGTATACGTGAAGCCAAAGGGCTAAAGTTATTGTTGACCCTGTATTTGAGTTGGTACAACAAAGTAATTTTGATTTGTTTCCTTCACCATCTCACCTTCAATGAACTAGGAGCTTTCCTCCTACTAAATTCAAGTCTTCATTACCAAGCAAAGCCTCCATTTTTGCTATTAATAAAGATTTGTCAATACTTACCCCTATGAGATTTATTATTCCACCTTTCCATAGTCATATAATTGTAGTTCAAGGTCCTTCGGGTAACTCTTTTGGCCCACTCAATTTAACTCCACCTCTACATGAGCTACCATGCAATTCAAGGAAAAAATTCCCCAAGTTCTATGGTGATGGGAAGGTTCATCCTAATGAACATATTGAAGCCTTCAGCATAGCCTATGGCATAATAAGTGTGGAGTATGAGGATGTAGAAGTTAGGTTGTTCATGGAAACTTTACAAGGTGCTACTACAAATTGGTTATATCATCTGTAGGCCCAAACTGTGACTGACTAGAACACTCTCAAAGCCAAATTTGAAGCCAGATTTAAGCTTGCAAAAGATGCACATGCCTTGTTGGCTCAACTCACACAAATGAAGAAGGAGCTTCATGAACCAATGAGAGATTTCATAGCCAAGTTTGAAAAATTAAGGAATAAGATTCTTGTAATTTCTCAGCCAACACCTAAAAACCTCAAATTTTTCTTCATCAACTCTCAGCTACTTGAAGTGAGTTTTTTGCTGAGATATGCTAGCCAAATAGACCTTGCTGTAGCTCAGGATTTGGCCACTGAGGTGGAAGATGACCTTATCTTGGCAGGAAAGATAAGGAGATATCCTAACAAAGGTAAATCTTCTTCATCTTTTGAATATCCATTTACAGGTACCACTGATCAAATGGTGCAAAAGCTAGCAAATAAGTTGCTAGCTCTCAAGAATCAAATGGTGCAAGGGATATCTTTAGCTCCTTCATATAGAGATATGACAAGGAGGACATTCCCCAATTAGTCATACCAAGGTAATGCTACCAAGAATCAAGAACAACCAAATCATCTTCCTCCCCCACATGGGAAACTTGCCATTGAAGCACCCCCAACCAATTCAACAGTTGGATATCTTGAAATAGAATCTAATTTCTCTTTCTATCCTGAATTGAACCAAGAAAATGATGCTAATCTCTTCATTGAAGAAAAAAAAGAATTAGATGGTGACTCCAACATTGGTTTCCTAAATTACTAGGATGAACCCATAAATGAAGGTAAAGTAGATGAGGGATCATATGCTATGTTCACTTGGTCCAAGAATCAGTCAACCCAGCAAGCAAATAAAGAAAAAATAGAGGAGAAACCTCAACCAACAATTTCAATTGCTAAATGGGGAACCACTCCACCTTTCAAGCCAAAGGACTCAGTGATTGCAGGAAAGGTAAGTACATCAAACATCTCTGCACCTTCTACTTCAACTTCATAGATCAATCCTCCCTCTCCCAAAAACCAAAAGTATGAAGTCCTATCCTTTGTTCCTAGTCCATTTTAGTCATTTGACATAATCAACCATGTTAAGAAGACCAAAATTCAAATGTCTGAATTTGAATTCTTGTAATCCAATCCTGAGCAGTTGGATAGATTAATTAAATGTGTGAAGAATAAAGCCATCCCTATAAGACAAGATGTTAAAAAGGTAACTCATGATTCCCTAAGGAACATGTCCATCCCAAACAATCTTATCATTACTCCTCTAGCTGCCCCTAGGAAAATAGAGCCTTTCTATGTTTCCCTATTGATAAATAGTTACAAATTGAGCAATTACATCATAGACTCAAGTGCATCTGACAACATCATGCCTGCCAAGGTGGTAGAATCTCTTAGAATCATGCTAACCAAAACCTTTGGGAGATGTTTCTCCATGGCAAATAAATAAGTACCTCTACTAGGACAAATCAAAGATGCCCAATTTACATTTGCAGCATTCCTGGACAAAAGAATCAAGATGATAGTCTTGGTGGCTGATGTTCTAGCCTCATACAACATTCTTCTGGGGTGAAATTTTTACAAGGATGTTGGTAGAGAATTGAGCATGGACCTGTCTGAAGCAAGGATCCATGTCAAAGGCATCATGTAGAGGCTACTTCCTGAAAAGGAATCAAAATATGTTGTCACTCAGACATCAACCCCTGAAGCTCAAATTTTTTTTGAATCTTTAGGCATGGGTAATTACTTCTTAACCATAGAGGATATTCATGTTTTAATAGATGAAAGTCTTATAGGTGATGATCTAGGAATTGACTTAGATAAGACATCAAAATAATTGGTAGGGTGCAGTATAGATGAAAAGGAATTCCCCCTTCCAAGCAAGGAGAAATCTAAGAAAGATCAATTTTTGATGATGTTTGGATCCTGGAATTCGATGTCATCAATTCTTCTACCAACTCAGGGGCTGGGATTGTGTTGATATCTCCTCAAGGAGATATTTTTACTTCTTCATGCAAGTTGCAGTTCAGCAACACCAACAACACAATTGAGTATGAATCTCTATTACTTGGATTAAAGGCTTCTTGAGATAAAGGCATTAAACTCCTTCATGCCAAAGGAGATGTTTAACTGGTGGTTTGTCAGGTAAAGAACCTATATCAAACCAAAAATAAGAGATTACACCATTACCAAAATCTAGTCTGGGATCAAATTGAAAGCTTTGATGCTTTCAGCATCTCTACCTTACCCAAGGAATTCAATGATCAAGCTGATGCACTGGTTATTTCAGCAACTCTCTTAGTTCCTCACCTAGACTTCAAAGGAAATAGGTACACTATCAAATTGGTCTTTCGACCAAGTGTGCCTGATAATGCCAATCATTGGCAAGTGTTCAATGGTGACAACCAAATCATCGCCTTTTTAGAATAAAAAGACAGCTTTGAACAACTTCACTTCGAAGGTAGTAAGCTCCAGAAACTCGAATCAGCTCCTAAAATGAATTTAGTTGCAGGTGAAGAATTCTTATAGTTAAAAGGGAATAAAATTCATAAAGGACTAGTTTATCTTGAGAAACTACTTGACAAGCATGACAAGTTCATCAAATAGCAACAAATAGATTCAAGCTCCTCCCAGGGGTTTGATCAGATAGATTTGAGTACTAAGTAAAATCCCAAGATGGTGAAAATTGGGAAGTTCTATACTCTAGAGGAGAAACTCAAATTTACTGACCTACTTTGCCATTACATGGATGTTTTGGCATACTCTTATGATGGTCTAAATCCACTCAGGTCTGAGGAAATTCACCATGAAATTCCTCTCAAGGATGATTCAGTGCCTTACAAGTAGAAATATTGGTAGTGTAATCCAAATATATTAGGTACTATTCTATCTGAGATATAGAAAATGTTGAATGCTAGGATAATTTTCCCAATCCATGATTCCACATGGATTGCCAACATAGTCCCTGTGAGGAAGAAGAATGGCAAAATTTGCATCTGTGTAGATTTCAAGAATATGAATCAATCATCTATAAAAGATAACTATCCTTTGCCCATCATGGATCAAGTGCTTTAGATAGTGACCAGCTCAGATATGTTATCAATGCTAGACAGCTTCTCAAAATACAATCAAGTTGAAGTTGGTGAAGTAAACCAGTACAAGACTACCTTCACCACACCTTGGGGCACCTTTGCTTATTGAAGAATGCCATTTGGCTTGATAAATGTTGGCACCACTTTCTAGAGAGCAATGAACCTTGATTTTAAAGATTAAATGGGTAAGTTCATTGTGGTATACCTTAATGACTTGACTATCTTTTCCAAGCATCACTCTAAACATATATGCCATTTGTAACAAGTGTTAGAATGCTGCCATCAAAATGGCATTTATCTTAACCCCAAGAATTATATTTTTGGAGTGACAGAAGGGAAGCTTCTCAGACACATTGTATCTTGAGATGGCATAAAGATTGACTCAGAGAGAGTCAAATCCATTTAGGAGCTTACTCTGCCCACAAGTAAGAGTGCAGTTCATTCTTTCTTCAAAAAGGTGAATTTTTTATGAAGATTCATTCTTGAGTTTGTTGAGAAGACACATCATATTATGGATATTATGAAAGGAAAGGCCACTTTTAGCTAGACTGAAGAAGGAAAATTGGCATTCCAAGATATCAAGACAACCATTGCCCATGCCCCAATTCTAGTTTGTCCAGATTATACCAAGGATTTCATGATGTATAGTTATCCTTCCAAGCACACACTTTTAGTGATTCTAGTTTAACAAAATGAATAAGGTGTGGAATCTCCCATATCCTTCATGAGCTATCCTCTTAAAGCTCATGAGCTGAAGTATTCAAACATCAAAAAGCATGCCTATGTGATGGTCAAGGTAGTAAATCATTTTCACTTTTACATTCTAAATTCCCACACTACTACCTTGGTTCTTGATACCACAGTTAAATCCATATTAACTCAACAGGAGTTTGGAAGCAAAAGGGTGAATTAGATTTCAAAAATCTATGAGTTTGATCTAGTTATCAAACTAACAAAGTTGGTGTGGGGAAGGGGCCTTTGTCAATTGATTATTGACAATAGACATGAAGAAGCAGGGCATGAAGAAAAAGAAGTGGAAGACACACTAATAGTCCTCTTTGTCTCCACCATGAATGAGTGGTATTCAAGTATTGCTCATTTCCTTAGTTACGGTGAGTGTCCTACGCACCTATATCATAAAGAAAGGAGGACTGTTAAATTGAAAGCTGCCAATTTTGTCCTCTGGAACAACAACCTGTACAAGAGGAGCTTTGATGGAGTGTTCTTTCACTGCATGGATAAGGAATAGTAGAACCAAATTTTGAAGTCCTTCCATAATTTGGCCTATGGAGGACATTTTTTTGCTCCTATAACCACCCACAAGATTTTGTGAACTAGGTATTATTGGACTACTCTTTTTCAAGATGCATAAAAGTGGGTAGAAAATGTGAACTATGCTAGCAATTTCTTGGAAGACCCAAGTTAGCTACCCTATGTCTCAATCTAGTGATGATAGAAGAGCCATTTTAGTAATGGGGAATTGATTTCATTGGTACTATAAACCTGTCTTCGAGTGCTAGACATGATTATGTCCTCACAGCCATATACTACTTCACCAAGTGGGTGGAAGCTATCCCAACTAAGCATGCTACTTCAAAATTAGTGTGTAATTTCCTCAAGGAGAATATCATTTCCAAATTTGGGGTCCTAACCAAGATTGTCACAGAAAATGCAACTTGTTTCACTTCCTAGGAGATTACTCAGTTCTATTTTTACTATGGGATCAACCTCTCCCACTCTTCTGATTACTTTTCACAAGGTAATGGACAAGTTGAATTAAGTAAAAAGAACTTGATGACTATCATCAAGAAGCTAGTGGATGACAACCAAAGGACATGGCATAAAGCATTGGTTGATGCTTTGTGGGTAGATATAATTACACCAAAAAGGGAAATTGGTATGTCTCCTTTCCAACTTCTTTATGGGCTCAATGCTGAGATACCAATCACCCTATAATTGCTAGCATTAAAATTGGCTAAGGCAATTGAAGATCAGACATATGAAAGCTCCATTGATAAGAGGATCATGTACCTGACTAAGCTGGATGAGTAGAGAACTATGGTGGTGGACTGATTTGCTACCCATCAAAGTTTGGTGAAGAAGCTCTTCAATCAAAAGGCAAAAAACTATGATTACCAGGTTGGAGATCAAGTCCTATTATGGGACAAAAGGAGAGAACCAAAGAGGATGCATGGAAAGTTCTACTACCTTTGGAGGGGCCCATTTATTATCCATTAGCTCAATGGTGAAAATAACTTCCTACTAAAGTATCAAGATAGCATGCTCTTTTCTCTACCTCACAATGGGAAGCATCTAGAGCACTTTAATTCTTGAAGTATTAGATAAGTTCACTTGTAAATATGTATATTTTTATAGTCTTTGTTTCTACTTTGTGTTGTTCATTTTCATTTTTTTTGGAGCATTTCTTCTTGGGTAGCATGACTCCATAGCCTAATGGCATACTTCAAGGCACTAAAGATTCTAGTTTCTACTCCCCTTAGCTGTTCCAAGTTTTCAACTGAAGGAAGTTCCCCAATTGGAGCCAGCTATTGTCCCTAAAAATGTTAGCTCATTTTTGGGACAACAATGAACTATTCTGGTTCAATAGACCAAAATCTTCTCTTCCCTTTTAAAAAAATGTTCTGAGCATTCAAATTCTTCATTATTCAAGCTTTTTTAGGCTTGAATCATGGACTCTTTAGGTTCATTTCTATGGACTCTGCAGATTCAAATCTATGGACTCTACAAATTCAAATCTATGGACTCTGTAGGAAAGAAACAAGATCTCAACACTTAAGCATTTTTCAAGGTTGGTTCAATGCTTCAATTCAACTAAAAAGGTTCAAAGGTTCAATGCAATTTAGTTTAAAGCATTTGGTTCAATTAGTTGGTTCAAAAGAGTACCCTAAATCCTAAAAGACAAAATACCATTACGGAGGGTAGTAAGCAAAAGTGGCAAAATGTGCCACGTGTCTTGTTATAACTCAATAGAGCTTGCCAAGTGTCTGCATCTTCATTTTGAGCTTCTTATAAGTTTCAAAGCTTCTTTCAATAATCTTCTCTCAAAATTCTATGAAAGTTTCCAAGTGGCAACTGTGGAAGATTTTAATATGTTTTTATAAATATAGTGGAATGTGCCATGTGTCCTTTATAAAACTCGATGGAACCTACCAAGTGTCAACATTCACATTTTCTTCCTTTTGTTTCATTATTGAGTAAGGACTATGGTGGGCCCCGGGTGAGTTGTTAAAGTAAGCAGAGTGTGCCAAGTGTCATCATCCACATGAATCCAAATGAGTCCCAAATGTTTCTATAGTGTTTCTAAAAGCTTAGAAAAAGCTGCCACATGTCATCTTCTATAGGACTCTCAAAAGGTATCTAAAGCTTCTATAAGTTAAGCATAACATGCCATGTGTCCCATTTTAACTTAGTAGAGCATGAAAAGTGTCTACATCTATGTTCCCATTTTGAAGCTTCTCAGGAAAGAAGTATTGTGGGTCCCATTCCCATTTTTCGTAAGTTGATAAAGTTTCAAAGCAGTGGACTATGACAGATGTCAAAGGTGGAGCATTCCAAATACAAAGCTAACCTCAAGCAAAGAAAAAAGTAGCGATGGATGATTCCAAAGGTAGGTTCAAAGAAGTGATTAAACAAGGAAGTGATGAACGTTCACAAGTTCAATATGGTCCAAACAAAGTAGTGTCCAATGACGTCCCTGTGGATATCAAATTTAAGGTGATGGGATATTCGTTAAAATTCAAATACGGCATAGACCCTGTAAACAAATTCAATGACCGGCCAAAGAGATAGCCTGAGAGCTCAGATCACATAGAAAAGGATGAAATACAACAAGGAAAGGGGGAATGATGGAGAAAGATCAAAAATATTTGTGTATGGGATATGTTTTTAGAAGGGGAAGCAGTCCACCAAGTGGACATTAGAGAGCGCAAATATTCAATGACGTGGCCTATTTTTTTGCATTGAGTAAAATGAATGAACAACTATGCACACATCAAGAAACACATTAGGTGACCCATATTTAAGACCGACACTTGATTCCAGCATAGCCCATAGATAGAATTTAAAATGCATTAAAGGCATTAAATGCATCATAGGCCATTTTTGTGAAACAAAGCACCCAAGTCTTTCTTGGAGAACTATATATTGGACTCTGTCTTATTTTTTTAGAAGGAATATCTCTCTATTATCAGAAATAAAAACTCTGCTCAAATTGAAAGACATTACTGAGACTTTGAGCTTAGATTGTTGATCATATTTCATTATTTGAATAAGAAAACAAGTTACTTTTCAGAATTTGTGCTAGAATAGCTTAGTTGTTGGGGAAATTATTCTTATGTCTATTTCCTTAATACATTTTTGTCCATTTAATTGAATAATCAGAATTAGTGACAATAATAAAAAAGGTGTCCTAAATCCAACTATGGAGAGACTTTGTGCCCCCATAATTGCCTTTAGTGTGTTTTCTTTCTATTCCTATGCAAAGGATCTTGTGATGACTTTGTGCCCTCATTATCCTTTGTATTCTATTTCTATGTAAAGGACATTGGGATGAATTTGTGCCCTCATTATCCTTCATATTCTATTTCTGTGTAAAGGACCTTGGGATGACTTTGTGCCCTCATTGTCCTTCATATCTCACTCTTGGGTAGTTGAGGTGGAGACTTTGTGTTACATCTCAGTCTACTGGTTATTACACCTTTGGTTACCAGTTACTTGTCACTATCTAAAAGAACTCTTTCTATTTCCTACAATATCACTTCTAAAAGAAGAGAAGTGCCTTCAACTTTTTCACCAGGATTTTCTCCTCTATTTGTTAACATCATCTCTGAAAAAAGAGAGATGGATGGTTTATCCTACCCATGAGTGTTATTTTTTGCTTATATATAGTATATAGCTCCTGCATATTTATAGGGAACCTCCCCTTGATGAGAGGAGAGATTTTTCCCCTTTTGATATAGTAAACCTACACATCTGGCTAACCAATCTCCCTATGCTGTGGTTAAAGAGACCTATTTTGCTCATCAGTTAGTTGGTGACAAAATATTCACCCAACAAGCTTAACCATCGATGGTCAACTTGACCACTGATAGTCACTGTGGTAAGAAATAATATCAAGTTATTTCTAACCCTTTACCCACAACCAAATTTGACTTTCTATGTCCCTATGTATTCACATAGCCCTACCTAATTTTTTGATCCTGACCTGATTTATTTTAGTGCTAGTATTAAACTACTATTTCTATATTTAGTTATTTTTCTCTATCAAGCATTCATCTCTTCTTGTATTTAATTTTAATATTTTATATTATTTGATGTAAGTAGTTTCATTTTATCTCTTTCAACTTAATTTTTATCAAAGAGTGGATTTACAATCTCCTATCAAGCTCACACTTCTTAGATATAGCTCATGCTAGGTAGTCCACCTAACTATATTTCTAACAACCCTTTTTCTTAGTGTTTTCCTATCTACAAACCATCCTTAAAAGATAAAAGAGAGTTATCCATACTCATCTAGATCATGCACACACAACAACTAGGTTCTTCTACCACACCCTTATTACTAGTTTCTTATCTTCTTCCTTAATTAAGAAATGAGTAAAAATTAAGAAAAATAGCATCCATTTCATTCTAGATTAATCCCAATTATTGCGTTATTGCTATCTACATTAAATTTGTCCATTCTTAATTTCTAATATTTATCTCCATGATATCACAACTTGTGTCAAATGAAATCATTTATTTATTAAATTATGATGCGCAAGAAATATTGGAATAATGGGATGTTCTAATTCTATAAATAGGTGTATTTTATCCTCTTGATGAACCTATTGATATGTTTTTTCTTTGGGTTGACTCTACCATGGAGCTATGAACAATTTTCTCAATTATAGCTTCTATGTTTACCCAAATATTTGCCAATGCTCTATCCATTACCATCTCTATGTTTATTTTCTCTGGTGATCATCTCACTAGATCTTTTATGTAGTTACCTTTAAGTTGAATGTATGTTCAAAATGTTTAGGTATATGCACTATAGTCACTCTCTCTCCCATTATCGTTGTCCTTACATCCATTAAAAAATAATCCATCACTTACATGTCATTTGGTCCTTTGGTTGGCTATCAAAATTTGGCTTTCTATTTGCCTATTTGGAGATCAACATGTTTATCACCGAGGGGGACACTTATGTGTTTACTTCACTACCATTTGTCACCTTTTTAGCTCATTATTAATTCTCCTTTTTTAGGCTTCATGGCTTTGCCCACTAGGTCCCACTTTTCCACTTGGTATCTTGTCAACATTATAACACATTACCATATATAATTTATCATTATCATAACCATGTGGCTTCTTCTCATAATCCTAGGTACTTCAAATTTTCCTAGATTAATACTACTAATATCCCAAGGTTTTGGGTTAATGTTATCGATCCTTTAGGATTTTGGGATGGTACCACATGGTATAATATTAGGGCCTCATCAGCATAGATATTTACTTTATCATTCCACTCCTGAGCTATTGAGATAATACCTTAATCATTCTAAGGTTCCAATGTTCTAGTGTTATGAGTCACCAAGATTGTGCCATATGATGTGTTCTTCGTACTCAAGGTCTTTAAAATTAATTAGTCACTTTTTGAAATGGATATGACTATAGATATCTCTAGGTTAATTGGATTCTAAAAATTGGATGAATATCAATGGCTCCAAGAAATATCAACTTTCAAATTTCATCATAAATTGATTAAGGATTAAGCTACCAAAACCAAGACAAACATAAACTTTGGAAATGGTTAACACATTAATTAAAAAACCAAAACCTATCTAAGCAAAATGATTCCATACCAAAGCATATAATGGCTTAGACTTAACCATTATAATTTTAAAAATAGTTTTGATCCCACCAATAAAACATTGAAAACTTAAATAAACTCTAATTTTAATTAAAAAACTAAATAAAAATCAATCTGAGTAAAGAAACTAAGTTAACATCTAAAGGAACATTCCAAATCAATTAATATGATGATTTAATTTATAATTTTAACCGACTACAAGAGAATAAAGATCATGATTCAATTAAAAATCTTAACTATGAAACACAAGATCAAATCACTTACAAAACTTTGAAAGTTTAGTTCATGTTGCTCAAACTCTTGACAAGGATGGTCTAGTCATTGTAAAAGAATGATCAAGAGATGATTATGTTAGAGTTATACATAAGTCTTGCTCATAAGTTAGAGACTATAAATATAACCAAACATCTAAAATTTGAGTAGAATTCATAAATAAAGTCATACTATTATGAAATAATATGTAAATAAAATAGTCATGCTTCAGAAAGAGAGTCCCCCTATGAAAAATATGAGTATGTGGTTGTTGTAACTAATACACCCTAAAGATATTGATGATATCCTCATAACCATATTTGAAACTAAAAATATGAAGAAAATTAATGAAATAAAAAGTGCACATATTGATCATGTTATTATAGCTATGGGAAATCCCCGTACACTAGTAAACCTCCCATTGAGTGCATCATCACTTTATAATTATAATGGGGGAAATAATTACGTGTTTATGCCATTATTCCACAAAATAAATCCTATTATTTTTACATTCTCCATTGGAAACATTATCCATTAAACCCAATTACCAATTTCATTTCCTATATCTACTCAAATTATGGTTACACCTCCTTTGGTGACTTCTCAAACTTAAAATATTAGTTATCAAAATGTGAAATATCTTATCAAAATTATACAAGTTTTAAATCCAAGTTTAAAAATATTTAAAAAAAATTATATGAAGTCACCTTATCATATTGATTCAAAATAGGTTTTGAATAAAACTCATGCACCTAAAATATATTTAAACCCCTTTCCAACTATTTTTGTTGCACTTAACTTCAAATTTTATGAGGGCAAGGGTGATCTTATACAACATCTTTGATATTTCTATGTGGCATGCCTTGAATATGCCTCCAATTATAAAATTTTAATGAAATTATTTGCAATGAACCTTAAGCACTATGCTCTAAGGTGGTTCTATGATTTACCAAACCAATCAATAAAAGCATTCAAACCTCTTTTCGATCAATTTTTGTCACACTTATATATTGACATTATGGAAAAGATTTCTTATTCCCAAATTACAAAGATCAAATAAAGAACCAAAGAACATATAAATTAATATGTCTTGAGGTACAAGATGATGTTGGCTAAAATTATAAATCCAATGGTAAATAAATAGCTTCAAGACATATTCAATAAAAAATTTCTTGCCTCATTACACAATTCCATTATTTTTAAAAAGTTCAAATATTTTGATGACTTATGACATATTATTCATGATCATGAAATGAAAATTATTTCATTGAAAAAACCTAAGAATGTGGAAAACAAATCAACTACATCTAATACCAAGTTTAATATCAAACTAAGTCACAAGGTGAAACCTAAAAAAACTATAAAAGAAGAAACTATTATTATTAATGTAGTGTCACAAAAACCTAATTGGATTATATTATCTAATGCACCAAGGAGATAATTTTTTCACTTACCTGAGTTTCTAGATTTGTTACTTTTGAAGCTTGTGGAGTATCACCTCGAATCTCTCCATCCTCCTATGGAGGTTGATATGAGTTGACCTATATTGAAAGGATATGATGTAAATGCTTATTATTACTATCCCCAAATCCTTGGGCATTCTATGAACATATTTTTTTATCTTAAATCATAAGATCTAAGACCTCATCAATGACAAAAAAAATTACATTTGATGATCCTTCAAAGGAATTAAGTTCACAACCTGGTGATCACCAGAATAAAAAGATATTTAACAATCATTTTCAAGACCATTCTAAGAATGATCCATAACTGAAAATGGCATATAATGCACATCCTCATCCATCACATTATGGACACCCATTAGATGGTATTATTAGTACTTATAAATGAAATACACCTCCAATGGTTCATAGACCTTCTATTACTTTAGGTGATAGATTGTGTATAATGACTTAGATATTCATTCATTATTTATTTGAACATAACTTGATCACCAACCTATATGTAGTGTTATGATTGATAATGGTGCAAGAAATAATGTTTTCACCATGAAATTACTTATATATTTGGGTTATACACATGATGATTTACACCCTTTGAAAAAATTGATTAGAGCCTTTGATGGGACATCAAAACATGTTCTTGGTAAGCTTGACCTACTTTTACAAGTGGGTTTGGCACATGTAGTTACTACCTTTTAAATTATACCTTACACTAGAGTCTTTGATATGTTATTAAGACAACCATGTATACATAAACTTCATATAGTTCCTTATTTAGTATATGGGTATGTTAAATTAATTCATGCCAATATGATAATTATAGTTTCTAGAATTCCATATGATCTTCCACTTGAACAAGATAGTTTTATACCCAAGAAATTTATTATAAACCTTACTAAGGTTAATCCAAAACAAAAGCATAAAAAATAAGTAATCCCCTTTATTAGGTGGTCATTACTTGAGAGACCATTTTAGTAGAGATACATAATGGATTCCATAAATTATCATCTAATACTTTACAACATATTTATTTACCTAGAGAACCCAAACATGCTACCATTTATGTTATCCTAAATAAACCATAGAGCAATCAATTATGGGTTCCATGAACTCCCATTCATTCAATTATTTTCTCATGACCATAAAGTCACAATATACATACATAGAGCATCACAAATCCTATTGTTGATGTAGAAGATTGCACCCTTGGCAGGAGGCTGAGCTCCTACCTTCCTCAAGCAACAATGGAAACTCCCCTCTCACCTGTGGGACTGGTGAAGCTGGAGGGGAGAGTCTCTAGATAAGGGCTAGCTCCCTTTGATGCATTTGATTTGTTCCAATAAGTGTTTATATATATATATATATATATATAATGTGGGGGAGATGAAAAGGGAGAAAGATTGCAGGAAAACAAACTACTCTAAAGGAGGTGATGCACCAAATGATTGACCTACTCACACTTACACTCTAAAACATACAAACACATACATACACTTCAGCTGGTAAATGGACCAGACTGTAGGGAGTGGTGGGAAGGCTTTGATGGAACACACAAAAAATAGAGATTCGCCATAGGTGTTGTAGAAGAGACACACTATGTAGTAGATCCTTTTGCCTTTGCACTTCCAAGTATAGCTCTTCTTGTTACTTGCAAAATGACACCTTATAAACACCAGGTGTGTTGGTGTTAACCTGTAAAAGTATTAAAAAGCAATGACTAAACATAGACTAACACTTAGACACACACAGAGATATCCAACCAATATAGAGGTAAAAATGCGTTTATTGATTTCAGGTGAAAATTTTGCTAGGGCTCTGCCTTACAAATGTGGAAGATGTTTCTCAAATGACAAGTCTCCAATATATAGAGGAAGGAAAGAGGCCTTTTGGCACCCCTTTTACAAATGTCCCATGTGCGCTCTGGTCATTGAGAAGAGCAGGCCACTTAAAAATAAATGATGTGTCAGCCCTGGCGCTGACTTCAGGCATTTTTTTGACATAGACTGCACTGTTTCCCCATTAATTGAGATTGCTCCTTGAAGGCACCCACGTAGTTTGTCTACTCATAAATGTGAAATGAAGAAAAATGGGTTTCATAGTTAGCCTTTTGCACCTTCTAATGGTCAATTCATTGACACTGTATCACCTGCTAGAGTAACTTCTTAAATCAGCACCTCCCTTTGCCACTTGGACTATTTGCCTGCTCCTACACTTGGCACTTTTGTGTTTTCCCTATCTTTTCTCTTTCTGGCTCCTTTGACCCTCAGGGTTATCTCTAGGTGGGTCACTACATTCCTTGGGCTCCTTTCATGGTTGGCGCTCAGGCAATTCAAAACAAATGGCTATTTCACTATGTCAAATTTGACGTTCACATGGCCGTCACCCAATGGCTAGTTCATCCCTTTAAATTTGACCGCTTTCAAGACGTCACCGTGCTTGGAAAAACCATCAGGTCTTTTCTATGGGCTTTTTCCTTAGCATCTTCCTAAAGGTAAGGTGACCCTTCAGCCTTTGGAAAATGCCCCTTCATTTTGGCTGAGAGTGCCCTGCAAGGGCACCTGCCCTTTGGGGAACTTTGGGTCTTTGGTGGGTTCCTCTGGGTTTTTGCAGACTTTTTGTCTGCAGACATTTTCCATGGACTTTTTTCTGTATACATTTTCCCATGGACTTTTTGTCTATGGATAGTCTACTTTGGCTTTTGCTTTGAACTGCGGCACTTCCCCAAATTCCTTTGGGCCTTTTATCTGAAGGAATTCCTTTAGACAAAAAGTCTAAAGGAATTCGAGACTTTGCCTTAATCAAAATTCAAAAATTTAAAATGTCCTTTTTTGTGGTCCCTTTGAAGTGTCTTTGCCCTCTGCAAGGGCTTATTGAACCTGGACTACCCTTTGCAAGGGCACCTACTCTTCGGCTTTGGAGGTACTTCATTAAACCAACCCACTGAACCAAAATTGGTTCAACGATTCAACATTGCACACCGAGCCACTTGGACCATTCGATGAACCGAATGTGATTGAACTAAGGTGTTGAACTTTAAACATTGAACCTATTGATGAACCAATGGTGTTGAACTAAAATGTTGAACTAAGGCCTTGAACTTTGTGATTGAACCAGTGATTAAACTAGAAGCCACTTGAACTGTTATGTTGAACCAAGCTGAAGTGTTGAACCAACTAAGTTGAACCAAGTGATGAACCATGGCATTAAAATTATGCAACCCAAAATTGACTAGCTTTGAATAACAAGGGAAGAAGGGGACTGATTTTGGCTTATTGGGATAAAATGGTCAACAAATTGGTGACTTCCAAGGGAAGCATGCCTATTATGCTTAAAGACTAGTTTCCTTGTAGTCCATTGGGCACAGAGTTAGATGTAGCTTGAACAAAGATCAGCAACAGCCCCAAAAGATCCAAGAATCAAACATGAAGTTTTTTACCTCACACACAAATGAAAACACACACAAGGCTAAAAACACTACTTGTGCAAACTGCACTTAGGGAAAGAAGGAAAGGAAACTGAAAACAAACTACTATGTATAACTAACCAAGAATATTTGCCTCCCTCCTGGATCAAAGGGAAAATTTCTTAGGTCCCTTTCCTAGCAAAGAAACGTATGGTGCCAAACAAGTGGCTGAATGAAAAGGAGATTTGGTGACCTGCTCCTCTTGCTTGCCACCTAGATTGGCCTACATCCAAGTGGATTAGATTCAAACATGCTTCCAACATATATGTACTGTATTTATTCCTAAAAGCTTGTTGAATTTTGGTCCTTCATGCTGGTGCATTTCACCAAGAAATCAATGGTTACTGGCTCATCACCATAAGCCCTTTGATATGTATAGCTCTCTTGCAATGCCTCATGGTCCAACCTGTTTCCTTCTACTTCAGTAAACACCCTATCAAACTCATCCTCTGCTCCCTTTTGGCCCTCCTAAAGAAGGGTGACTATGATGATGTTTGAAATGGAATCACAAAATGATTGCTCATCCCATAGAACATCACTTCTCTATTTGAAACTTTCTTCTTCAAGGCTTTCCCTAAGGAAGACCAGCCTCTCCTTTTCCTCCTCAAAGGTTAGGATCTCTAGATGTTCAAAGATATTCTCTTGATCCTCCTCCAACTCAGGCTCCTCAGCGTAATAGTCCTCCTCATCAAAACAATAAGGAAGTTCATCAAATAGAGGGGAAGAGGGCTCACCATGCTTATGTTCCTCCTCATATTGTTGGAACATCTGCATGTACGCGTGACTTGAGTCTTATCCATTGCTGATGAGGTCTTCACAAGGAGCATTGATGATGATTTATTCTTCATTATTACTCATGATAGCCATCTAAAAAGTCACAGGTTGGATCTTCTACTCCTCACTCACCTCCTACAAAACAAGTTCCTCCTTGAGAAGGGATGAAGCAGAAAAAACATGTGGAAGAGGAAGCCGTCCTTGAGCTAGAATTGAATGATTCTCCTCCTTCCACATGGTTAACATTTCATCAATATCAGGTGGGGCTTGATAGCTCTCTTGGGGATGTGTAGGTGGGGTGTGTTTAGACATGGAATGTGCCATTAGGTCCAAACCATCCATCACACATTGGCTGAGGAATCTCTCTTTGGATTCCAACTCTATAATTCTTCTGGCCATATCCTCCTAGAAGTGCCTTTCATGGAGGTCACCAGTATCATCATGAGTAGGGGCAGCCTCATCTTCTTTAAGGTTTTGAAAAAAACCTTCCTTCTTCTCCTTCTTGCCCCATGATTATACTATTTTCCCCCAGTTTAGGATCTTGGAATTGGAATTTTGCTCCTATGAACAGGCAACAACTTTGTTTTCTCCAAGATCCCAGGGCCCCTCCATGAGGTTTGGAAGTTCTATCTCTCTTTCATGGAGTAGTCTCATCCTAGCCTCTAAATATTCAATTTACTTGGCTAGATTATCCTGAAAGAGTCTTTCTTGGAGGTCACCAGCATCATCCTCTTCAAGGTTCTAGGCTGGTTCCTAGCATTCCTTCCTCCAACTCAGAATCTGCACATCATGTTCAAAGACTTGCGGAGGTTGAGGAATGCTAGGAAGAGACTGTTGCTGCACTGGAAGAGTCTCTAGAAGAGGGGTGTGTTAGCTCATGGTATTTCCCCCAATGGAAGATTCACAATATAAGGAATTGAGAAGATTGTTATCCATGGGTGGTTGCTCTGGTGCCCTTTGATGTTGGAAAGCCAGGCACACGAGATTGAGAGTAGATGCATTAGATGAGTTGGAGTGAGCAAGTGCTATCTAATAGAAAGGATTTGGTGTACAAGAGGGGGCTTTCTTTAGGATAGGAGGGGGTGTACAAGGTTGTCTACCTTGAATGAATGGATTCCTCCATTTTGCTACCTCCTCCTCCATGGATTGCAAGGCCTAAGCTTTCCTAAATAAACACTCCTCTCCATACATTAGCTCCTACTAATATCTGTACCACTCCTCTAGTTTGTCAATCCCTAGGGCTACTTCCCTTATCATTGCAGGGCAACTAAAAGAGCTGCTTGAGGTGATTCTCTAAAATTTTTGAGCCTGATCAAAATCATATGAAGGAATACATGACCCATGATTTTTTGCAAAGGGATTATACATACAAAAAGTGATTTTTGATGGCACCATGCTACTTAAATAGTTGATTCAACTCAGTGTCACCATTGGTGTTGATGCAAAAGCCTCCAAAGGTTGGTCGGTTGAAGAACACACCAAAAATTCTTTAACTCTTTGGACAAAACCTATCCTATTGGGTCCCATTGGGCATGCCAAAAATTGTTGATGCAGAAGATTACACCCTTGGTAGGAGGCTGAGCTCTTGCCTTCCTCACACAATAATGGAAACTCCCCTCTCACTTGTGGGACTAGTGAAGCTATAGGGGAGAATCTCTAGATAAGGGCTAGCCCCCTTTGATGCATTTGATTTGTTCCAATAAGTGCTAACACACACACACACACACACACACACACACACACACACACACACACACACACACACACACACACACACACACACACACACACACACACACACACACACACACACACACACACACACACACACACACACACACACACACACACACAATGTGGGGGAAATGAAAAGGGAGAAAGATTGCAAGAAAACAAACTAATCTAAAGGAGGTGATGCACCAAATGATTGACCTACTCACACTTACACTTTGAAACATACAAAAACATACATACACTTTAATTGGTAAATGGACTAGAATAGAGGGAGTGGTAGGAAGGCTTTGATGGAACACACAAAAAATAGAGATTCACCATAGGTTTTGTAGAAGAGACACACTGTGTAGTATATCCTTCTATCTCTATGCTTCCAAGTATAGCTCTTCTTATTACCTACAAAATGACACCTTATAGACACCAAGTGTGTTGGTGTTAACTTGTAGAAGCATTAAGAAGCAATGAATAAACACAGACTGACACTCAGACACACATAGAGATATCCAACTAGCATAGAGGTAAAAATGCATTTATTGATTTTAGGTGAAAATTTTGCCAGGGCTCTGCCTTACAAATGTGGAAGATGTTTCTCAAATGACAAGTCTCCAATATATAGAGGAAGGAAAGAGGCCTTTTGGCACCCCTTTTATAAATGTCCTATGTGTGCTCTGGTTATTTGGAAGATCATGCCACTTAAACATAAATTTCGTGTCTGCTCTGGCTTTGACTTCAAGCATTTTTTGACATAGACCACACCATTTCCCCATTAACTGAGACTGCTCCTTGAAGGCACCCATGCAGTTTGTCTACTCATAAATGTGAAATGAAGAAAAATGGGTTGCATAATTAGCCATTTGTGCCTTCTAATGGTCAATTCATAGACACTATATCACCTGCTAGAGTAACTTCTTAAATCGGCACCTCCCTTTGGCACTTAGACTATCTGCCTACTCCTACACTTGGCACTTTTGTCTTTTCCCTGTCTTGTCTCTTTCTAGCTCCTTCAGCCCTCAAGGCTATCTTTGGGTGGGTCACTACATTCCTTGGGCTCCTTTCATGGTTGGGACTCGGGTAGTTCAAAACAAATGGCTATTTCACTATGTCAAATTTGACGTTCACATGGCCGTCACCCAACGGCTAGTTCATCCCTTTAAATTTGACTGCTTTCGGGATGTCACCGTTTTTGGTAAAACCCTTAGGTATTTTCTACATGATTTTTCCCTAGCATCTTCTTGAAGGGAAGGTGACCCTTTGGCCTTTAGAAAATGCCCCTTCATTTTGGCTGAGAGTCCGCCGTAAGGGCACTTGCCCTTTAGGGAACTCTGGGTCTTTGGAAGGTTCCTCTGGGTTTCCATGGACTTTTTGTCCATGGACATTTTCTATAGACTTTTTGTCTATAGACATTTTCCCATGGACTTTTTGTCTATGGATAGTCTGCTTCAACTTTTGCTTTGAACTGCGGCCCTTCCCTGAATTCCTTCGAGCCTTTTGTCCGAAGGAATTCCTTTGGACAAAAAGTCTGAAGGAATTCAGGAGTTTGCCTTAATCAAAATTTCAAAAGTTAAAACATCCTTTTTTGTGGTCCCTTTGAAGTGTCTTTGCCCTCCACAAGGGCTTATTGAACCTGGACTACCCTCTACAAGGGCACCTACCCTTCAGCTTTGGGGGCACTTCGTTGAACCAACCCATTGAATCGAAATTGGTTCAACGGCACAATGTTGCACACTGAGCCACTTGAACCGTTCGATGAACTGAATGTGATTGAACTAAGGCATTGAAATTTAAATGTTGAACCCACAGATGAACTAATGGTGTTGAACTAAAATATTGAACCAAGGCCTTGAACTTTGTGATTGAACTAGCGATTGAACCAAAAGCTGCTTGAATCGTTGTGTTGAACTGAGCTGAAGTGTTGAACCAACTGAGTTGAACCAAGCAATGAACCATGGCATTGAACTTGTGTAACTTGAAATTGACTAGCTTTGAATAGCAAGGGAAGAAGGGGACTGATTTTAGCCTATTGGGTAAAAATGGTCAACACCTATAGTGATAGATATTACACCTATTCATGTTCCTTAGGAGTACCACCATTTCATCACACTAGGTTCAAATTATGGAGATACCTGTGATCATACTTTCAATGATATCATAGGATAGTATTTTGTTTTCAAATATTTAAAAAATACCAAAAAGTTAAAAAGTTCCAAAATCAAAAAAATATTCAACATTTCCATGTTTTATTAGATCCTTTTCATATATGTTGTTGTTTCCATATGGTTAGATATCATATAATTTATTTATATATACACAAATATGTTTCACACATATTTTGAGTGTGATATAGGCATATTCAAGCACATGATATATGCACATAAAAATATTAGGCTTTCCCTCTATTTGCATAATTAGTACATTGTGGGCATTTTATTTATTTGATCATAATACACCCAAGTTACATTATCATATCATAAATTTCCATTATCATAGTTTAGTTTATATAATTACATATGCCTATATCCATGCATATAATTTTCATAATGTACTTGATATGATCTGTACTTAACATTGCTTTCAAACACATATGTTTAGGAACTAGTATGTTATATTCATGTTTTTTTCCTATTTTCCTTTCTTGATTTTATCTTGCATTATATTGATTTTTATTGAATTTTAATATGCTCCATTGATTGTGACCCACATACCATGCTTGCCTATGTGGACATTTGAATATTTCATTCTATTATTTTTGGACTTTTGACTAAGTCATGTCCCTTAAATATTGTGGCATTTGAGCAAGACCCTTGTATGATGTATCATTTGATAATTTCCCAGTGCTTTGTTTTTGAGTTTTCTTATCTATGTGCTTGATTGCTTACTAAGCTTATACTATTACTCTCTAGAAATTTTCATCATCTATATCATGATTATTATGATTTTATGTGATTATATACTTTATGTTTTAATGATATATGTACCTAGACATGTTCCTCATATATACTACATGATCCATTTACATCTTATGCATTTATCTTATCCTTCTAAGGTAAGGTGACTAATAGTTTCTACTTACCTCACCTCAAAATGTGGCATATCAGTGTGGGCATGCCACAAATTTATAGACATAATAATCAAAATTTAATCTAAAATTATGCAATTGTGACCACTCTTTTATACATTTAGATTTAGACCTATCTTACGACCCCTTTTGGTCACTTTTGACCACCTTGCATACTCATCTAAATTGATAAATGACCCCCAAATGTACTAATCCATATTATTATCAACCTTAGACATATTTTAGGCTTTTAATAACTCTAAACATGATCAAATAACCCATTTTACAAGAGTACCTTATTGGAATATAGTGCAAAACTCTAGTGTCCTTGCCCCGTCTCATGTCTTCCTACCAAATAACAACTAAATTGTAAAATCAAAAGCCATAAGAAGGTCAGCCTACATCTATTAAGAACCATTCAAATGAATTTCAAATATATGACTATATAATTTTTTTTCAAACCATTTTTCACACAAGAATGATTCCACATCAAAAAAACACCAAATTCATAATTGCACATTAAGATCAAAGCACCTATTTCTCCTAGTTATGACTGCATAAAATCCTACTATCCCATAGATCACGTATTAATAAATTTTATAGGTCAAAATTCATAGTTAAGGTAATTAACCACATCATATTTGACCAACATCTAGCATATTGTACTAATTATTCACACACCACTATAACATGGGAGAACTACATGAAGTTTTATCCCTCTTCATATTATTGATATGTAGGTAGCACTATGCACATGGGGTGTTGAGGTTTCACCCAAATTCAACCACCAACCCATTTGATCCATCTATTTACATTGGTATTCCCATGTCAAAGAGATAAGGGTTTTTAAGGAAAATCAGTCACATAGTGGCCTTTAAGTGATTGTAAGATCTTGCATTATATATAAGATCTACAAATAAACACATAGAGGACATATATACCTTAGTTACCTTAATATAGGTGGAGAGGAACAGCCCATATTATACATGATCACCACCCATCTAGTCTCCTATTCACAATTCTATTATTTAGTCCATGATCTAGTTCTTGATTCATGATTGTAGTCATTAGAAATACTATTTTCTATCTAAGTCTTTGTTATCTATCGAACTTACTATTTTTTTAAGTTTACAAAATTGCATAGTTTAAAATCAGTGAATGATATTATTTTTATATTATTCACATGATTTTTCACATTAATGTTGTCATCTAGGATCTTGTTGTCCCAAATTTGATAAAAAAATATTGGTGAACCCACTTATTTTTGAACATGGCAATCCCTAGTTTTACCTAGGGTTTCTTTCTAAAATGTTATCCTCCTAGGGTTTAAAATTCTATTATAAATTTTATTATCATGTTGGAGTGTGTTAAAAAATTCCTATGTCTCTCTTTTCTTGTTATCATTTTAGTAATTATAAAATTTAACATGGTTAACAAAGAAACTCCTAATCCTCAAGTTTTTGATAGATAGTTTACCTATAACCAATTCCATGCTATCACTATAATAATATATAAGGTA
Source organism: Torreya grandis (assembly GCA_037957365.1). NCBI lineage: Eukaryota > Viridiplantae > Streptophyta > Pinopsida > Cupressales > Taxaceae > Torreya > Torreya grandis. The sequence goes on from JARHVA010004498.1 coordinate 1,275,942, forward strand.
TAACATCCTATATTAAAAAAATAAGGTAACCACCATACCCTTCCTCAAACCCCTCCATATAAAACATCTCCCCTTGATGGTGTATGTATAAATATTCATTCTGAAGCACATAGGGTTTATGTTTTTCAAGATCTAAAGTATAAAATCATCATTATAGGAAAGTTAATAGAATATTTAAAAAATCAAAATCAATTTTTCAATGTAAAGATCACATGCTTGGAGAATTAGATAATATATGCAAGGAATCTAGAGTATGCAAGTTTTAATAATGTATTTTCATATTCATCTATAAATGAATGTTATACCTAAAAACACTCCATATAAAAATGGGAAGATACAAAACAATGCATATAAAATAAGTGATTTAAAAATTATGCAAATTTATAATAATATTTCATTTGAGATTATAAGGGAAATAACTTGAAATAAGTTAATCAAACTACCTCTTCTACATCCTCTAAGGAGATCAAAATACTATTATGCATATCATAGAATGTATGTGAATCATATAGATAATTTTTTGTTTTGAAAAAATCAAAAAAACAAAAAGATAATTGATATTGGTGATCGTATAATTGATACATCAATCAAAAAACCCACAGTCAAGCATGAGAAAGTATAAAAAGTGGAAAAATTAGAACTAAAACAAAATTCATTACCAATTCACAAATCAAAGAAATAAAATGTTCAAAATGAACAATCGAATCAATAAGAGTTTCAACATGATAAATTAGATAAACCAAGAGAAAAAGGTAAAATTTAAAAAAAAAGATTAATTACAAAGGGATTTGTTTGCAAAGGAAATGTTACATCAAGAAAAGTGGCATTATAAAAAGATAATTTCTCAAATCAAATTCAAGAAGGAAAAAAGCATTCTTAAAATAAGTTTTATAACAAAATAGTCTCCAAATCATGAAATAATTACAAAATATACATTTTAAAGTGTGGTTCCAAATGAGTTTATTAAAAAAACATTCATCCTTTCTATAGCCTTCGATTCTTAAGCCCCTCATAGATGAAAAGTAATGCACCAATGTGGTGATCAATAACACTATTGAAATGAATGTTTGTAGCATGAAAATCTTAAAATTTATTGGATATTATGATGAAAATTTGGGTAAGGTTACTTTATCTAAACCATTTATTATAACTATTGAGTTACCTTACACACTTGGGCCAAAAACATGTTTAGTGGTATTTCATGTACGTCCTAGTTTGACACAATATACCACTAAATTAGGAATATCATAGATGATAGAAATGGGTGAAACAATGGGTAAATATGGCAACCATGTCACATTTGAAAATTAAAGTGAAATAACCATAATTTCATGAGAAAATAGAGTTTCTTAAAAATAAAAGAAATGAACATAATTCATACTTTCAATTAGAATAAAAATAGATACAAGTTATGGAATATCATTAAAGGCACATAACACAATACAAATTAAAAAGGTTAATACCATGGTATAAGGTAGTTTATTATTCATATCAAGATAAAATAGAAGACAAGAGTGGAATTTCACAAATTTAAAATCTAGATAATGATATTAATAATCCATATTTATATGATCTTGATGATATTAATTATACAACATATGAATATGCTAATGCTACAAAACCTACATAATTTAATGATACTCTTCATTTGTTAGAGATCATCATTCCTTTGTTTAATACATGATGTATTGATGTTAAGACTCCTAAGAGGATAATTGGTTAGTATATTTCATTCTCTTTTTTAGTTTATATATACAAACATACAAAAATAGTAAAATACTCTAGAAAATAAGAAAATCAAGACCTATTCATGCTTATAGGTGCTTTTTCATACATCAGTTTAGTTGTGCACAATTATCCATTACCTATTTTATTTAGTTTTATATCATACATGCTTTACCAGTGTATGTAAGTGATTATAGATTACATAAAACACCATTTATATATTCAATTGTAGTTGCTTTCACTATTACACACTAATAAACTAAATTTATATAGGAGCATTATGGAGGATATGAGCACATTTCTCTAGTGTCCCTAATCCCATTTTTTCCACAAGATCTCATACTATCACCACTTAGTTTTAGATTACACACATGTTTTATACAACATGTACATTAATCAATTATCTCATTAGGGGCATGGTATCCAAAGGTTTTATCCTTATTTTCACACATTATCTTACTCATAACTCATATCTTTACCTAACATCAAATATTTTGATATTGATTACTCACAAAAATTATGAAATACCATTATTTATCTCAATTAATGAATATATTGAGGCTACAACTTAACTTTTGTTGATCAAGTTACTTAATCATGTATTTTTTTCATATTACTTTCTAGGATTCATCTATTATATATAATCCATGGTTGATTGGAGTGCATTTGAATATGTCATTTCCAAGTGGATCTAATCCTTCACATCTTCTATTGTATTTATATGAGGAAATTTGATCATGTACTTACGTGTGTATTATATTTATGTGCATAGATAGTTCAACATGTAATTCTATGTGGCTATAAGCCTCCATTGCTTATTTCTATACATGCGTGGGAATTCGAACATGCCTTTTGTGTAATTTATATTCACATGACATTCAAACATGCCACTTTTATGTGCCCCCTTGGCATTATATTAATTCTTTTATGCATTATTCATGTTCTTTTTTATTGTGTGTCTCATAGCCATGACATCTTGTTTGATTCTTTGCTTAAATTTAGATGACATTATGGACATCATGCATTCCTTCCTAATTAGCTATATCTAACATTATATAATTAGTTGATCAATTATCTACATGATTCATTGTCACATCTATCTTGACACACTTATTTTGAATGCTTGTTTCTAAATGCATATTAAATTATTACTATGCATAGTTTACAACATGATGATGCCATGCTTTTTCCATGGTGTCAATATTAATCATATTTCCATTTCTACATAACAACAACCTACTACATAAATTTTTATTTTGAGTTAATTTATTTAGGATCAATAATGCACCATAAAATAGGGGGAGTTTATAGAGGTTTATCTTAAATACTAAACTTCCCAAATCAATATACATATAAGTTTTAACAATTATTACATAATTGATATAGTTTTAGGCTTATAAAATACATATAAATTCATTTTGGATAAGAGATAATTGCTCTAGTTTCTTTCCCAATGTTGTTGTCCAAATCCCTAAAAATAGGACCATAATCTTTTTAGAGTAGTCTAATATTGTTTCATAGTCTTAGTTTTTATAATTACTATGTTTGTCTCATATTTTATTAGTTTAGGAACAATATGTATAGAATGTTATTTTAAGTTAGTGTAGACACTATTTATGAATTATATAGCACCTCAATCTTGTACACCTGAAAAATAGATAGCATGGATGTAACTTTATCTTCTAGACCTATATAACTTTGAAAAGGCTTGCATACACTATCTCTTTGTGTTAAAATATTAGTTCTTAGTCTGAACATTATTATTTTAATGACTTAAACCTTCTATCATGTTCAGAATGTTATTATTTAACTAGAAACTCTAGATATGTGGGAATTTGGGCTAAAGGGGTAAGAAATAACATAGGGCATAAGGATGATAGACTATCTCTAAAGTAGGCCAATTATTTGTGAAACTCAAATAAAAATAATATTGAATTTATTATACTAAGATTATAAGTATAAAAAGTATATATATGGTAAATACTACAAAGAAAACAAGATACTTAGCTAGTTATGATGCTAATACAAATCTAGATTTAGAACATGTAGAAAGTGGACTATATATATATTTTGAAACAATCAATTGAATCTATTAATTATATATGTATATCCATAAACACTTGTGATGACTTGGGATGGTTGCATCAATGTTATTTTCTACATCATATACATGTGTCTAATATAGGATACCTACAAAAGTTATAAACAACCACCTTAATGCTTCTAATTTCATCATCACCTTCACTTTGGTGCATTCATATCTAGGTCATGAAATGTCACTTATTTTCAAGTAGTAAACCCCTAGATATTCATATCTATATTGGTTGTGGTAAAAATTAATTAGTGGGCACATGGTTTTGAGCTACCCTAAAGACCCCTCTATTAATGATCATTACCTGCATATCTAATACTTCCAAGAGGGCCTCAGATTTGTGCAGTTTTCTCATGTGTTGACTTGTGTTTGAATCATGTAATGTGTGATAATCAAGTACAAAAATGACCTATCCTATAAATTACAAAACATATCCCTTGGGCTACTCATTTATTACATTAGACATGTAGATGTGTTTTACCTATGACTGAAATATAAATAAGAGAAAATAGGGAAGATTTTTATCACTTGAGTGCTTAATATTGTTGTGTTATGGAGCCTATTTATAAATTAAAATGTATTTCAAACACCATACATTTAAAATGTACTATACACTTTTTATGTATTCTCATTGGGGTTTAGGACCCCCTTTAATCGAAAACTATTTTGGGTTGAATTTGCCCATGGTTTTGGTACCCGTTATTTTGTAATACCACTTTGTTGATGTATTATGTATACATAGATATTTACAATACATCATGAGAAAAAGGGTTTGAGAAGGAAGAATAGAGTGTGTGAATTTAGGAGGGTTTACAGAGCGTAGCTCTAAATAATATTTGTGCATTGTAATTATGAGAAGATAGATCTGAGAGTGGATTGTACTTTTGTGGCTTATAATAAAATTTGAGAAATTGTTTCTTGGTGGATGTAACCCACATTGGGTGAACCACATTAAATTTTGTCTTCTTATTATGCATTTTTTAATTCTATTATTTATGCATCCCTAATCATATCTATTATTACAATTATGTGAAATTATTCTGCATCAATTTTTGATTTATTCCTAATGATTGGTATCAAAGCTTTAGGTTATATTTGTTAAAGTGTTAAATCATAGAAAGGGTTATTAGTTCAAGTGGGAGATATGGTTGATGATCATAGATCAAAGGTTGAAAATTTCAATGGATATATCTTTGGTCTATGGAAGATGTAGATGGAGGATTACCTCTATCTTAAGGACCTCCATGCTCCATTAGGAGGAAAGGTAAAGCAACCAATGAGTATGACAGATGAGGTTTGGAAGCTACTTGAAAGGAAAACACTTGGGACCATTAGGTTATGCCTTGCATCTTAAGTCATGTTTAATATATCATATGATAAGACCACGAAATGTCTCATGAATGCATTAGGGAAGTTATATGAGAAACCCTCTACCTATAATAAAATATTTTTAATGAAAAAGTTATTTAATATGAAGATTTATGAAAATGGTTTAGTTGCTGATCATCTGAAAGAATTTAATACAATTATGAGTATGTTAAATTCTATAAAAATTAATTTTGATGATGCATTTAGGGATTTACTTATTTTATGTTCCTTACTAGAGAGTTAGAATAGCCTAGTAATGGCTATGAGAAACTCAGTCTCTAAGAATGCCAACTTGGTCTCTAATAATGCCAAGTTGAAGTGAGACTTCTACTTTAGGTGATGATTTGGTGGTAGAGAGTAGAGGGAGACAAAATTTTAGAGGAAAAGGAAAGCATGGAAAGTCAAATGGTCCTAGAAGGTCAAAATCAAGGAGTAGGATGATATGCTGACACTATGGAAATATCGGGTATGTGAAGAAGGATTATTGGTCTCTTTAGAACAAGAATTTTTTTTATGAAGACACAAAGGAGGTGAATAAAAAAATAGGTAATGTTTTTTAGGATGTAGTAATTCAATCCATTGAAAAGATTGCTGAGTCTTGGGATTTAGATTTAGGGGCTTCTTTTCATGCTACACCATATAAGAATTATTTTATCAATTATTTTCAAGGGGATTTTGAACATGTTTATCTTGGTGATGATGAGACTTAAACATAGTAGGAAAAGGAAGTGTTCAGATCAAGATGTAGAATGGGAACACTTGGATACTAAAGGATGTTAGGCATTTGCCTAAGTTGAGATAGAGTTTGGTATTTATAGGATAGCTAGGCAGTGAATGATGTATGGTGACATTTACTATAGATTATTGGAAGGTGACCATGGGTGCTCTTGTGGTAGAAAGAGGTAATAAGATTAATACCCTATATTTATCAAGTAGTGTAGACTATTTTAATTTAGTTTCTATAGATGTAGATACAACTTTATGGCATAATAAGCTCAATCACATGAGCCAAAAGGGTATGAAAATTTTCAATGATTGGTTTCCCAGATTGAAAGGTTCTGATTTAGTTTTTTGTTGAGATTTTGTTTACATAAAACAATAAAGGGTAAAACAAAAAAGGGTAAAGTTTCTCAAGGTTGGACCTACAAGGAAGGAGAATAAGTTGGAGCTAGTTCATTTAGATGTATGGGGGGTGGCTTAGGTATGTTCTATTGGTGGGTCATCATATTATGTCACTTTTATTAAAGATGTAACTAGGAAGGTTTGGTTATATGGAATTAGGAGAAAATGTGATGGATTTGATAATATTAAAAGATGGAAAGACTTGGTTGATAATGAAATGCGTATCAATATAAAATGTCTTGGGTCAAATAATGGTGGGAAATATTGTAGCAATGAATTTTTTGATTACTATTCAAGGACTGGAATTTGTAGACAAAAGATGGTTCTAAGAACTCCACAAAAGAATGGAGTGTTAGAAAGGATGAACAAAAATATCATGGAGCATGTTAGGAGCATGAGATTGCATACAAGATTTGTTAGCATTAATTATTCACTTTAACAATAAGCTAACTAATGAGTAAACTGCCACCGTTCATGCAATGTGCTGGTTCTCTTAGTTTTCAACTGCTTCTTTCACCACAATTTTTCTTTTTTGCTATGGTTGTTTTAGTCTATATAATTTTTTTTAACATAATATTATTTAAAGAAATATACAAAATTCTTTCCTGCTCTATTTTTTTGTACTCTATTTTTCTTGCTGCTCTATTTTTTTTCTAGTTGATCTATGCAGCTGTAGCTACAAATTTCACATGGTATTAGAGCCTAGTTGCTAGAAAGAAGAAGTACAATATTTTTTTGTAGATATAGAATATTAGAGCTAAAAAATGGAATGTTCACCCTCTGCCATTCTCACACCATACAACTATTTTGATTAGAAGCCAAAGATTCTACTTCAGCTCAAAAGTAGAGGCCTCTATTAGATAGTTATGAATATAGAGGTTGAACCCAATCCAATAGTTGAAAAATCTAAATACTTCAACCACATGGATGAAGCATTTGGTTTTCTATGCTTATCCATCTCTCTAGAATTGTTATTTCATGTTGAGGCATGTATAACTCCAAACCAAGTTTGGAATACATTGGAGACTCTTTTTGGAAAGCAAGATGAAATGCAAGGTCATATCCTTGAAAATGAGCTCAACTCATTAGATCCAAGGAGTTTTGATAATATTCAATATTTATTCACAAAGTTCAAGGCCTTATTGCTTTAGCTCAAAGGATCTGGTATTGACAAATCCAAGGAAGAAAGAAAATTAAGCCTTGTTATTTTATCAAAGTTGGGTCCAAAATATGTAGTATTTGTCTATACTTTCCACTCAATTAGGCTCACAATAGGAGCAACTTGGAAGATGCCCACACTGGATACCTTTATTGAGTCTCTAGTACATGAGCAGGATAAGCTTATAAAGATGGGCACATTGAAGAATTCCAAAGCTGATGAACTTGTTGTGCATGTAAGTGGGAAGAACAATTCCAAATCCAACCAGTAATTCAAAGGAAAAGGGAAAAAGGATACATATCCAAGAGAGGAAGGCAATCCCAAACCTCCAGATGGATCTACTGGCTCAAAAGAAAAGAAGGACAAAAAGGACCAATCAAAGTGCAACTATTAGAACTGTGGGTACCATCCAAAATCATCATGCATGAAGAAAACCATTGATCTCATGGGTCAGACACTTCAACAACATAATCTTGGTAGCCTTATCCTTGAGAGTGCCAAGAAGAAATAAGAAGAAAAAGCACCTGAAACAAGAGACAATCCTCGTGTATTGATTGCTATTCATTCTTCTTCAGATGCATGGATCATAGAATCTAGAGCTTCACACCACATGGCAGCCACAAAAGATGCTCTTTCTTCTTTGAAACCATATTCTAGTTCTCCTATTCTCATGGGACACAGTTCTCCTGTAGAGGCAACTAGAATAGGGAGGGTAGAGGTTGGAATTGGAAGTTTTGAGAATGTCTTACATATTCCAAAGATTTTTATTAATATTCTTTCTATGTATCAAATGAAACATACTAGAACCAGTAGGAGAGTTGAATTCACCCCTGATTCAGTGATCATATTTGACATGCAAGACAACTCCAAAATTACTATTGTTAAGGCAAATCATCAATCTCATCTGTACATTTTTTCTAATTTTGTTGCTAAATCAGATTTAAATTTACTTCTAACACATGCAAATGATGAAAGTAGAATTTGGAATGAAATATTTGGTCATTTTAATTTTAGGTACATGCAACAACTTAAAAAATAGTGAATGGTTAAAGGCTTGCCAGCCATAGACTTTTCTAATGGAATTTGTGAAGGATGTGCTCTTGGAAAGCATCCACAAGAAAAGTTTCCAAAGGGGAATGCAAGGAAAGCCTCTTCTCCTTTAAATCTTGTTCATATTGATCTTATGGATCCATTTCCTAAACCTTCCATGAGCAAATCTAGATATGTGCTAACATTCATCGATGATTGCACAAGATACACATGGGTGTATCTTATCAAATTCAAATTTGAGGTGCTTGAGAATCTCAATATTTTCAAATCCCATGCAGAGAAGTAGTCTAGAAAAATGATCAAGATCCTCTGCATAGATAATGGAGGGGAGTATATCAACAATGATGTCTAACATCTTTGTGATGAAGCAGGAATACAATTGTAGAACATAGTTCCATACACTCCACATCAAAATGGGGTAGCTAAGAGGAAGAATCGATCTTTGAAAGAGATGTCCAATTACATGTTGCATGCTAGGTCCTTTCCCTCCAAATTATGGGTAGAAAAAATCAACTATGCTTCATACATATATAATAGATCTTTAAACAAATCTGTCATAAGACAAACACCTTTTCAAGTATGGAGAGGCTTGCAACCAAAAGTCACACATTTATGCATCTTTGGATCTCGTGATTGGGCACATATTCTTACAGATAAGAGGAAGGCTTTGGAGCCTCAAAGCAAAGAATGCATCTTTTTTGGATATCCAGATGGTTTTAATGGATATAGACTACTAGATCTTTCCATAGAAACACTCTTCATTGAAAGGAGTGTCTACTTTGATGAAATTTTTCCACATGCATCTCAGGTACAACATGCCACCACCTCTATGCTTCCTCATCTTATAGATTTCAGAGATACATGCAATCATTCTAATATTATTTTTGATATTTTTGAATTTGATTCTAAGGAACATGAGCATGCATATGTTGATCCACAACCAATCCTTGATTTGGATTCTAGTGATGATTCAATATCCCATGTGGAAAATCAAAGAACAAGGAGCTTAGCTAATATACATGAAGTCCCTCATGCACTCTCAACTACCAAGCCCATCATGCTGATCCATGCCTATGTGGTTCTAGCATCTGACCCTCAGACTTATGCAGAAGCTATAAGGAATCCTCTTTGGGAAGTAGCCATGGATGAGGAGTACAACTCCCTCATTACAAACCAAACTTGGGATTTGGTTCCACTTCATTCCAATTTCAAGCTTGTCAGATGTAAATGGGTCTATAGGACAAAGAAATTAGTAGATGGATATGTGAGTAGATACAAAGCATGGTTGGTCACCAAAGGTTTTCAACAAGTTCATGGCATTGACTATGATGAGACTTTTGCTCCAGTGGCAAAAATGGACTCCATTTGATTGGCTCTTGCCATTGCAACATCAATAAGGTGGGAGGTTCATCACATGGAGGTGAGGAATGCATTTCTTCATGGTGATCTCAATGAGGAGACCTACATGGAGTAGCCACAAGGATATATACAAAATTCCTCATTGGTATGTAGACTCAAGAAGTCACTCTATGGCCTCAAGCTAGCACCTAGAGCTTGGTATGCTAAAATGGATTCTTATCTTCTATCTCAAAATTTCATATGATGAAAATTTGATCCAAATGTTTATCTACTAAGAACATATGATTCTATGTTGCTCATAATACTCTATGTAGATGATCTACTAATAATAGGTGATTCACCCACCACCATTGCTGTAATTAAAATTATTTTGCATGATAGATTTTCTATGACAGACATGGGTATCCTACATTTTTTTCTTGGCCTTGAAATCAGCTAGAATCAATCAAGAATAATAGTTTCTCAATCCAAGTATGCACCAGATCTCTTGGTTTGGTTTCACATGACTGACTGCAAGTCAGATGTCACACCTTTCCTATCAGGGGTCAAGCTTAAAGATGGAAAGGATACACCATTATTTGATTGCACACACTACTGTCAACTTGTGGGGAGTCTTATTTATCTCACTCACACTCATATAGATCTCTCATATGTAGTGGGGGTTGTTTCTAGATACATGCAAGAGCTGCATGAGCTACATTAGAAGGCTACCATGCATATATTTCACTATGTCCAAGGAACCATTTGCTATGGGATTCATTATTCAACAAGTTGTGTTTTAGATCTCATTGGCTACACTGATTCTGACTAGGCTGGTGATAATATTGATCACAAGTCCACTTTAGGATATGTTCTTAGTTTGGGATCAGGGCCCATTTGTTGGTATAGTAAGAAGCACTCTACCATTGCTTTATCATCAACAAAGGCTGAATATAGAGGTGCAGTCAACATTACCATTCAAGTCATTTGGTTGCAACACTTCCTAACTAAGCTTGGTATCCTCTTTCATCATCTAATTGTCATTTGGTGTGACAATCAGAGTACACTATAGGTTTGTAGAGATCCCATACAATGGCAACAAACCAAACACATCGAGATCCACATGCACTTCATCTGTGAATTGATACATGATGGAGTCATTGACTTGCAGTACTGTGCCACTTCTGAATAGATTTATGACGTCTTCACGAAGATATTCACTAAGCAAAAGTTTCATTTTCTATGAGACCTTCTTGGTGTGAAGAAAACTGTAACACAATAGCTACCATGTGTAATTAGTGTCTCTTTTGAGGGGGGGTTTTGTTCCCATAGGGTGTTCCCTCTTTCCTCTTTTCCTTTTCTTTTTTTGTCTCCTTATTTAGACTTAAGGGGTGGTGTTAGCATTAATTATTCACTTAAAAAATAAGCTAACTAATGAGTAAACTGCCACTGTTCATGCAATGTGCCAGTTCTCTTAGTTTTTAACTACTTCTTTCACCACAAATTTTCTTTTTTTTGTGGTTATTTTAGTCTATATAATTTTTGTTAACATAATATTATTTCAAGAAATATATAGATTTTCAGTTCTTTCTTTCTCTCTTTTTTTTGTACTCTATTTTTCTTGTTGCTCTATTTTTTTTGGTTGATCTATGCAACTGTAGTTGCAAATTTCACAAGATTATCTCTTTAGTTTTGGGTAGAAGTAATAAACATGATTGTATATCTAATAAATAAAGGTCCTTCATCTACTTTGGATGGAAGCACACCTAAGGAAACTTGGTCTAGTAAGAAATTTGATTATTCATTTCTTAGAATATTTGGTTATGAACCCTTCATTCATATTGATAAATATGATAGGACCAAGCTATAGGTTATGTCTAAAAAATTCACCTTTATTGGTTATGATGAGGATGACCTTGGTTTCCAGATTTGGATTCTTAAGGAAAATAAAATATTTTATTCTAAGGATGTTTTCTTTAATGAAAAATTCATGTATAAATAATAGCTATAGGATCAAAAATAGGATTCAAGAAAAGATTAGATAGTTTTGGAGGACATTATAGATGACAAAGTCTCCAAGCAACTAGTTCAAGCACCTACTCCATAAGAACCCCAAACTCCTAGGTGAGAATGTCTTTTAGGATAAGAAGGGAACATGAATTCTTTTCTCCATCTCTTAATTATTTATTACTCACTAACAATGGAGAGCCAAAGTGATTTGAAGAAGTAATTCAGGTAGATGTTAGGAATAAGTGGGAGCAAGCAATGGATGAGGAAGATCAGTCTCTCATGGAAAATTAGACTTGGGATTTGGTAAACCCACCTAAAGGTAAGAGAGTATTGCAAAAAAAGTGGGTTTACACAATAAATAGGATGATGGAGGCAATAAAAGGTAAAAATCATGGTTAGTGGTAAATGGGTTTGCACAAACAAAGGGAATTAATTTTGATGAGTGTTTTCCCTAGTGTTAAAGATGACTTCTATTAGGACTATTCTTGGGATAGTGGTAGCAAAAGACTTGCACATAGAGAAATTAGATGTGAAGACTACATTCCTTCATGGTGATTTGGAGGAGGAATTATAAATGGAGCATCCACAGGGATATGAGGTCATAGGGAAGAAGAACATGGTGTGCAAACTGAAGAAGAGTTTGTATGGCCTCAAACAAGCTATATGATAGTGGTACAAGAAATTTGACAATTTTATGATGGAGTAGGGATACTCCAGGTATCATTCAAACCATTACATATATATCAAGAAGTTTGATGATGGTGATTACATTATCCTATGTATGTATGTGGATGACATGTTGGTTTTAGGTAAGAACATGTAAGAAATAAAGGTACTCAAGGAACAAATTAATAATTCCTTTGTTATGAAGGATTTGGGAGCAGCAAAAAAAATCATTGGTATGAGAATAAATAAACATAGGAAGAAATAAAACCTGAATTTATCCCAAGAAGAATACATTAAAAATGTCTTGGAGAGGTTTAGTATGCATGATGCTAAATTGGTTGGGACTCCTTTGGTAGTTCATTTCAAGTTATCAAAGAAGTAGCATCCCAATATAGAGGAGGAGAGAATATAGATGTCACATGTACCTTAATCATCAACAATTGGTAGCTTGATGTATGCCATGGTGAGCGCACTAGGCTAGATATTACCCATGTGGTGGGAACAATAAGTAGGTACACGAGTGATCTAGGTAGATAACACTAAATGGTAGTGAAGTGGATCCTTTGTTATTTAAGAGGGACCATGGGGATATTTTTAAGCTATGGTGGATTAGAAACCACTTTGAGTGGTTATGTATATTTAGATAAGGCTAGAGATTTATATAGTAGGAGGAGTACAATAGGTTATATGTATTTATTATATGTGACACAATGGTGAGCTAGATCTCACCACTATAAAAATTTGTGTCTTTGTCAACCATAGAGGATGAGTATGTTGCTACCATAGAGTCAAGTAAATAAATGATTTAATTACAATAGTTTCTTGAAGAGTTGGGGCATAATCAAGAGGAAGGGAAGCTCTATAGTGATATTCAAAGTGTTATACATCTAGCAAATAACTTTTCTTTCCATTCTAAGATGAAGCATATACAGTTGAGGTACCATTTCATCAAGATAGCTTTGGAGGAAGACAAGTTGAAGTTGGAGAAGATTCATACCAATTAGAATCCTATAGACATGATGACCAATGGAGAAACTAAAGTTATATTTAGTTCTGATTGGCCTCCATAGTTGATAGTGAAGGGTTGAGAAGCCTACTCAGAGGAAATCAGTCTCCAAGGGGGAGATTTTTATGTTATGGATCCTATGTCTAAATTTCTAAATTATAATGTATTTCAAATACTATACATTTAAAATATACTATACAATCTTTATGTATTCTCATTAAAGAAACTATTTTGGGTTGACTTTACCCATGGTTTTGGTACCCATTGTTTTGTAATACTGATTTTTTATGTATTATGTATAGATGGATATTTCATTGGTAATACATCATGATAACAAGGGTTTGAGAAGAAAGAATAGAGTTTATGAATTTATGTGTGAATTTAGGAGGGTTTGTAGAGCCTAGCTCTAAATAGTATTTGTGCATTATAATTGTGAGAATATATATCTAAGAGTGGATTGTACTCTTTTGGCTTGTAATAAAATATGAGCAAGTGTTTCTTAGTGGATGTAGCCCATATTAGGTGAACCACGTTAAATCTAGTCTTCTTTTTGTGCATGTTTATTTCTATTCTTTATGCATCTCTAATCATATATATTATTGTAATTCTATTAAAATTTTCCTCATTGATTTCTGATTTATTCTGAACAAATAAAATGATTTGGTTAAGTTTCCTTGGTATCTTTTACTCTTTTCTTGGTGAGTAATGAATGAGGGTTAATTTTTTATTCATACCAATTCCCTTAGAGAATATATTACATTAAATCACTTAGATAAACCATATGAATATGTTTCATTTGAAAATTGGATGACTTTAGGATAATGGACAATTATGTTAGGGTAAAACACTTACATCAACTCAAGCATCTGAATGGGACATAAGTGTCTGAGTAGTAGAAAAGTAGCATAGGTCTAGAACTTGTAGATATGGAAGATAAGTAGGTTTATATCATTCTGGGAAAGATGGAATGTCTAAGTCATTAGAATAACATTGGTTTGACTAAGATATAAACAATTAGGCACAAAGATAGTGTATATGAGCCTTTTAACAATAAGAAAGGTATATAATCTAAAAATACATCCATGATATGTATTTCTCAAGTACACAAGACTGAGGTGCTATTTAATTCAAAAATAGTGTCTATATTTCCCCCTTTTAATCTATTAATGAAATTACTAATTTAAAGGCAAAATAATACATACATTGGTGTGTATAACACACATGATCTTTGCTTGAGTCCTACTTGAGTGCTTTGTTAGTGATTGACCTAAAACCAAGAGAATGTTACAATTTATAATCAATGAATATAATATGAAATTTAAATTATTTATTTGATTTAAATTAAAAGAGAGAAAGTTTTAAGAGTACACCTATGTATTGATGAAACTATCTTACCTTTTGATAACTTGATTCAAAAGATATATCATTATGAACCATTGATACTAAGATTAAGACAAATATAAATATAGAAAGAGAATATATATATATATATATATATATATATATAGAGAGAGAGAGAGAGAGAGAGATAGAGAGAGAAATTGAAGGTCAAATTTGCCCAAACTTTGAGAAAATATGAGTTTCCACCCAAAAATTGAGATTAGCTCAATTATGCAACCCAATCATACTTATAACCTAGCAAGTGTGAGTGAACCAAGTCATATAAAACTAGTGAGGTTAGATGATATAGTAAATTTAAGCCTATAAAATTATAAATATTGAGTGATTTAATCACCATAGCCATACCAAAAAGTGAACCAACTACTGCAGTATATTAGCTCCATACAATCCATAAAAGTCCAAACTAGTGGGTGATGACAATCCTTGAAAGTGTTTGGAATCTTTTTTTTAAAATATTAAGTACACATTAAATAACATATGCACCTAAGATATGTCTCATTATAAAATTATGCATAATAATGGTATCAATGTATATAATTCCTCCAAAAATGTGTATGTAAATCATATAACTTCATAATTTGGTCAGTTTGTAAACTGCGTAAGTGTGGAGAACATACTTGCACATCATGCCCCATTATATATGGATAAATTTGAAAAATTATATAAGGACCTAATGTAGAGGACATGTTTTCAAAACATTCCCCCACTATGATATAGATCTTATAACTGGTGTAAATTCTAACATGGGGAACATGTTTCCAAAACATGCCCCCACTATAATCTAGGTATATTGAATACTAAATAGGTGTGAAGAACATATTTAAAAAAAATTCCACCAATGAATATGAAACTATGAAAAATGTGGAAGTCATGCCTATATGGCATGCCCCCATTAATATGTTTCCCCCCTTTGAGGTGTGAGAAGTAGCAACTAGTAGTTACCTTACCTCAAAATGATAAAGATAACCATGTAAACTATGACATTACCATGTAGTATGTATAGGGAACATTTATAGGTAGATATGTCATTGAAGCATACATAATGTGAACACATCAATTCTTAAGATGCATCATGTGAATCATGAAAAATTATATAGAGTAGAATAGAAGATCAATAAGTAATCATGCACACCCATAAGATTAGTCAAAATCAAGTCAAAATATAATTTTCCAAGGAAAGATCAAGCAAGGGGCATGCTCAAATGCCACATAATCAATGGGACATGACTTAATAAAACGTCTACAAATAATGATATGAAATATTCAAATGTCATTAAACAACAAGAAATAACATATTCAAATGTCAAAGAGTCATACAAAGGCATAGTAGATGAAAATAATAGAGCATATTCAAATGCTAAAATAAACAAAATAGTATCAAGGCAAGACACGTAAGGAAGTGTATAAATGAAGGCATAATAAACTAATAAACACATGTAATACTAGTCTATAGATATACATGTTAGTAAAAAACATTAAGTACATAACATATCAACTACACTATAAAAATATAGGCATGTATAAGTACATATATGAGCTCAAACATGATAATGTAAAGTTACCATAGAATGATGTAACCTAGATGTATCATGATCATATAAGTGGATGCCCTCAATTCCATAATGATATGAGTAGAGGTAAATCCCAACATATAAAAGTGCATAGATCATGTATCTGTGTATGCCTATATGAAACTCAAAAAATGCATGAAACACATGTATATAAGAAATAATGATATACCATATACCAACATGGAATTGAAAACATATATGCCAAGGAGTTAATAGTGTAGGTAAATGTCAAACATATTTTGGGGTTTCTAATTTTTTTTTGATATTTTGGGGATATCTAAAAGGAAAAGACTATCCTATGGTCACATCCAAAGGATAATAATAATCAAGGAGTGGTAAATTAGAACCTATCCTAAACAAGATGTGTCATATGTGTGCATAGTAGAATCATACGGTGTATCATGACATTTTGGTAAGTTTGTACTTGGTATCTTTGGTTTTCATTTATATAAATTTGATTTCTCATTTTTAAGTGATAGATTCAATAAATAAGTACCAGGTCCTATAGATATAAATAGATTATATGGTAAGTTATAGAGTGGATATGAACATAGTTTGCTTCACTATTCATCTAAAGATTATTTATCGTCTATATGAGCAATGAATTTGACATGATTTGAATAAGGGGTTATATTTTACTCCTTTATAACCATATTTAGAACCTTAAATTTTTTAATTGGCTCTCAAATTTTGACTTCATTTTTTAGAAATCCTAGTTTAAATATTTCATGTTCCAATTTCTCTTTTTGTGACAATATTTTTTCTATCTGTGATTTATTCTTTGACTTGTTCTCATTTGTAAGTTTTTTTTTTTTTTTTTACATTGTTCAAATGTATCTTTGAATGAATTTCATGAGTATTACAAAATATTCCAAGCCTTGATGGTCACTATGATCATATGTTTAAATAGGATAAGTGACCACTTAGGAATGTTTTCCCAATCATTGACCATGATAACCAACATTTTATAAATGTTTCATTCCAAAACTATATTGTTTGGAAAACTAATTATCATTATTGACAGGTAAATTTATATATTTTTCTTGATATGATTTTTATTTTTGAACCCTTGTTTGCTTTGAATTGTATTTTGATACCCATATATATTGTTTTGAAGCTTGTGCTTTAGGAGAGGTACTCATATTTTGATTGGTTTTCTTGGATGATGTATCAATGCTATAATTACCTCTATCTTTGAGACTTTGTATTTTGTTCTATAATGCAAAAAAATAAACTATATGATTCCCATGCATTCTATGATATGAATAATAGTAGTTATATCTCATTATTTGATTTGGAGGTAATTGAATCACTTTGTTTCAAAGCATATCTCTTAAGCTTTTTTTATTATTGATAAATGGTTTTGAAAGGGACCATACCAAATACAAAAAGGCTTAAAATCTAGATAAAAATAGGAAACCCATAACCAAAAAGGCTCAAAATATAGATAAAACATGAGTACAAAAGTGGTTTTTTGAAGAATGGGGTCCACCCCCCAGCTACAAAAAAGGTCTAAAAACTAGAAAAGTCAAAAGAGGGAAAAAATAGGGAGTATCCTGTTAGATAATATCACCAAAACAATAAATCAAAAACAACTTCACAACATCAAAGTAACACCAAAGAAACAACAAGAAAAAAAATAGAGCAAAAGAAGCTTCACATGAGGAGCTTATTGAAGCTATTTTTGAGTCCCTCCAATGCATTAAATAGATTGAGAGAATTATTTTGAGATGGGTCTATCATGTCAATGGTGGTTAGAGAACAAGTCTTCTTAGTGCCACCCTTCCACAAGCCCAGATGTAAGTTGATAAGGGTGAAAACTTGCCTAACTTGAAACTTAAGGAACTCTAAAATGTCTTGGTATATGGCCATAGGATCAATCTACCTACCCCTAATATGATCCACATTATCTTCCAACTATTTAATTCTTTTAAAAATATCTTCCATCCCAGTCTCATAATGGGAGGATTTATCCACCTTTTTCTTGCCCCTATCAATAATCTTATTGACCAATGAGACTTTCTTGAGCTCACTGATCCTTTCTTCAAGCTACATAACTTGAGATTTGAGCTCAGGTTCCTTGAGATTGTGTTGAGAGGGACCATAATCCATAACATCCTATCCCATGTCAAGGAGGATCTCTGAAATGCTAATTTCCTTACCCATATGCAAGCTAGCATCCAGACCCTTACCTTTATCACTACTTCTAAGCACCCTATTAGGAGGAGGAAAAGGTGAGAAATGAAATATGGGATTATTAGTATTAATCCTTCTCTAAGTAGGAGGTTCAAATGGGGGAGGGGAAGGAATATTATTAACTAAAATGTTAAAAAAGATTAAATTTCATTATTGATGTAAAATGAAAATAACCCCTCCATGAAGAATCATGGCACGTTTATGTGCTTGAAATTCTTAAATATAAACTTCCATGGACTTCAAGATATAATATGGAAGACTAACCCTTAGGCCCTTATGGAAATGGTTTAGAAGGACTAGATGATGAAGTGATATAGTGTTATACCTACCTTCCAAAGTCACATACCTAACCAACATACAAGCCACTTCATCAAAAGGAGTAGAGAGAGAGGAACTCATAATACCATCTTTGGAAAGTTCTAAAGCATTAACTGTGCAACCCTCCAAAAGATTTTTCTCCTCCATAGCCTTATCAATAAAATTTATAAATAAATTTAAACCATCCCTGATAAGACCAGTGACATAGGTAATGGGTTCTTCGGTGATAGATAAATTCTTACCTCTATAGATAACAATCCTATTTTTCCAATTATTGGAAAAAGTGATATAAATGTGGTTGTCATGTCCCTTGATCTTATACATGAAACTTGTGAATCCTCCCACATTTAAAATTTTACAAATTTATCTATTTTCCTTCCAATTTGGGTCACACATTGGATCAACATGGCATGGAGAGCCACCCATAAAATTAGTAACAAGTTATCAGCACATGGGCACACAATATACAACTAAAAAACCACTCCCACACTACCTTTACACAATATGATAGTTAAGAAAATGACATTGAAAACAAGACAAATATTGGATACCTAATGAGTAATCCCAAAGAAGGCATGTGAAATCCAAATAAAGATTATCCTTCACATGAGTAATCAAATGACCCATACCATAGTTAAGCATAACCAATTGCCCCTTCATTGAAAATGATATCCTTAGTATTTTTAGGGATTTGGTCATGAGCAAAACAAAAATTAAGTTGTTTATTAATCACCCCCATATTATTGAAATATTCTACCACATGATTACCTTCTCTAAATGTGTGACATATCTTGTAATTTGAAAAGGCCCCACATATGCTAAAAACCTTTAGGATGATGTCTTTGATAGTCTAACTAACTAGATGAATACCATTAAGGTGATTAATGATATTCAAATAATCACCTTCAATGATTATATTTATGATATGGTAATCTCTCACTAACTTAATCCCCCAAAGAATAACAAGTGCCTTAGTATAATGGTTTAATTTTATGCCCATAGGTCAAGCATAGGCAATAATAAGATTGCCTAAGTTATCCTTAATAATCCCACCTCTTCTTATAGCTCCTAGATTGCCTTTAGAGGTGCCATCAAATTTTAGCTTGTACCAGTTTATTGGAGGAGGGATCCATTGAATAATAAATCTATCAATAGTAAGAGTTCTGATTTGAAAATCACTAATAATGATATTCCAATTAGAAATAAAATTTTCCTCATCTTTAGGGAGAATTTGATTTTTGGGAGGCTTGAACTTAAGAAAATTTTATTTTTCATCAATAGATATGTCTTTGATTAAATTTTTGTAGGAATTCTTGCAATCTTTGAAAATGACCATATTCCTAGCCTTTCAAATCCTCCAGAGGGTGTGTGAGAATATAAGTTTCCAAAATCATCTGATTATATTGTATCTAAATGGATTCTACCATTTCTCCTAAGCCTATAAAATATCTTCTAGAAAGGTCTAGGAAACCTCAAATCTATAAAAGATAAGACCCCACAACTTGTTGGCATAAGAACAATGTAAGAAAAGGTGATGAATGTCTTCAACTTCTTCCTTACATAAGCAACACATGTTAGGCATAATAAAACCTCTTTTGATAAGATTATCATTGGTGAGAATAATTTTATTAAGAACCATCCACAAAAAGTGATTAATCTCGGGAGTGACCTCCTTGAACTATATCCTTCTCTAGTCAAAATTAGTGGGTGTATCCTTAGAAAGTAGCTGATAACCAACCTTAATAGTATAAGAACCATCAAAAGAGTTGATCTAAATAAAATCATCCCTAGAAATCATCTGGATGATCTAAATGTTATTAAGAATCTCTTGGATATAGCTCACCATATCTTTAAAATAAAGCCTATTATAGGAGATAATACTAGTGAGGTCCTTCCATTTAAACTTACCATTGCTATAGTAAATGTAATCACTAACTCTCTCACTAGTATGGAAAAAAAGATAACTCTTTAGCTGAGTCCAAGAGTTGTTCCAATACAAATTTTGAAAATTAGTCCATTTATATTTCTAGAATAGAATATCCTTACCATCACCAAGTTTCCATTTATAAACCTTCTCAATGCAATCCCTAATTTTGATGAGTTTTTTCTATAAAATAGAGCCATTCAGAAGGTGCTCCTCAATAAGAAAGTTTTGAGACAATTTCTAACCTAAATACTTGGCTCTAATAATATTAATCTAGGGATAATCATCCTTTAATAATCTCCAACTCATTTTGGAGATAAGATCTACATTCATTATCCTAATGTTTTTAATACCCAATCCTCCCATTTTCTTCTAAGAACATGCCTTATCCCATGCCACAAGATGGAATCTATTCTTTATCTTAGTACCAGTCCATAAAAAGTGTTTTCAAATACTTTCAATTCTATCATACATAGCTGAAGGAATAAATAACATGGACATGATATAAATGTGAAGATTTTAAAAAGTACTCTTAATAAGCAGACACTTATTCACATTAGAGAGAATAACTCCTTTCCAACTAGCAAGTTTATTTCGGAATCTATCAATAAGAGTGTTCCAAACTATCATAGAAACTTTCCCCATACCTAAAGGAAGACCCAAATAAGTAGTAGGGAGAGATTTAATCCTACAACCTAGGATTTGAGAAATCTTCTTTTATCAGTTAGGAGGTGTGTTGAAGAAAAACAAATGACTCTTTTCATAATTGATTTTTTGTCCTTAAGGTTCTTCATACAATATAAGAATAAGCCTCATCATTTTAGCTTCAAAAATGATAGTTAGAAGAAGTAGAATTATATCATCAAAAAATTATTGATGGGAAATAGTAACATCTAGATAATTGGGTCTAAAACCATTAATATTCTCCATAGAAATGGCTATGGTAATCGATAAGCTAAGGCTGTCTGACATAATAATAAACAAAAGGGGAGAAATGGGGTCCCCTTTCTTAATACCTCTACTACTAGAAAATAATCCCACTAGAGAACCATTAACAATAGTAGAGAATTTACAAGTAGAAATGCATGAATTGATGATCTTTCTAAAATGAGAAGAAAATCAAAATTTCTCTAGAACTCTATTAAGGAACAACCAAGACACTCTATCAAAAGATTTATTCATATCCAATTTCATGACCATACATACCTTTTAAATCTTTTCCATAGAGTGGATAATCTCATGAACCACTACCACCTAATCTTGAACGAGTCTACCTTTGACTAAATCTCCTTATTATTTGAAAATTAGAACTGGCAAGAGGAGCTGAAATATTAAAGCCAAAGTCTTAGTAAGAATTTTATACAATATATTGGTGACACTAATGGGCCTGAAGTCCTTAAAATATTTAGATCCATTTTTATTAGGTATTAACACCATGAATGTGTTTTTGATCTATTTAATAATGTTACCCATTCTGAGAAATTCATTAGTGGATTTTAGCATATCTATAAAACAAATATCCCAAAAATGTTGAAAGAAGAAGGCCAAAAATCCATCAAGACTTGGTGATTTGTTTCCTTTCACAGAGAAAACAACCTTATGTAATTCATCAATAGTAATAGGCTTAGTAATATTAAGGAAATCCATTTTTGGGATGAGATTATTAGGAATTGAGTCTAAAAAAGAAACAACAATCTCCTTAGAAAAAAGGGTATTATCATTCAACAAATTCATATAAAAAGATAAGGCTTCCTCTTTAATATTATCAAGATCCATGGTAATAGATTCATCTCTCAAAGAGACCTCATATATTATATTATGGGATCTATATGTAAGGGTGGTCATATGAAAAAATATATTATTTTGGTCACCTTACTAAATCCTTAAGGCCCTATATTTTTATCTTAAGAAGGATTATTCATGAGCACAAATTTTAAGAAAATCAAAGAGAAGAGATTTTTCTAAATGGAAATATTTGACATTCATACCTTTGGTAGATAATTTTTTTTCCAAGCAGATTAATTCCTCTTTTATCAGCTTATTATTTTTTAAGATGTCTCTAAAAACATTCTTATTCCAGATTCTCACCTTTTTTTGACCTTTTTTAGTTTTTAGATGAAATAGAACTGGGTTGTTCCCTCAACATCCAACTTCCACCAATCTTGTATCTTATCCTTCACCTTTTGATGATAAAACCATATTTTCTAAAACTTAAAAGAGGTATGCCCATATTTAGCATGAATAGAAATGGAGAGCACAATAGGGTTATGATCCGACCCAATTCTAGGTTGAGAAGAAAGATGGAAATTTTGACTCAAAATCCAATCTACAGAAATAAGAGCTCTATCAAGTCTAACCTAAATAAGTTCTTCTCCTATTCTTATATTAAACCATGTGAATGCATTACCATAATGATCTAGGTCAATGGGATTATAAAAGGAAATAAACATTGTAAACTCATCCATGCCTACAATGTAATCAACAAAATCCCCTTTTTTCTTAGAGGGAGTTAGAGGGGTATTAAAGTCTCCCATATTCATCCAATGAAACTCAAGGCAAAGGCTTTTAAAAATTTATAGATCTTCCCAAATTTATCTTCTACCATCAAGAGTGTTCAGTGTATAAATTTTTGAAAGCACCCAAACCAAGTTGTTATCAATAGAGTGAAAAATAAGAGCAAGATGATTATGAGAGGCAAAAATAACTTTACCATTAACAACTATAGGATCCCAGAGAACAATAATACCTCTAGATGCAGCTTTTAAATCCACACTTGTGATGTCATCCTTATTCCAAAAAAACCTCTTACTATTTTTCAATAACTCAAAGCTCATCTTAGTTTCTTGGACCAACAAGATAGAGGGATTACTAGTATTCCTTAATTATTTAAGGGTTTTCTATTTAGAACCTCCATAAAGGCCTCTGATATTCCATGAGACTATCTTCATCTAAATTTTTTTGAGGGATTGCTTGCTAGATGGGCCAAAGTCTTTTGAGTCCCATCTAAAATATTTATTTGGGTTTTTTTAATCCTTTGATCAAAGTTAATTGTTCTTCCTTTTGAAGTATTAACCCCTATATCTACAGTCTTTTTACTTGACCTAGTGACTCTAGAATAATAGGTTTTCCAATTATCAAGTTGCTTCTTTTTATCTAGGAATAAGGCATCTGAGATCCCTTCAAATCCTTTGCTTCTCCTCTTCTTATATTTGATTTTTATAAAATTAAGAGATAAGACATTATTATTATCAGTAAGGGTATATTTATAAGTAGGAGTTAACTCCCCTTCCTCCCTATCCATGCATGATTGGGTCATTCCTTGCTTAGCTACCACATTAACCAGATCTAACTGCATAGAAATTATAAATGAGTTGCTAAAAAATTATTCTCTAACTATTTTAGGATGTCCTTGAAGAACATTGTCAAGAGGCTCATCTAGAGATCTAGACTTAGGTGTCTTGAGAAAGCTATTTTGTTCATGATTAGTTTCTTCAACTATAGTATCAAGAACACCCTAATTAGATTAATAAGTTTCTTGAGGGTCTTGCATAAGGATGTCTATCTATGCAGAGGCTATGTTCATGCTGTTTATACTCTATTCTCTAGTAGTGAGGGATTTACCTTTGTATGTCACTTGAATCCTTTGCTCTATCCATAGATCAATGTCGTGATGGCTACCAAAATGGATCTTCAAAAATTATTTAGGGAAAGCTTTGTCTGGGCTTTGTGTGAGATGAAACTTTACCCTATTGTTTCTATCATCAACTTGAAAATTTAGCTTCATAGTTCTATCTTCACCATCTTTCTTATCTCTATGTGTTTCAAAAGAGTTTTTCATTCCCTATTTTTTCTATGGTTTTGTAGGTCTCCACAATGTTCTACACACAAAAGTATTTTTAACAAGTGTTTTGAATGACCCCACTTTGTTTTTCTTGTTATTTAGTATTGAGGGTGCATTCTTAGAATCCTTAAATTTAGAAGGTCCCTTATTCTTTTGGAACTAGGTAGATGGATTTACCTTCTTAGATTGTTTAGCACATTTGAGTACTTTAGGGTTCTTAACCAAATTTATCTCATCATCAAATTCCTTAGATTTGGGACATTTTTTGGTGAAACCCCCAAGTTTGTGACACTTGGAGCATCTCATATGAAACATGTCATATTCTATCATATAGTTTTAGGTACCTAGTTTGGATTGGAGCATAATATGATCAGGTAGTTCTTGATCCATGTTTGAGGAGACATAAAATTGAGCATAGGATAGCCTAGATCTAGCCTTAGTGGGATTATTAACTCCAACTAGAGATCTAATAGATATAGAAATATTTAGAAGAATCTCTTCATCCTAGTATTATAGAGGTAGGCTTGGTAGTCTACACTAGATAGGGATGGTGTTTATATTCTTAGAAATAAGATTGAAACTAGGGTACCATCTTTTGATGAAGAGACCCATATTACCCATGCACTACAACCCACCCATTAAAATAGAATCAAGATCTTCTTGAAGGTTAAACTTAATCAGAAAGAAGCCTCTAGCCATGGTTGACATGGCCATGTCACCTTTCGGTTTCAATCTCTTAAAAGCCCATTTCTTGATATTATCAATATTAGGCATGGAGTGTAAAAAAATCCCTAGTAGGGTCATACTGGTATTTTGTATGGCATGATGCATACTCACTTTAGGGATTTGAATATGAATTACTCCCTTGTCATCTTGAGAACTTGAAAAAAATAAAAAAGTATGCCCATGAGTGGTCCTAGGGATAGCTGGCTTGTCTGGGTTTTTTTTTGAAAAGTCCAACCCACGTTCTTGATCTTGTCTCATGCTCTCTACCATAATATTCTTGTGCAAGTTTGGTGGATCAAAGATCAAATTTTTTCTTGCAAAAAATCAAATTCTCAACCATTAATACATTAGAAACCATGCTCTCCATAGCCATTAATTTAAATTTTTTCCAACTAACTAATCCTAAAAGCAACATTTTAATCATAAAAAGAGGAATTCTTTGTAGATACTACATACACAAAATTAATGAATCAAACAACCCATATCTCTTAAGTTTTAAATTGGTCTATTAGTAAAATTTTGGTCACTTTTAGAATAAATTATTTTAGATGTATTCTATTTTATATTTTCATTTGGATATGAAACTTTATTTAGAACAACATTGGTATATGAGGATGCAAACACATAATTAATACTACCACATGTTTGATTATGTAGGAGTGTAATATGATTTTTTAAGACTTTTATTAACATGCTCATATTAGTGATTTGATCTCTTAGGGATTCACAAGGACAAACCTTAGGTACCTCAAATTGAACATGCATACATATACCATCTACCTTACCCATTAAATGAGTGATAATATGGAATTGGTTAGAGGGATGATACATATCACCATCCTTAGGGTTATGAGGAGGAAGAGGCTTATTTTTATCCATTTTAAATCTTCTACAAATTTATATGAGAATAGGATAAGAAATACATACAAATAATAAAGAGCAATCAATCATTATACAAGAAGGATATAGAAATTTTATAGTATTAGATGTGTTTTTTTAAAATATGAGATATGGTTTTATATAAAAATAAGAAATGATATGAACCCCAAAAAATAGGGAAACTAAAATATAGTGTACAACATGTAGGTCTAAATTTACTAAAAATAGTAAAACGCTAAATTCATAAAATTCATACGATATTTTAGGAAAAAAAAAGAGGATTTGTATATATCAACATAATTATATAAATCATTTGAAGATTTTGAAATTTTATCTATTATGAATCAGAAAAATGCAAAATAATGTGAAATGCTTCACAAGCAAAACCCTAGAATATTCTCAATAAAGAATAAACAATTTTGATAAAATAGTAATTTATTTATAATCTATAAGAGAGGTTGTTTAATATAATATTATTTTTGATGAAACCCAAAAATTAAATAAAAAATAAGTGCACCATTCACCTTGTATGCTGATATTTACTAAAAATAGTAAATTACAAAAATTAAAAAATCCTTACCAAATTTTAGCGACCAAATAGAGGTTTTTTTAGTATACTAAATTGAGTAGAAAATACCTCTAAGTAATTTTAAAATTTATATATTTGGAGGCTGAAAGGAACCAATCAAGGAACAATCCACTTTCAAGCATATGAACACAAAGCCCTTTTGACTAGAGGAGGGTAAAACCTTGGGTAAAGTTTTAGATATGAAAATCCATCACAAAAATATGAAACCATAAGAGGTAAGAAGTCTTGGGTGATAAATTTTTACTTTAATACAAATTGGGTTCACCAAATATTTAACCCCAAAATATAGATATGTGAGAATCTAGGGTTGAAGGAGTAAGAGATATCCTAGGGCATAAGGGTGGTCAACTATCTCTAATATAGGCCAATTATTTGTGAAACTTAGATAAAACATATATTTAATTTATTATGTTGTGATGCTAAGTATATAAACTACAAATATGTTATATATTGCAATGAAAATAAGATATTTAGTTGGTATTGATGCTAATATAGATCTAGATCTAGAATAGGTAGAAAGTGGACTAAATATATATTATAAAATAGTCACCTCATTATATTAATTATACCTTTATATTCTTAGACCCTTGAATTAACCTATGATGGTTTCATTGATGATACTATCTAAATCATACACGTGTTTAATATGAAATACCTACTGAAACTAGATGCAACCACCAAGATGCTTTTGGGTTTTGCATCACCTTCACCCTGGTCATTCAGAGTTGGGTCATAGATTGTCACTCCTTTTAAAATAGTAAATCCTTAGTTATTCATCTTTATATTGGTTTTGGTAAATATGTGTTTGTTGAAACACAGCGTTGTGCTACCCAAAATATCCTTCTATCAATTAACACTACCTACATATAGAATACTCCAAAGAGGGTCTTAGACTTATGTAGTTCTACTCTACATGTTTCATTATGTGTGAATAATGAAATTTGTGATAATTAATTAAAAAAGTGACCTATCTTGTAAATTACAAAATATAAACCTTGGGTTGCTCCTTTAGTACTCAAGACTTATAGATGTATTTTTCCTATGACTAATGTAGAACTATGAGAAAATTGGGAAGATTTTGATCACTTGAGTATTTGATAAAATTATTTTGATAATTTTCCTTAGTCTCTTTTGGTATTTTCTTGGTGAGTAATGAATGAGGGTTGATGTTATATTTATACCAATCCCCTTGTAGAATATCTCACATTAAATCACCTAATTTAACTAAAGGAATACATTTGATTTGAAAATTGGATGACTTTAAGGCATTGGAAACTTAAGTTAGGCTAGGACACTTATGTCGAGGTAAGAATTTGACTAAGACACAAGTTTATAGGAAGTAGAAAGTAGGCATAGGTCTAGAACTTGTAGATATGGAATATAAAATTATAAGTAAGGTGAAGGTCTGAGTCATTTGAATAACATTGGTAAAACTAAAGGATAAGTAATTAGGCACAAAGAGATATTGTATGTGAGCCTTTTGGTAGTTATAAAGGTCTAGAAGTTGAAGGCACATCTGTGATATGTATATGATGAGTGTATAATATTGAGGTGCTATATAATTGAGAAATAGTGTCTACAATAATAAACTTGCTTATCTTCCATTTCTACAAGTTCTAGACTTATTCCTATGTGAAATTGATGCACATGTCCGATCCTAATGCAAGTGTCCAATTTCTTAAAGTCATCTATTTTACAAACAAAATATATCCTAAATCTTGGCCTATGTACTTTAATGGAATATATTCTAAAAAATTATATATATAAGATCAA
Source organism: Torreya grandis (assembly GCA_037957365.1). Lineage (NCBI taxonomy): Eukaryota > Viridiplantae > Streptophyta > Pinopsida > Cupressales > Taxaceae > Torreya > Torreya grandis. The sequence goes on from JARHVA010004498.1 coordinate 1,304,696, forward strand.
TACTCATTCATTATTCACCTAGAATATACTAGCACAGACCTAACAACTTCTTATCTACTCATAAGGTAAATTACTAAAGGCATTTAATTAAGTACTTAAGTGAGAAAAGCTTCCATATTTTATCCTATTTCTATTTTATTCATAGGTACATCACATCTACAAGTTTTAAGTACTTAAGAAACATTTCATGAGCCACATTCTACACACATTACGTAACTCATACACAAGCCAACATGTAATGGATAACTATATAAGACTAAGGCCCTATTTAGAGCATTAACTATGTAGGTAATGCTCATTGATATAGGGATATTTGGTGCATCTTAGCACTATGTGACCACTAATGCATTTTTACCACACCCACTATGAAGATGAAGAACTAGGGTATTGTCATTTGACAAGGAGTAATATTTCATGACCTAGATATGAATACACCAAATCAAAGGTGATAAATAACCAAAAAACATCCAAGTGGTCTCATCCAATTTTAGTAGGTATTTTTTACTAGACACTTGCATATAACCTAGATAGAAGTGTTGTTACCATCCCATGTCAATGTAAGTGTCCATGACTACATAGGTACAATTTACATAATCAAATGAATGATCTAGAATCTATATGTCTTTGACTTTCTACAAGTTCTATATCAAAGATCATATTAACATTAAAAATAGCTAAGTATATTATTTTCATTGTCATTATAAAATCTAACATAGATATACTTTCCATTTTTAGCATATATCAACATAATAATTTTTATATTTGATCAAGTAAATAACATGGTTTTAAACTAATCCAAGAACCATAAAAGCATTATACAAAAAGAGTAATAGGCCACACAATGGCTAAACAATAAAAAATAAAAACTAACTATAGAGTAACAAAAGTAGAGAAATAAAACAACATGAAATAAGATCAAGAGAGGGGCATTCAGTGTTTCCTTCTCCTCCTCATATGTCTTCTCTAGAATTTTGTTTTTTATGTTGGATACCTTTGCCCTCATTTTATTTCTAGGACCTTATACACCATCGATAGGGAAGATCATGCATGACCCTTTCTAGCCTTGAACCTGTAGGGGTGTTTTTTTTGATAGGGGTCAAATTATGGGAACCAGGTCGGGGGGTTTCCATAACATTCATCAATTGTTTAATAGGGATCTAGTTTAGCTTAATAGATTAGACAAAGGACTGAATAGTTGAGTCCACCTATCTATGTAGGGCATTATACTATTGAATAAGGTTATCTAAGGTTAGACCAACATCCTACACCCTATTATTAAAGTTTTCAAGCTTCTCCTTGTTTTTTTTTAGCTCATTAGATAGAAGGAATTTTCCCTTCCCTATAGCCTCTATGGAAGTTACCTCGTTTAAGAAGACTGGCTTGGGATTGGGAATAAAAAGCTTAAGTGAAAGGTCTTTAGCATAGGTTTTAGATAGACATAATAAATTCATTATGTGTTTATCTAAGGTTTGAAATTAATTGGACTGATTTAGAGATAGTCTACCATCCTTGTGACCTAGGCTATCTCTACCTCTTTAACCCTAGATTCCCCCAATCTATATTTTAGGGTTAAAATTTTCATGAACTCGATCTATGTGAATTAAAATTTTATAATTACCAAGGTTTCAATTTTATGTACATTATTTAAATTTCTAAATTCTTCATTTATAAACTATTTAACATATTAATCAAGACACTCATTTTCAAATGAAAGATAAATAAACATTAGTTACTCATATTAATAACAAGGGCTTAATATATGCATTTTTTTATGTCACAAGAGATGAAAACAAAAATAATGATAAGAATAAGGCTTCCTTACCTAGTGATGGTGAATCTATAGAAGGTACCACAACTAATTCCATTCTAATCAATCTACCAACATCTAGTGGAGGCATGGATTATGTTTTCCAACCTTTGTTCTTTGAAAATAATATTTCCACATATTACATAGGAAAATTTAATACTTTAATCCAATTGACATTTTAAATTCCTATATATACCCAACATATGGGCACACCTATTTTGGTGAATTTTAAAATATCCAACCTTAAATACTAAGAAGTACAAGCTCTTGTACAAACTATAAAACTCTTTTAAAATAATGGTACCAATATTGAATAAAATTATATGAAATCACATTATGGTATTATATCACAAGAGGTGTTGTATAATAATCTTTCTCTAGAGATATATTTGCATCCCTTTCCAATATTTTTGTGCATCAAAGTTCAAATTTTATGATGGAAAGAGTGATCCTGAACAACATATTCAACATTTTTATGTGGAATGCATTGATAATGACTCTAATGATAACATTTTGACCAGCATATTTCCAAGGAGCTTAAAATAATATGCTTTAAGGTGGTTCTATGGTTTACAAACTCAATCAATAAACACATTCAAACCCATTATAGACTAGTTTTTGGCACACTTCTCTATTAACATCACTGAAAAGGTTTCTTATGCCTAAATTAAAAAAATAAACAAAAAAGGAAACAATGAACCTCTAAGTGAATATGTCTTGAGGTACAAGACAATTTATATAAAATGGCCAATCCTATGGTATATAAAGAGTTGAAAGACATTTTCACAAAAAAAAATTCTTGCTCATTTACATGAGTCTATTTTTTTTCAAAAGGTTAAAATATTTTGATAACTTATTCCATGTTATTCACATTTGTAAAATGAAACTTATCTCATTGAAAAAACTTAAGTATGTAACAAACACATTGATTACATATACATCTAATTCCAAATTTACTATCAAACCAAGTTACAAGGTAAAACCTCCTAAGCTTAAGAAGGAAAAAATTACCATGGTTAATGTAGTGCCCCAATAATATAATAAGCTTGTCTTATCTAATGCACCATGGAGATAGTTTACATGTTTACTTGAGCCTCCCACTTCATCACTCTTGTGGTGTCACCTTATATCTCTCCCTCATCCTATATAGGATGATATGAGTAGACCCATACCCAAAGGGTATGATGCAAATGCTTATTGTGACTAGCACTAAGGCCCTAGGCATTCTACAAAAATATTTTTTTACCATGAAGCATAAGATCCAAGACATCATTTGATGATCCTCTAGCTAAATTAGGTCCACAACATCATGACCACCATAAGTAGAAAATATTTTTAAAATAATTTAAAAAATCCTTATAAGAAAGATTTGTAATTACAAATGGAATATAATGCACATCCTCTTCCATTAGATTATAGGCACACATGGATGGGATTATTAGTACTTATTCATGACATACACCTCTTATGGTAAAAATACCCTTTATTAATTTTGATGATAATTAAATTAGGCATGATGACTAAGATATTTATCCTTATCCATTTGATCACACCTTGATCACTAGCCTATACATGATGTGATGATTGATAATGGTGCAAGAAATAAATTTTGTATCCTGACATTAATTATGTATTTGGGTTATAAAAATCATGATTTACATAATTTGAATAGATCAATTAGGGCATATGATGGGACCTCACATTAGGTCCTTGGTAAAATTTACTTAACTTTATAGGTAGGTATAAAATGTTGTAACCACCTTCTTAGTTATACCTTCCACATGTGTCTTTCACATGTTTTTGGTATGACCTTTGATACATACTCTTCAAGTGGTACCTTTTATAGTGGAAAGGTGTGTTAAATACTACCATATCAATCAGGTAATTATAATTTCCATAATTCAATATGAACATCCACTTGAAAAAGATAAGTTTATACCAAGGAATTTAATATCAAACCTACTAAGGTTAATCTTCTAAAAAAGGTTAAGTAACATGTAATCCCCTTTACTCGATAGCTGATACTTGAGTAAACATTGTATCAAATATTCACACTAGGTTTCATAGAAACCCCATATCCTACACATCATATTTAAATATAAAGATCACCTAAACATGTTCATATTACTTACATTTCAAAAAAACCACAAAAAATTCAATGGTGGGTTCCATAAATCCCTACACCTATTATTTATTCATGGCCATAGAGTCCTATTATATAGATAAAGAGTATCATAGATTATATAGTGATAGATATTTCACCTATATAGGCTCCTTGGTAGTACTACCAATTTATTTCACTAGGTTCATACTGGGGAGATACCTATTGGATCCTTTGGATGAGCTCATAGGGTTGTATTTTTCCTTCACATATTTTGAAAATGACAAAAAAATAAAAAAATCCAAAAATAATTTTCAACATTTACATGTTCTATTGGCTCCTTGACCCTTATGTTGTTAGTTTCATATTATTGGATAACATATCATTTATTTATGCATACACATGTGTTTCACATATATTTTGAGTGTGACTCAAGCATTCACAGATACATGATCTATGTAATTTTATATTTTGGGCATTTTCCTCTACTTATGTCATATAAACATTGGGGGTGTCCGCTTCTTTTCTCATGATACATATAGGTTATATCATTTTATGGTCAGTTTAAATTATATTCTATGAGATTATTTATTTACACATTCCTTTATCCATTCTTATACATTTCACATTGTACTTGACATACTAGGTACTTAATAGTTTTTACTAACACAAATACCCAAAGACCGGTATGGTATGTTTATGATAATTGTATATACCTTTCCTCTATGCACTTCCTTCAGAGTCTTGTTTTAATTATTTAATAATTTTAATATACTCCATTTCTTGTGCCCTCCATGATTTTTTTTACCTCTTTGACATTGAATATGTCATCCCTTGTTCTATGGACATTTAAATATTTCATTCTTGATTTTGTAGATATTTGACTAAGTCACATCCCTTTAATTGTGAAACATTAAAACATGCCCCTTATTTTCAATCTCCTTGGAACATTATCTTTTAATTTATTTTTGAGTTATCTTGTGTATGTTATCGATTACTTGTTGATCTTGTATGGTTACTACCTAGATGTTTCCATGATCTATATCATGCATTTAAGGACTTGATGTGATCATATTTTTCATGATTCAATGGTATATCTAACTAGAGATATTCCTTATATATGTTACATGGTTTATATAAAAATTATATTATTATTTTGAGGTCAAGTGACTACCATTTTATACTTCACATCACCTCAAAATGGGGGGGGGGGTATGCAAAATAAAATACAACTGATCTATAAATCAATCCTAGTTTTGAGAAGATAAATCCTACTTACACTTCCAATCATCGACATGTTAGTTATTTGGGGTCAATACCAAGATGGATCTTCTAAACCTAGATAAGGGATATTTTATAACAATAATATCACTGAGGATGGCTCCAAGTCCTCCAGTCAAGAAAAACTATACAATAATCCTAACTAGGTCTTATGTTTTCATATTCACTAAACGAATAATAAGTAAAGTTTAATCTAGTGATCACCAAAGCTTGTGGCGCAAAGTGGAGTTAGTAAAAATAAAAGTGAACATGTATAAGATAATATTATTTAATATATTTATATATAAGACCCTAATTTATGGAGAGAAAAATATATTCAAAATCCATTACTTATGCTACTTCTATATACTAAAGAGAGGAGCAAAGTTCTAGATACTTACCTTAAACACTAACATGTTGAAACTCAATCTCTCCCGTGGCCACTAGTGATTCACAAGAGGTTGTTGTGGTTTGTAAGGATCACTAATAAAAGCCAAAGTATCCAAGAATTTTCCACAAGACAAGATTATTATCCAAGTAGAAACCTTAAGCTAATACTCCACAAGTAGAATGGTGGAAGAGTAGATTGTAAATAAGTGTAAATGAATAATTAATTCATTCTTTCTCTCTAAGAATGGTGAAATGAATGTGATTATATAGATGAATATAACACTAGTCCTTTCCAAAAGTTTAGTTGATAGAGTTAACCCAATCAATATTGATTTGTTATTAATAAAAACAAATAAGGTCTTAGTCTAGGTTAGCCAGGGGATAACCTATACCCTAAATAATTTTTTTCAATTATAATACAAGGTTGATGGGGCCAAAGTGTAGTAAAAACTATCAAAAAAGAATTTTAGGCTAGAGAAGGGATAATGAAGGTATAAAATGACTAGAGGAGGATGAAAAATAAGAGGAAAAGCTTAGGGGAATGTTTTTAGTAGATGATTGGATTGATATAAAGTGGTAGTAAATGGAAAACAATCTTGAGAAGCACTAATGGTCTACCCACCCTTTTCTTAGTTCACCCCTTAAGGCATCCACTCAAAGATATTGAGACTCAATGGGTTCCTATAAGATAAAAAGTATCAATAATTGATAAAGTTTGAAAATATTATGTGTATACATATGCCCCACTCTAAGCTTATCACATGTTACTCAGGTGCAATAGGGGATGGTGCTTTGAGAAAATAACATAACAACACATAATGTGAAGCTAAAAAATTTTAGTATTTTAAAGAAAAAGTAATTAAAAGTAAAATATTGAAATGGAAATAACTAAAAATAAAATTAATTTATACATAACTTGACTTACCTTTATCATCAAATGGTTATCTACTATGTTTATTATTTTAATCATGGGGTGTGCAAAGACTACTTTAGACAAGCCTAAGGATATAAAACTAAAGAGAAAAAATAAACAACCAAAGGAAATCCAAGATAATTGGTGATATGTGGATGATACATACTTGGAAATTTGGCAAGATAGGGTGACAAATGCTATGTTAGACTAAATGACCAAGTCATAATCTAGAGTAAATTAGGTAATAAAAAATTCAAGTCTATTAAAGACCAAAAAATAGAAATAAGTAAGCCTTAAGTAAGAAAGGCAAATTCACCAATTAAAACCAAGGATACATGTCAAAAATGGTAATCAAAACATCAATGTAAAATCAATCAAAATTATTAAACAAATACATTCAAGGAAAATGGTAAAAAAACATTGATGAATGAGGAGTAACAATCCAACCTCACACAACAATGGAAAAAGTTCATAATAGGGAAAACAACATTTGTGAGTGAAGAGTAACAAGCCAAGCTCACTCAAAAAATGGAAAAAGTAGATACACTAAAGTAGAAATAGACTTAGGTGTCTATAAAAAAGGGAATTACAATAATGGAAAATGGTAAAGGAAATCAAGGATAATCTAAAAATGTAGAGTAATGGTGTAAAGAAAAGAATCCATAGTTACTCAAGCATATTGTGTTGTTCTAAGGACAAATAAAAATGAAATAAATTAGTGCTAGCATATTTTAAGATGTGAATAAGAGGGAATATAGAATAAGGGAAAATAGATTTATAATCACACTTTCCTATCAAAGGGTATGGTGAAGGAGAGAATGAAGGAAAAACCAAGGTAGAGTAACTCTTTATCAAAGTCAAGACATTCAAATTAGGTTTGTCAAAAACAAGAGGAATTTTTACCTTAAGGAATTTGAGGAACTTATCCTAGACACACAAGTGTTAGGTCAATAAATGAAGAATTTAGATCATCTTGTAGACACTAGAAAACCACACACTATAGTTCTAGATGTCAAAATATCCTTGGATGCCAAACCTATGACCACACCCCTTTCATTCATAAACTTTGGTCAAAACACTCTTTAACCAACTCACCTTCTAACCCACCTTAACCAAACATAACCCCTTGACAAAACTTGACCATTTCACCTTTTCAACCAAACTTAACCTCTAATTACCAATAGTTAGCATAGTAACCACTGACAATCAACACAATAATCACCAATGGTCAACAAAGTAACCATTGATGGTTAGCACAGTAACTATTGATGGTCAGCATAGTAACCATTGATGATCAACATAATAACCATTGATGGTCAGCATAGTAACTACCGATGGTCAACACAGTAACCACCAATGGTCATCATAGTAATTACTAATGGTTAGCATAGTGACCATTGATGGTTAGCCTAACTGTTGATGGTCAGGTCATCAAACCTAATTTAAATATAATTATAGATATGTATGAGATAAGAATGAAAAAATTGAGAAAATTCCCTTATGTAATGATAACAAGCTTTAAAACATTGTAATTAACAACTTTATCATCCTATCTAATTAACAACTTCATCCTCCTATCCTCTATCTCCTCTTGCCTATAAAAGAAAGAGAGTAGGACCAAGAAAGGGGATTCATGATCTTGATCTTATTGATCTTCTTAGATATTAGAGTTTTATTTGTAGGTTTTCAATAAGTCTACAGGTGCAATAGAAACCTAAACCTCTACCAAAATAAGTCTACAAGTGCTATACTCTTTAGCAAGTCAATAACCTTCCATCATGAGATAAGTATTTATCTTCATTTATTCATTTACCTTAATTCTATTTCAATAATTACATTTGACCTCTAACCATTTACCCAACCTCTATCCATCTGCTAAACCCATTAACCAAACTTGTAGCCCAACCTGTTACCTTAACTAGATCCATCAATAGTAACAATTGATAGTCCACTTCCTAACTACCAATGGTCACACTAATCATCGATGATCAAAAATCAAACTATTTTCTAACCACTAATGGTCATCCCTCTAACTATCGATGGTTGGCCTAACTACTGATGGACAGCCTAACTACCAATGGTCACTATGTGAACCCTTTTAAAAAAAAACTAGCAAGCAACAACCATTAACCAAGCCTCAACCAAACCTTGTTTTCTTGGCGACTATTACCTCACAGACCAAAAACAACACCTGACTTGACCTAAACCATTCTTTAATAATTGAACATTTACCTAAATGTTATTTTGTTATAACAATAACATTTATTTGAATAGTATTTACTTCTTTACATTTAATACTTTCATTTATGCAATATTTCTTACCAACCTTTCTATTTTCAACATTCACTTGTATCAAAAGGTGGATTGAAAGCCTCCTAGATATCTCACACTTCCTAGATCTAGCTTGTTACGCAATCCACCATCTACCTAACTAACTAACCCTTTTTTAGTTCTATATTATTACAATTCATCTTCCCAAGCCAAAGAAGAGTATCTATAATCATCTGGATTATCAAGCACTCACCACATCTAGGTTATACTAACCTCTACCCCTCTTTTAGTTTTAACTTTATTCTATAACAAATAAATGCAAAATTTTATTAAAACATTTTGGCACACCTAGTGGGACCTAGTTACATCTAGTCCCATTTTCTTATTTATTTTATGCTCATACGATGAAATCAAAATTTATTTTGGGTATCAAATTAATTACATACATTGATTACTTGCATGTTTAGCTCATTTAATTAGATTAAAAGTAAAGTAATCAACATAGCTTCACCTCTTTATCACAGACATACCAAACCACTTATCAATCAACACATCTTAACACTTGACATAAGGCATGACTAGGATTTCATCACCTAGCGATAAAGCTTCACCCTTTGGCTATCTTACTTGGACTTCACTACCAAGAAGAGAAACAAAAAATCAACTCTTTGATTGATTCTAAACTCTAAAAATCACTATATAATGGCTAAATATTTGACACCCTTATCATTGTGGTGTGTTAAGTGAGGGGGTAGGCCCCAATATCAAATCTTTAGTACTAACCTGAAACCAACCATAGAATTATTTTCTAGTACTAATTATACAAGCCATGTCTTCCAATATTCTTTCTAACTTAAGGCATAAGCCAAAAGAGAGATTTAAAAAACCCTATGAGGTAACATACTTTAGTGGGTGTTTTACCTTTTTTCCCTTTTCTTGTCTGCTCTTTGTTTTGAGTTGTGAGAAACCTACCTTCCACCATCTTTCCTTCATTTCCTTATCCAATGGGGAACCAAAATATATTATCTCTAGGAGATTCTAACTTTGATAGGATCTTAGAGAATAACCATCTTGCCTTAGACCAATACCTTGCATCATGAGCCACTTATGCTCCTAACCTCACCTACAATCAATCAAATCTCATCTATAACCAACCAAAAACCTATGAATAACCATTTGATCATCATCATACCCAACCAACAACATATTAACATCTATCATATCAATCACCCCAACCTCATCAAACTTTGGGATACCTACCACAACCAACATATAAAGTATCATAGCCATCATATCAATTAACTCAACCTCCCTTATCAACCTTATTAAACCTATCAAATAAACCCAACCTATAACCAATCAAACCTCAATTACAACCAACAAACAAATTATCAACTACCGCCTGAGATGGTTAAGATGTTAATGGATTGGATAATAAAAGTAGATTCATCTATTTTCAGTACCCATGACCAATCAAATCTCACCTACAACTAATCAAATCCTAACTACAACCAACCAATAACATATCAATGACCATTTAACCATCATCATACCCAACCAACAAACCATCAACATCAACTTAATAATTATCAACACCAAACTCAACTTCAACTTATCCAACCTCATTAACTATTGGGTCACCTACCCCAACCCACTTTGAGGCAGCCCTATTTATCTCAACAATAATATTTGGTCTATCCTCTTTACCATCTGATCAACAACTATCAAAACAACTTATCAACCTTACCTAGCCTATCAAATGAACCCACCTTATCAACCTTACCTAAGAAATCAAACTCACCCAACCTATTAACTCAATGAAACCTATTAAACTAGCTAACCTAATCAAACTAATTGATTACCTCTCAAACTCAAGGGCAATCCATAATTGAACCTCTTTTTGTACCCATTATTATGCACACCAATAATCAAATCCCTCAACATAAAAAGGTCAATCCATTAGATTTATTTTTTAAGTAACCTACAACTAAGGAAACAATAATCTAATCCTTAACCAAACCACTTTTTAACCAATTATAACCTTCTCAATTTTTCTTCAAAATCCTATTCAAGGAAACCAACCTACCTTTTCCACTCACCCATGTAGAACTAGCCAACCAAACTTTTCCACTCACCCATGTGGAATCAACCAATACACCTTTTCCACTCACCCATGTGGAACCAACCAAACTACCTCTTCCACCTACCCATGTGGAACCAACCAACCTACATCTTCCACCTACCAATGTGGAAACAACCAATCAACATTTTTCACTTACCCATGTGGAACCAACCAACCTACATCTTCCACCTACCAATGTGTAAACAACCAATCAACATTTTTCACTTACCCATGTGGAACCAACCAACTAGCCTTTTCCACTCACCCATGTGGAACCAACCAACCTACCTCTTCCACTTACCAATTTTGTGAAACCTACTATCAGCCCTAACTCACTTACTATTAACCTAACATTACCTACCATTAACCCTACCTCACCTACGATGAACCAAACCAAACCTACCATTAACCCAACCAAACTTACCATCAACCTAACCTTACTTATAACCATCCACCCAACCTTACCTCACCAACCAAACAAACCCAATAAAAAAATCAACTCAACCATTTATCTTATCTCTCTCAAAAAATCAAACCAACCTCTACAACAATTCAATCAACCACAATCAATATACCTTTAACCCAACAATAACCAAATTATTTGATAACCTAAACTTAGATCAACCTTTAAAACCAACCAAACCTACCCTAACCTACCAAAATCAAGCCCAACCCCATTTTCCTAGCCTTGATGCAATATAGGAAATCCCACTTGAACCACCACCTATAAATTGACCTAACTAACCTACTAACCTCTAATAATTAACAACTGACACCACTTTTTTGAGGAGTATGAAGTCATCTTCACCCATCCTAAACCCTCTTATTAATCAACACCTTCACTTTGGGATCATTTTCCAATATTTGACCAAATATGAAAAGATCAAACTAAGGAAACTTTCCCTCTGTAAGGCTTTGACCATTTATCAACCCAAACTATACCTTAACAATTGACCAAACTAAATTTTGGCATTTTTGCATCAACCTATCAACCAAACCTATCAACTATCCAATCCTAAACTATTAGAGATTACCTTTATCCTTCACCTAACCAAATTTATTAGAGAATAACCTTCTCCCCCTACCTAGTGGAGTCACATTCTCCACAAACCTCCCTAACCTTTGGATAGTACCCTTATCCACTTTACCAACCATTTTTGCTTTTTTAGGATCACATCCTACCTTGATTACCCAAGAACCAACCAACCAACCAAATCACTTTAAAATTCATCATTTTGGCCCACCATTTTTACATTTTTTATGATTACCAACCTATTTAGGAGTCACCTTCTCCCCTAGCCATTGGATATTACCCTTATCCACCAACCTATTTGGGATTCAACTCCTCCCCTAACCTTTAGAGAGTACCTTCTCCATCAACCCAACTTGAACCAAGTGATATACTAAATTGGGGCAACCCATTTAGACACAACCTAACCTATTGGGAGTTACCTTATCCCCTAATGAACCATTGGAGATTACCCTTCTCCACCAACTTATTTTTAGTCTCCTCATCTCCCAACCTTTGGATAGTAATTATCCATCAATCCAACTTGAGCTAAGTGGTATATCAAATTGGGGTAACCCATTTGACACCACCTAACCTATTTGAGATTCAACTTCTCCCCTAACCTATTTAGGAGTCACCTTATCCCCCAAAAAACTATTGGAGATTACCCTTCTCCACCAAACTATCACCTAACCAACCTCACCTTTTTTCAATCTAAATATTTTCCACGTCTAATAAAGTGTTGAAAATTAACTAGGGGACATCTACTCTCCTAATTGACATCAACCATTTATGAAATCATGGATCTGAGGTATATTAGAACCTTAACCTCCTCCAATGCCTTTGTATTTGTACACATGTTCTTTGTTTAAACCAAGTTCCTTGTCATCTTGTGTCTAATTTAAGCTCATCCCTTATTTTCAATCACCTTCATTTGTTTATCTTTAAGAACAACTAATTAAAATAGGATCATGTGATTATCCATCACAACTTATCCTAATCCTAAGCATGGATAGCATGGCTCTACTCATGGCATGATCCTCATGGTATTTTACAACCTTTTTAAGATGGACTCCCATGGTCATTTTCACTTAAACCACATCTTTTACCCATCATCAACCTCCCTATACTATGGATTTGTCTTCATAAATGAAAACCTTAGGCTTATATAGATATTCCATGTCTAATCCAATATATAAATAATTTGGGATACCAAACTATCACTTGGATTAACATATCTAGCACTAGAAAATACTCCTATGAAGGATATCTTCCCTAAAAAAGTCAAAATTGCTAAACATAAGGTAGACTACTCCCTCAAATGACAACTATCAAACATGAACAAATACAAACTTATACCTCTCCCTTGAAGGATGGATAAGTCAACTTTGTTAAAATAAATCATTTTAAGCTTCTCATATTGATTATCTTCTTATACCTATCAAATAGAGTAATAATAAACCCTATATCAAAATAAAAAATAAACAATCCCAAGAAAGCTATGATCAAATTTCATAATAAAATTAATAGACTTCTTGTATCGATAAATCTACACTTAGCTTATGGTATGGACTTATTTATCATAGTTTTTAGGTCACCTACAAAAGGGGCAAGCCATCCCCATAATAAGGTTACCCTACCTATCACCCACTACCTATCATCCACATCCCCTTTAGTCCTCCATAAATCTAGGGATTTTTGAGCTTACTTGGCACCATGTGATCAAGCTACCTTTTTAAACCATAAAATTAACAACAAAGAAAATCATGATAGGGGTTTATGTTCATAAGACCACCCATATTTCCATGATGGTCTTTGTCAATCAGATTTTTTAGCCTAACCAATCAATTAATATAACCATGAATCATTGGAGAGAACCTTATCCATTAACCCAAAATTTTGGAGATTACCTTTTTCCATAAAACTTTAACCTTTAGAGATTACCTTTCTCCACAAACCTTAAACCAAACCAAACCAGTCGTACAACAAATTGGGGAAACTCATTTGCACACCACTAACTAACCTTCAAAGAGCACCTATATTTTGCAAACCAACCATGAACCATTGGAGAATACCTTTTTCAACCAACTAACCAACCATCCAACCATGTCTACATTAATATTGGCCATTTTTGACCCAAAATATTAGCACATTTTATGATGACCTTACCTTGGTCCTTTTGACCACACTAATTACCTTGCCATGTTGAAAATTTAAATGTGTACCACCTCATGCACAACCATTAATTTTGTGTCTTCCTAGAAGCACTTCCTACCTTGGATACCTATAAACACTGACCTTATCTAGGAGACTTATGGAGTAACCTAATTAGTTATGCCTAATGTTAGGGCTCAATTATGCTATTATTTGTCCTTATAAAATTGACCTTATCTTAACTAACATTATCAAATTAGTTTATGCATGATATTTACTATCAAACATAGTCATATTTTATGTGCATATTTTTGATTTAATGGCTAACATTAGTAACCATCCTTATCACCTACCTTTTCACCCACATAACCACTCATCAAAACCAAACCTAATTCTGCTCCACCTCATTGACTCTGAGTTTGAGGGGGATCACCTCCTCCAATACTCAGGACAACTAAAACTTTCACCCACAATCCATTTTTGTTTTTTAGCTTACTGATATAAACAACATAATAAAAAGGGGTAAAATGTAGACAATAAAAAAATTCACACTATAGTTTTAGATGTCAAAATACCCCTAGATTCCCAACCTACCACCTGCACCCCTTTTGATTATAAACTTGAGTCAAAACACACTTTGACCAACTCACCTTCTAACCCACCTTGACCAAACTTAAACCCTTTACCAAACTTGACCATTTCACCTTTTCAACCAAACTTAACCTTTAATCATTGATGGTCAACATAGTAACCACTAATAGTTAGCCTGGCTATCAATGGTTAGGTCATCAAACCTGATTTAAAGCTAAATATAGATGTGTACAAGATAAACATGGAACAATTGAGTAACTTCATTTATGTGATGCTAAAAATATTTAAAGAATCATAATTAGCAACTTTATCTTCTTATCTAACTAGCAACTTCATCCTCCTATTTTTCATCTCCTCTTGACTATAAAAGAAAGAGAGCATGACCAAGAAAGGAGCTTAAAGATCTTGATATTATTCATCTTATTATATATTAGAGTTTTATTTTTATGTTTATATCAAGTCTACAGGTGCAATAGAGACTCGAACCTCTATCAAAATCACTCCAACCTTCACCAATCAACCAACTATTACTCTATTGAAATTTCTCTAGACTCTTCAACATGTCAACAACCTTCAATCATGAGATAAGTATTAGTATTCATTTACCTTTCTCTAATTCTAGTAATTACCTCTAACCTTTGACCATTTATCCAACATCCAACTATCTACTAAACCCATCAACCAAACCTATAGCCCAACCTTTTACCTTAACCAGACCCATCAATAGTAATTATTGATAGTTAGTTGTCTAACCACTTATGGTCACCCTGACCATCAATGATTGACTATCAAACTATTGTAAAACCATTGATGGTTAACCCTCTAAAAATTGATGGTTATTCCTCTAACCACTGATAGTTATCCCAATCACTGATGGTAAGACTGATCGTTGGTGGTCACTGTGGGAACCCTTTTAACCAAAAAATAGCAAGTAACAACCACCAAATAGGCCTCAACCAAACCTTATTTTCTTGGCTCCTATCACCTCATAGACCAGAAATAGTAACCTAACCTGACTTGAACCATTCTTTAATAATTTATCATTTACCTAAATGTTATTTTTTAGAATGTTAGAATTTATTTGAATAGTATTTACTTATTTAGATATTATACTTTCATTTATGCAATCTTTCTTATCAACCTTTCCATTTTCAACATTAATGTGAATCAAAAGGTGTATTTATATCCTCATAGATAGCTCACACTTCTTGGATCTAATTTTATAGGTAATCCACCCATATACCTAACTAACTAACTAACCCTTTTCTAATTCTATCTTATTGCAGGTCATCTTCTTAAGCTAGAGAAGATTATCTACAACTATCTAGATTATGGAGCACTCACCACATATAGATTATACTAACTTCTACCCCTCTTTCAATTTTAACTTTATTCTATAATAAAAAAAGAAAAATTTGAGTAAAACACATCCCATGAAGACTATATGCATAAAATTTAAACTGGACCTATTTTCCCACAACCTGTTCCCCATTCCTTAAGACCCCTTACATAGCTATCGATCTATTACGATGATTAGGTATATGCATGATAAAGTAGGTAGAACCATAAATTTTATTATAGTATCCTATTCCAATCTACTATCTTAACAAACCCTAATGGACCTCAACTCTATTATAAGGCCAACTATGGATCTTGAGCTTTGATTGGAGATAGGAAATGTTATTGTAATCACATGTTTTTGGTTTGATTTTAAATTTTGAAATTTATATGTTATCTTTTGCATATCATTGCCTTTTGTTTTAAATGATTTTGATTTTAAATTTATTGATGGATTTTTCTATTTCACATCCATATGAATTTGAAAGAGAAAACATGGGTGCTAAATATGACTTTCATTTTAATACATTGGACTAGGTTTCTAAGAAAGAGATCTTAGAGAGAATGGTGTCTAAGAGTCTCATTAATGAAGGTGAAATAATAGTGTTATCTTTACTTTGAATTTTTTTAATTTAATGTGGAGTGAAAGGAAAGGAAATCAAGAGGAATGAAATATTAAACAATTTGAATTACTTTAAATATAAAAAAAAAAGTGACAAAGCGTGAAAAAGGGACACAATGATAATAAAGTGTGATTCCTTATCATAAGAATGAGGGAAGTGTAAGAAAACATAATAACATAGGTTTTTATGCAAATTTTATATACAAAAGAAGAAAAATCAAAAGTTGAGAATAAATATCACAAACTTGG
The DNA here is from genome assembly GCA_037957365.1 of Torreya grandis. NCBI lineage: Eukaryota > Viridiplantae > Streptophyta > Pinopsida > Cupressales > Taxaceae > Torreya > Torreya grandis. Next base: position 1,321,523 of record JARHVA010004498.1, read on the forward strand.
AACCATTGCAAACATTGTAGACAAAGAACATTGAATTAAGTAAAGATGGTGATTTTATGAGGAAGGCCAGGTCCTATCCATAGCCTTACACTATAATTCATAAAAGAGAAACCTAAAAGGGTTAAAAAATCATGTGGAAATTAAATTAGGAAGATGCTATTTTTTAGTAAGGATAGATAATTTTTTGAGTTTTGTCTATGATGTCTCCAAGGTGAGCAAGGTTGTTGATGAGGTGTTATCTGTGTTAGATTGACAATGACAAAGTGTGTTTCAATCTTGCACGGTTATTTAATGTTTTAATTTTTAAGGAAATTTATGGATTATATTTATGTAATTAATATGTTTAAGATACAATATGGAGTGTTATGAGTGCTTATAATGATTATGGAAGTGAACAGCATTCATCAGAATAATCATATGAATGTCTAAGCTCAAGTAGTCATCTTGATAGATAAAGCTAAGTGAGAAGATTGATGATGTAATATTTCAAACATGTGAATGTTTAAACATGATATTGATAAATATATATACTATAATATGTTATTATATCATATGGTTAAAATTTTAGGTCATGAGGTTGAGCATGGAAAATTTTATTAAGGTGCAAAGTTGGCCTTCCAGGTAGAGTTTACTAAGTTCCCATACTTAGCCAAATTTTCAAGAAGAGATATTTGGTGAAAATTTAATAAGATAAAATATATAAAAAAGATAATTTAATATTAATATATAAGGATCAAATTGTGTGTTTCAAATTCAAATAGTCAAGATTGGACATGCCAGTCACATGTGTCACAATCATGGAGTTTGAGTAGCAGATCTACAACAAGCATGAAACCTATCAGATAGAGATCAATGATGAGAATGTGATAATTAATTTAGATATAAATGGTGTGAATTAATTTATTAATTCAAATTATTTTCATATTACACATATAACTACCAAGTGTCACAAGCACATTGACTTAATGGTACAGGGTGTGAAGAAGGCATGTAGAGCTATAGAGTGGCATTACCATGAAAGCACAGATCTAAGATCAATAATGAATAATTATAGGTTAAATAATAGGATAATATAAAGGATATATATTTATATTTTTTAAATTTTTCATGGATCATGAGATGAGGTTAAAATGTCTAATGTTTAACATTTACATAGTGATTTTTAAATTTAAATATTCAAATTAATGAGGGAAAATCAGTTTGTAGTTTTTGAGCTATATATTTTGATCCATGAAAAATTTATTAATTGATTAAAAATAAAAGTTTTAAAGGAATTAAATGAACATATAAATAATATCATTATAATTTTTTAATGTTTGTGTGGTCAAATTTATCAATCTCAAAAGTTGACTATGTGTTTGGCCATATTCTGCAATTAACCTGAGAAGGATAATTGAGTTGTTCTTGATAGTATTTTGATTTTTCAAGATGATATAACTATTGGAGAGTGTTAAATTAATACCATAATTTTTTATTTTTTAGGTTTTACCAATCCATATTTAGAATTAAAAATTTCTTATAAGTTGATTGTGTTTGTTGAATGCACTGGTAGTTTGAGTGACTATCTTGCATAGGTAAGTTGAAGTTGTTTTGATTAGATTTGAGGGAAAAAATAAATATTATGATGTCGAGGAAGTATAAAATATTTATTATAATGGATTTTATGTCATATTATTCCCTTGATCAGATATAGATAGTCAAAATAGCTTAACTATATTTTGATTGTGTGTAACCAGTCTGAGTGGTCATTCTTAGAGAGTTGAGTTGAGTGCTTAGAGCTTGTGTTGAAGTATATAAATAACATAAAGTTCTATATGATGTTTTTTAAGTTTCATACATGTGATATAATCATATGGATATGTGAAATACTTTAGTCTTTTATTTAGAACTTTGAGACTGTGCTTTCTGTGTTTGAAGACTTGAAGAGCAAGGAGACCTAATTCTTAGGTTCAAGTGTTGAGTTGGTGTTCCAAGTTGCATGGAACCATATAAGAGTAAGAAAGGGGATATTAAAAATATTTTAACATGTTATGATGTGGTTCAAGTAAGTCTCACATGTAACGTGTGAGTATGAAGGCCTAATTATTTTAGGTCTCACCAAAACCTAATGGTGGTTTGGGGATAATGAAGTATTAGCCAACCTATGGAGTGTGTGGTTATTACATGTAACATTTATGAAAAAATATTTCAAAGGTGGTTCAAATATTTAAATCATATTGGTTGACCAATATGGGTTAAAGGAAGAGAGTGGTATAAGTAAAATGTTTATTTGGACTAATTATCCTAGTTGTGCATGTGTGGATTCAAGCGAAGAAGAGAGCCTTTGAAAGAGAAGGTATAGGTCAGTTAGGACCATAAAAGTGTGAAAAATATTAGACATGTTTATCTAATCAATTTTATGTAGAATAACACATAGGTCATTGGACCTAATGAGCCTAGAAGACGTAGTTTGAGTAAGTTAGTTGTAGAGGCATGTTGAGTGAGTTTGGAGGTAAAGAGTGTAAATAAAAGTGATCATCATCAGTTAAAGATTATAAAAAAGTGTTCAAGGTTATATATTTATGTATTTGAGTGGGTGCTTGGTTACTGATAAGGTTGGTTCCTCCTTGTAAGGTAAATCTTTCTAAAGGTCTAGTTATTGTGGGTGCTCAGATAGACAAGGGCAGTAACTCCTTATGGGATTAGTGTAAATGATGTATCTTGTTTTATATGACTATAGTAAATTTTGAAAGGTTTAGAGGGATTTATCCCCTAAGAGGGTTTCCCACATATATAATGTGTTTATTTGATGTATGCTCTTATATATGATTTGGATGTATGTGACTTCATGTTTATGTTGCTTAATCAAGTTGATGTATGCTAAATGTTTAATATTTGGGAATTGAATTGGATTATTTTACAACACTAATTCACCCCCCTAATCCCTCAGTGATTTCACCTCTAAATAATTAGTATCAGAGCAAGACCTTCTGTACAAGTTTAACCACTTTAAGGTGTTCCAAGGTACAATATGGGTGATAATATCATCATGCTTGATGATGAAGTTTTATATGATAGAGAGGAAGAATAATTTGATATAGAAGTTGAGATCATGAGTGCACTTGGTGAATTGAAGAAGAAAAATAATAGGAATCATAAAATGAGGAATATGATCAAAGGTTTTGAAGTGCAAGTCAGATCTCTTGAGGAGAGTTTGTCAAGAAAATACATGAAAGAAGAAAATGAGTATCAATAACTCATCAAGTCTATGGAAGAGAAAGCATGTAGATTGAAATATGACATGGCCAAAAGGGCTGAGGAGGATAAATAGACCATCAAATATCTCAAAATTTAATTATAGGTTTCAAGTTAAATCATGAGGGCTAAAGAAGATGAATGTGTTAAATTTAAGGCAAATCTTGTTTACTTGAAGGATGAGCATGAAAAGGTCACAATAAAGATAGGAAAATTTCAATAAGAAAAAAATAAATCAAAATAAGGCAAAGATGATGGTAGCATGAAAGATAATAAGTCAAATTAGGTCAAAGATAAAAATATGAAGCTAATTAGAAAACCAAATGCTTCAAGGTATGCCAAATATTTTATAGGCCATTATTTTGTTTTTCATCTTGTTGGTCATAGGGAAAAGGATTATGTAAGAAGAAAAAAATATTCAAAGGGAGATCATTTCCATATTCAAACAAAAGGTATAGAAGACATTGATTGTTATAGTTGTCAAAAGGTTGGTCACATTGCTAGGTTCTACAAGCAAAGACCATCAACTCAAGATAAGTTTAATTAGGATCCTAAAGTGTAAGAAAAAAGACAAGATAGATAGATAAACACAATAATATATTCATCCCAAAATCATTTTTATGCATGCAATTAGTTTAGCCACATTGTTAGGTATTGCAAGAATAGGTTAAATGAGTTTTTAAAGCAATATAAGGTGTATGGAGTTCCTATTGTGAAAGGAAGAGATTAAAAATGGTTTTGGAAACCTAAGCATGTTAGGAGAGATCAAAATGAGACCAAAGATGGGTTATTTTCCATGATAGACATGAAGGAAATATTTTTTATTGTCTACATTTGTCAACAAATTTGAAACAAAGAATAAAGTTAGGATCCATTCAAAGTCAATCTAGTAATGAAGTAGGATTACAATTCAAATGAGAGTATGGAGATTTTGGATCCTCTTGATTTTTGTGAATTTTAGTCTCACTATGTAAAAGGGGTGTCCCTCTCTAAGCTTCAAGGAGACACTTTATGAAAAAAAGGAAGCATGGTGGATGCTAGTTGAATTTTGGTTGATGTTGTAAGACAAGAAAGATTTTTTTTGAAAATGTGCTTGGATAAGAAGGAGCAATGAGTTTTATGCAACTAATCCAAAGTATTGTGATGGAATGATTTAGAAGATATATTTAGGGACAATGATATGAAAGTCAAATATTTTGGCCAATCTTTGATGGATGGTCTAGTTGGTCAATATGGTGAATAATGAAGTTGTGTATGAAAGGTTTGCAATTAGGTAATGTATGTTTTTAGGTGACTGATCAATGATGATAAGTTCTTAAGATGTTATTTTTTCATAATAAAGTAGTGTTGATATTTTTCTAGAGTGCTCAATGTATGTTCAAGGTTTTTGGTCTTGAAGATAAGATCTTGTCATTTTTTGTTGATTAAATTGATTTATAAAATGTTGAAAGACTAGAGACAAGGTTGATATGGATTATGAGGAGTATGTGATGTCACATATTTTAGGTCTCAAGTTATATATATGTCAAGTTAGGTATTCCATGGAATTAGGGGGTGCTAACTCAAGTAGTTTGAAAGGCTTGAAGAGTTGTGCATAATATGAGGGGAAGAATATGTGAGATGTTCTAGTCATGGTGGAGATATGAATAATTCTAATACATATGTGAAATAAAGAATGTTGATATGATTACTTGACCAAACAAAGTTAGGTGATTTGACAATGTATTGAATCCTCATGCATAAACAAAGGGGGAGATTCATAAATGGTTAGGTCATAGGATCAGAGGATTATGTAGTAGAATTTGAGAGAGAAGTTATGAAGGCAATTATGTTGATTCATAATTTTTGGAAATGGATTTAATATGATCAAAATGGTGCCTAATATTAGGTGACTTAGGGGGAGTCCCTCTTAATTTTTTCAAGGTAAGATCATGTAGTTGTTGATGATCATGTATGTTTTGTCTTTATAGAAGCTATGTATGATCAAAGAAGAATATAGTCATGGAGCATGTTTGAAGAAGCTCAAGGTAATAATAGATATGAATAATGTTATGGGGAGTTTTTATCATATTTTAGAGGTTGTCCTTTCCTATTATTTTTCCTTGAAATCTTTTCAAGTCCATAGGATTAGGAGTTGAGCCCACTTTATCATTGTGTCAAAGGGGGAGAAAGTTCTTGAAGAGAGAGAGATAAAGTATACAAATAAGATTTTTATTAGTGTTTAAATAGATGAAAAATTGGGATATTTTTGAAGGTTTATATATGATTTCTCCAAGGTGACCAAGGTTGTTGATGAGGTATCATGTGTTTTAGATTGACAATGACAAAGTGTGCTTCAATGTGCTTTGGTGTTCCTACATTGTTATTTAGTGTTTAAATTTGTAATGAAATTTATGGATGATATTTATGGTATTAAAAGGTTATAGAGACCATATGGAGTGTTATTATTAATTATAATTCTTATGGAAATGAACATAATTCATCAAAACAATCATATGAATGTCTAAGCTCAAGTAGTCATCTTGACAGATAAAGCTAAGTGAGCATATTGATGATGTCATATTTCACACATGTGAAGGTTTCAAGAGAAAATTTATATATGAATATATATTAACATATATTATATGATCATATTTTTAAAATTTCAGATCATGATGTTGAGCATATCAAAATATAATAAGGTGCAAAGTTGGCCTTCTAGGTAGAGTTTTACTAAGTTCCCATACTTAGCCAAATTTGCAAGAAGAGATCTTTGATGCACATTTAATCAGATGAAATATATAATATAGATAATTTAATTTTAATGGATAAGGATAAAATGGTATGTTTAAAATTCAAATATTAAATATTACACATGTTAGTGACATGTGTCACAATCATGGAGTTTGAGCAACAGATCTACAATGAGCATGAAACATGTCAGATAGAGATCAATGGTGAGCATGTAATTATCAAGTTATGAGATGAGCAATGGTGTGAATTAATTAAATAATTAAATGGGGATTATTAAAACATTTTAGATTTATCAAATTCAGAAGGCATAATCAAGTTGAGTTCAATGGTATAAGGTGTTTAGAAGGCACACAAAGCTGTCAAGTGGCATGTTCATAGAGCACATGGATCAAAGATCAAAGTGATGATTGTAGGTTAAATACTAGGATACTTAAGAGATCAATGTGATATTTATTTAATTTTTTTTATGGATCATGAGATGAGGTCAAAATTCTGATGTTTAACATTTACATAGTGACCATTGGCATTTGAATATTAACAAAGGGAAAATCGGTCTATAATTTTTGAGCTTAATCTTTTGATCCAGGATGAATTTATTGGTGAATTAAAATAAAATTTGTAAAGAATTAAATTAACATCAATATAATCTATTTATAAGGTTTTAATGTTTCATACAATCAAATGATATTATCTCTAAAGTTTACTATGTGTTTGACCATGTTCTGCAAGTGACTCTGAGAAGGATAATTGAGTTGTTCTTGATAGTATTTTAATGTTTCAAGATGATATATATATTTGAGAGTGTTTTATAATACATGAATACTATACATGTGGATTTTTTAGGTTTTACCAATCCATATTTAGTATGAAAATTTACTTAGAATTTGATTGTGTTTGTTGAATGCACTGGTAGTTTGAGTGACCATGTTGCAAAGAGTGAGTTGAAGGTGTTCTAAGTAGATTCAAAGAATAAAAAAAAAATGGAATATTTCAATAAGTCACTAATACTTATTACAAGTTATTTTATTTCATATTATTCCCTTGATAATATATAGAGAGTCAAAATAGCTTGATTGTATTTTGATATGTGTGACCAGTCTACGTGGTCATTCTGACAGAGTTAAATTGAGTGCTTAGAGAATATGTTGAAGTGTCTAAAGCACATAGAGGTGTAAAAAAGGCTATTAAGTGTTATAAAATGTGATATAATCATATGGATATGTGAAATTATTAAATTTTTGCTTTAGAAGTTTGAGATTGTGTTTTTAATGTATGAAGACCTAAAGAGTAAGGAGACCTAATTGGTAGGTTCAAGTGTTGAGTTGGTGTTCCAAGTGGTATGGAACCATATGGGATTAATCAAATGGATATTTTAAATATTTTTTATTTTTTTCAATCATTTTTTTATGATTAATTTTGTTTAACTAAGTCTCACATGTAATGTGTGAGTATGAAGGCTTAATTATTTTAGGTCTCATCAAGACCTAATGGTGGTTTGGAGCTAATGAGGTATTGGTCAACCTAAGGAGTGTGTGGTTATTAAATTTAGAATTTATTATGACCTATTTAAAATATGGTTCAAATATTTATATAATCTTGGCTAAACAAAATTGGTTAAAGAGAGTGGTATAAGTACAAAGTCTATTTGGACTAATTGTGCTAGTTGTGCATGTGTGGATTCAAGCAAAGAAGAGAATGTTTGAAAGAGATGGTACAAGTCGGTTAGAACCATAAGAGTATGAAAAATATTAAAAAATTTTATCTAATAAATTTGGTTCAGAAGGAAACATAGGTCATTGGACCTAATGAGCTTAGAAGAGGCATTTTGAGCAAGTTAGCCCTAGAAGCATCTTCAGAGAGTTTGGAGGTGAAGAGTGCAAAAAAAAGTGATCATCATCAGTTGAAGAGTATAAATAGGTGTTCAATGTTTTTAGGTAACTAAGTGCATGCTTGGTTACCTATAGGGTTGGTTCCTCCTTACAATGTAAATCTTGCTAAAGTTCTAGTTGTTGTGGGTGCTCAACTAAACAGGGGTGAGAGTTCATTATGGTATTAGTGTCTCACTAAACTAAAGGATTGGCATTCCTTGATTAGTTGGTGATGGTATAAATGTTGGATCTTGTTTTATAGTACTATATTCCATATTTTAAGGTTTAGTGTGTTTTATCCCCAAAGAGGGTTTCCCACATATATCATGTGTTCATGTGATGTATGCCCTTATGTATGCTTTGGATGTATGTGATTTCATGTTTATGTTTCTTGATTAAGTTGATTTATGTTGAATGTTTAAGATTTGGGAATTGAATTAGATTATATTTCATCACTTATTCACCCCCCTCTTAGTTATTGTACCTATAATAGTCTTATCCATGGTGTTACACTACAACTCACAAAAGAGAATCCAAAGGGGGTGAAACAATTATGAAAAAGTGAATAAAAAAGATTGTATTTGTGAGGAAGGCCAGGTCCTATCCATGGTATTACACTAAAAATCACAAAATATAAACCCAACGGGGTGAAAAAATTATGGAAAATTAAGGAAATAATGAAAACATAAATAAATCATGAGGAAGACTAGGTCTTATTCATGGATTTACATTGTAACTCATGAGAAAATAGAAACCAAAAGACTAGAAGGATGGACTAAGGTTTATGAAAATAAGGGATGCTATTTAGGGTGAGACATATGTAAGTATCATGAAAAGTGTTAGAAATAGATAATATATAAAATATGATAATAAGGGAAGGATTTAATCAGAATAGTTGTTTAAGAATTGTGCATTGGTGGTCACTTTGAAAATATGGCCTTCATTAGTTTGAAGGCAATAGGTGATTGGATCAAGGATTTATTTGAATAAATAGGGGCCCCAACATTTTTGGGTGTATTTACCTTATTTATCATTATTATATTCTTTATTAAGGATAATATCACCAAAATTGAAAGTGCAAACCTTAACTCTTTTATTATGTTTGGCAATGTGGGCCTTATATTGACAATTGTGTTATAGGGAAAAATATGGTGTTTATCAATAAGATTAAAAACATGAAAGTGATATTTATGTAATTATTCATCAAGTATGATAAAATTAATATAAATACAAAGAGATTAAATCTCAACTTCTAATGGTAAGAATGATTAGAATCATAGACTAGCAAAAATAGTGTTACCCTAGTAGCAATGTGTATGCTAGTGCATTAGGCCCAAATAATGAGATATAGATGAAGATACCAATCTATGAGGGTTTCATGGATTGTATTTTAGAAAATTTTATTAAGAATTTTTTTTATTGTCCTTATCTTGGCCATTGAATTGGATATGATAAGGAGTGGAAAATTTATGATTAATTTTGAATTTATCATAGCTGTTTGATGTCTTTATTTTTAAAGTTACCACTATTATCTAAAATGATAGTATGAGGAACACCAAAGTGACAAATGATTTTATTGAGGATTAATTTATAAATGGTGGTATTGGTGACATTTATGAGGGATATACCCTTGACCCATTTGGTAAAATATTTGGTGGTTGTTAAAATAAATACATACCTATCCTAAGATCTAGGCAATTTGCCTATGAGAACTAATCTCCACATGGAGAATGGCTAGGGTAAATCCATAGTTTTAAGTTAAAATTGAGGTGAATAAATTATATCATCATTAATTTGATAAAGATTACACTTTTTAACAAATTTTATGTCATCCTATTCAATGTTGGCCAAAAATATCCCATACATAAGAATTTATGGGTTGTAGCATGTTTACTATAGTGTCCACTGTAAATTCCCCAATGTACTTATTAAAGGAGAGGAGGAAATTGTTATTTCATAAAATTATGAAGCATGTTACCTTTAAAATTGTGATAATAAAAGATGTTATACAAAAATACATACTTGAAATCTTATTTGTAAATTTGAATTTTTTCATAGGAATCAATGTTTGGAGGATAAGATTGGTGTTCAAGAAATTTAATAATTTATTTGTTCCATGGGATTTTTCAAATGGTTATAAATTCAATGTGGTAGATGAGTGAATCTTTTAGTTTAATGTAATTCAAGAATTTCTTATTTGGATGAGAAAAGTGGAATCAGTTGTGACTTGGTGTGGATGAAAAAGAGATGTTAAAGAACTAAGTGAATCAACAATGATTTTTCCTTTGATAAATTTTTGGGTAATAATTTGGATAAAAAATTCCATGAGGAGAACCATCCACTTGCCAATTATATCTCTAAGAAGAAAGGATTTGGAGAAGAAGTGATAGAGTGGATAAGAATGATAACATAAGTGGTTTGATAAATCATATAATGTCAAAGATTTTAAGTGATAAAATATATGGTGATGCAATCATGTTCTAATTTATTTCTAACATTTTCATAGTTGATGAATCCAAGACTAATATAATATATTTCATATTCCCTTCTAGTTGAAAGAGTTATCAAAACTCTTCAACTAAGATTTCTCTAATGACTCATCACCACAACCATTGATGTTTCAACATAAACAAGATAATAAATAAATTAAACACAAAGAATTATTATTCACACAAGATATGAATAAAAAAGAATTTTAAATTATAAATAATCATGAATATTACAATTTGAACACTTTCTTATATAGATAAGTCAAAATAATATGTAGGATAAACTAGGCAATGTGGAACTAAACCCCACATAAGACAAAACTAGGTAAAAACAAATACCTAGAGCCTAAAAATCATGATAAAGATAATATAACACCCCCTAAAGTGAATCTATGGGATAAAAATAAAGGATGTAGTTTGAATTCATGTGTCCCTATGGATGTCACTCCATCATGTCAGAATACATAGATTTTGAGTCATTGTAACTGCCAAGTTAAAGTAGGAATGGTGTTGAATTCAAGCGTAACTAAAAATAAACATTACACTCCATAGTACTAGGTATAATGATGAACTTGAAGAAGCATAACTTAAATACCCTCCAACATGATAGTGAAAATTAAGCACAAAGACTAGTGGGGTTGCTATATTGGTTTCATTGATGGGGATACCATACTGGTGTCACTATAAGAATCATAAAAAAGGACATGGAGTCAAGTTAAAATCCTCATATGGGTTCTAGTAAACAAAGTGCCTGAATAAGATACCTATGTAGAAAGGAAAAATATAGAATACACTCAAAAGTACAAAATACATATAACTCTCATAAAGTGGAGAAAAAGAGAGAAAAATCATAGGAAAAACTCCCCCCACCCAAAAAAAAGAGATAAAATAAGAAGAGAGAGATATAAATCCCCCCAAATATGATTCTTAAGTATTCCACATTCATATTACTCTAAAGCCACAAAAGAAATCAATCTACACAAGTGGTTTGAATCCATTACTTGATCACAAAACAACTGACACTAGCCTTCACTAGAATATATTTAATAAAAAATAATGTTAGTGGTGATGAAATTATAAAAGATTACTACATGTGCGAGGAATGTTCAACACCAATAAGAAAAATTTAAATCACACCCCCCATACTGGTGACTGGGTAGAGTGGAGAAAAGAGGTATGCATGAGTGTTCTGAATCCACCACTATAACACCAAAATAGTTGACACTATATACACTAGAATATATATAAATAAGGAGACTATAAACCATAAAAAAATGTGGTAGAAGCTATATATGTACCATAAGGTGGTAGAAGCTATAGAGAATAGAAGTTATGGTTCAAAAATATAGATAAGTTATTTTAGTTGGTGTGACTTTGAGAGAGAATGTAATTGGTTGAGGGCATGATTAGGTACCATATTTGATTCAATTAGTTTCATAAATAAGAATAGAATTTCCAATTTGTAAATTATATGGTATGTTAGGTAAAGAGGAAATGAGATTTGCTTTAGGATAAATGTTAGTGATGAAGTTTGATGTAGGAACATCCTTTTTAGATGATATTGTTTATGCTTGTATAAACAAAATTATGGTTTGATAAAGTTTTTTATAGTTAATTAGGTGTTTGAGAGGTTTTAAGAGTCATATAAAACACTTTGGAATGTTTTCCAAGTGTCTAGGGGTGTCTAGTTAGGCTAGAATTCAAAATTAGCACTTTCCTACCAATTTTCACAGTTCAAAATTTTCAATTTGCCAAGCATGGTTTAGGAGGATTTTTAAACATGTAAGGGTTAATTAAGGGAAAAATTATTGGTGGGAATAATTTAATACACCATGTTTCCATACATGGTCTTAATTCATACTTGTACAGAAAAATCAATCTTGATTTTTATGTCAAGGTTCAAACTTTCTTGCAAGTGACCATTGGAAGGTCAAGAGTTAGTTAGAGTGGTTACAGTTGATATAAAACTTATAATTTTTGTTTTAAATTAATTTTTGAGGATTAATTAATAGGTGATAAGGTCTAATATTTAATAAATAAATAAATAATGAATATTCTCAAGTTTTGTAAAGAATGACTGCTACCCTATTTTATTGAATCTGTCCATGGAGAAATACTATGTTAGTATGCTCATTGAAGGAATATCCAATAAAATATGATTATGATGTTTGTTATGGATTTGGTTATTTTATATATTTATTATTATATATTATTTTTTAATTCTTCTTTTTGTTCTCACACTACTTTGCTTAGTAGATAAAAATAGCCTTGTTGAGGGGATGTTTGCATAGATAGTCAATTACATAATCTTGTCAAGTTATGTAGTAGAAGAATTAAGAGGTGTGGTTAAAAATTTAAAAAGGTTTGATAAGGATTTATATATCTTATAACCCTTTTAAATATTTTTATAACCCTTTTTGGGAGACTAAACCCTTAAAATTATGCTCAGAGAACTTGTAGATTGTGCTTGTATACATAATTTTGGACAAGAAATAGAGATTGATGTTGAATAGAAGTTCAAGGTTGAAAAATAACAATTATAAAAGTTTTTTATAGGTTAATAAATCATAATAAATTATAAAATTGTATTTAAAGTTGTTTGGGAGTTCAATGTATCCTATTAGGTTCACACAGACCCTATTAACCCTAAATTAGGGTTTAAAAGAAAAAATCCATTTATAAGATGCTAGCACTAGTGAAATTTATTAAAAATTGGTAAATTGATATGTTTTAATGTGTATTAATATATTTTTAATGTTTTGGTTTTATTATGTATGTATTAATACTATTTTATAGGACTATTTTGAGGTAGGGGTCAAATAGGCCTAATTAAGCCTAAACAATGACCTAAATGGTCAAGAAAATGTGACTTCCAGACATAGTTAATTAGATAAAATTTGTGGATAGTAAGATAAGGAAATAGGGTGTCAAAATATCCTAATATTTTATCATTTTTATCTTGTACTTATATTTACAAAAGGAAAATGTCTTAAAAAAGGCTACAAGGACTGTGTACCAAAAAGGCAAAAATTGTATAGGAAATGAAATAAGTGATGAGGGGTTTAATTAATGGAGTGAGAGGTATAATTAGACCATAATGATAATGATTAATAAATTATGAAACTATAAATAATTTAATGTAATCTTGAATCGTTTACTGATCAAGTAAATATAAGAACCCTTATGAGAGTTGGTAAAAAGGATAAGTGTGTGAGATTGTTTGAGTATACCTCTACATCATTTGGTATCAAAGTTTAGGATATCTTGGGAATTAAATAGGGATACATGATATGTATATAATAAGGATAAATAGAATCCAAAAAGAGGTTATAAGTAGTGCATCCATTGGTAGTTGAGGTAAGGAACCTACAAGCAAGGTTGCAAGCCATTGAATTGGCTCAAAGGAGAGAGATGAATAAAGGTGATGTAAGTGAGGGAGAGGATGATATTACTCATGAATAATTATAAGAATAAGGATATGAAGGTAGAGTTTATGAAATATTCATTATATCAGTACTTGGAGTGACTTCAAAACCCAAGATGGAGGTGTCCATGTATGAGGGTAGTCTTAATATGGAAGAGTTGGTTGATTAGGTCATTGCCATGGATAAGTAATTAAATTATGAAGAGGTGACTGAGACAAATAGGGTAACATTTAAATTAAAAAGGTTCAAGGGTAATGCATCCTTGTGGTGATATGGTATATAGTAAGAGAGAAGAAGTGGAAAAGATAAGATAAGGTCATGGGATATGATGGTGGTGAAGATAAAAGGAAAATTCATGCCTAAAGACTATCATACCCACTTATTTTAGAGGTTTAAAAATATAAGACAGAAATATATTATAGTGAAAGAGTATAAAAAGGAATTATATAAGTTAACCATTCAAACAGGACATATATAGGAGAATGTAGAGAAGGTTGATAGATATACCAATGGCTTGAAGTTTGTCATTCAAGATGAGATTAACATATTTTCACCCAGAATAGTTGAAGAGGATTATAAATATGCATTTAGGGTAGAAGAGAAGTTTAAAATAAGGAAAATCCAACTAAACAAAGTTAAAGGTGGTAGAAGCTATAGAGGTACAAGTCAACAAGAAGGAAGAGGATAACCAGGTAATATAAGTTAATGGCAAGGTCAAATCAAAAAAGTGGGAAATGGTTCTAAAAGTTCAATTCCATATAGTAAACATGGTTATGGTTATATATGTGGAAGGTCATATGGTAGAGGAAGAAGCAACAATTGGTTTGCAGGAAAGTGAATCAAGTATAACAAATTTGTAGGGCATAAGTCATATGAGTGTCTTGAAGACATCCAAATAGGTAGCTCTTGGAGTGAGATTAGAAACCAAGTGGTTTAGAAAGAAGAGGAGAGTGTAGATTAATTTAAAAATTATGTATAATACCCTAAAATAGGGGAAATCTTGCTGATGAAGAGAGTCATTTTGAATACCATCTATGAGGAGAGAAAACCACCATAAAGGGAAACGTTATTCAAGACCATGTGAAATATCAAAGGTAAGTGTTTTAAAGTCATAATTGATAATGGTAGTAAAAATAATCTTGTGTCTTCCTTGATGGTGTCTAAACTAGGATTATAAATTCAAAAGCATCCAAGTCCATACAAGGTCTCTTGGATTCGAAATAGTCATCAAGTCTTAGTGAATGAATAGTGCTATGTAGATTTACAGATAGGTAGATATATGGATATAATATTTTATGATGTCATTCTCACTTATGTGTGCCACATCATTCTTGGTAGACTAAAGTAGTATGATACAATGAATTTGGATGATGGTAGAGCCAACCCTTACACCATTGAGAAGGATAGGTGCAAGCACACACTAAAACCATTAAATGATAATCAAGCATGGAAGGAGACAACAATAAAAGTAGTGTGATGATGTTTGGAGAGCAGTAATACTTGCAAATAGAATTTAGTTCAAGCAAGGGGGATAAGAGTTTGATAGTGTAAATTAAGAGCTAAGAAGAAGACTATGAAGTACAAGTTGCCATGATAATGGAAGATTAGGATGTAGTAGTTGATAATATCTCAGAGGTGTTAAATACAAGAAATAAGGAATTTTTATATTTAGACCACTAGGAAGAGTTATTTTCTAATGAATATTTGGAAGGGTTGGTTTCATGTTTGTCTTATCACTTGTCCTTCATATAAAGCAAGGAGTATATAGAATACTTTGTTGAGAAGGTTGGTATGTTGAGAGAGTAAGATAATGATAGTGAAGTGATTTATTAGATGGGAAATTAAGAATAGGTAGATGAGGATAATGAGGTTGAAGAGGTTGAGGGTATTTTAGGAGAAAATATGGAACCATCAGCAACAATCCAATAAGAAGCAAATCCAAGATTAACAAGGACACACATGCAAGATCAAAAGTATGGTTTCAAAGAAGATAAGTAGGAGATTATTTTGATTGAATTGTGTGTTCCATGTGTAGGTTAGTTATAGGAGAATAAATAGGTGTTAAAGATGGTCAAGTTGGAGATCAATGTGCAAGAAGCTAAACTCAAGGAAGAAATCTAGGTGGCATTGGTCAAAGAACAAGGAGGCCTATGTGTCACTCATATACCTTGTGATCCAATAGGATTTATTATTGATTATTTGTAAGATAACATGAGAGAGAGGTGATAAATAGGATATCGTAACAAGTTAACAAACTTTCATGGAAATTTTCTTTCACACCCTAGTAGGATGATGCGGAAGCATCCTTCTTGGATGACATGTTTTATGCTTATCTAAACAAATTTTTGTTTTATCAAATGTTTTATGTTAAATTAGGTGTTTTATAGGTTTTAAGAGTCATATAACACACTTTTGAATGTTTTACAAGTGTATAGAGGTTTCTAGTTAGTCTAAATTTCAAAATTGGCACTTTCTTGACAATTTTCACAATTCAAAATTTTAAATTTACCAAGCATGGTTTAAGAGTTTTTTGTGAAAATGAAAGGAGTAATTAAAGTTAAAATGTTTGGTAGGAATAATTTAAGACACCATGTTTTAATACATGGTATTAATGCACACTTGTATGAAAAAATCAATCTTCATTTTTGTGTCAAGGTGTAAACATTCTTGGAAGTGACCGTTGGAAGGTCAAAAGTTAGTTAGAGTGGTTATAGTTGATATAAAACTTGTAAGTTTTATTTTTGAGTTAGTTTTGTGGATTAATTATAAGGGGATAAGTTTTAATATTAAATAAATACATAATTAAGATTCTCAAGTTTTTTAAAGAATGACTGCTACCCTATTTTCTTGAATGTGTCCATGGAGAAAGGCTATGTTATAATGCTCAATGAAGGAAGATCCAATAAATTATGCTTCTAATGTTTGATATGTATTTTTTAGTTTATTTTTTGATTATTAAATATTATTATGTATTTAATTTTTTTTGTTCTCACACCAATTTTCTCAGTATACAAATATAGCCCTGTTGAGGGGATGTTTGCATAGACACTCAATTACATAATCTTGTCAAGTTATGTAGCAGGGTCATTAAGGGGTGTGGTTAATTATTATATATACATATACTATTTTTTAATTTTATTTATTAATGATGATTTAAATCTTTTAATAACTCATAGAATCTCAATCTATCAGAGTGTATACCCTAAGGGGTGTACCGAGAAAGGGGTGGGAAGACCTTTGGTGCTTCACAAGATTGTTATCCCTTTTTGACACATTACTACCAATACAACTAGATCCCAAATCCATTACCTAAGATATTTCTCCTCCCTTGAGTAATCCTCTAGTATTTTCCTCTTTCCATCCCTCCTTATTGCCTTAACATATTTTTTAATTATTGATTATATTAGGTCGATCCAGTATAGTTTAGGGGTATTATTTAATTTCTTAGCTTGCTAGCCCTTTCGTTAACCTAGCTCAAACCTAGTAAATTGTCACTAAAAACACACCGGGCTGATTGGGTTGACCCCATACAATGGATGTTCCTAAAAGGATTTAGGGTAATATCCACCTATAAATACAAGATCATTTTGGTCATTATTCATATCTACAATCAATATTTATTATTCACTTGTGCTTCTTCACAATGTGATCTTCCACCATTCTACTTGAGGAGACTTAGCTTAGGTTTATTATTTGGATAATATAGTCTTGTGGATAAGTCTTGGATGCTTTAGAATTTATTAATGATCCTTACAAACCACAACAACCTCTTGTGAAACTAATTTGGCCAAGGGATAGATTGAGTCTCGATGGGTTCACATTCAAGTAAGTATATTATAACTTTGTTCTCCTCTCTTTTAGTAGATATAAGTAACATAAGTGTTGGCTCTAATAATACTATCTTTCATATTTCATATATTAGGGTGTTACTAGTACTTATTTTAATTAAAGTTCCCTATACATAGTTGTTTTATTGCTTCTAACCCCCACTTTGTGTCACAAGATTTGGTGAAAACTAGATTAGATTTTTCTTTCTTTTTATTAGAATAAAGTGAATGTTTTAAACCTTAGGACTCAATTAGTGTTGTTGTGTGATTGTGTTAGACTATAGGATTTGGAACCCTTACTAGGATGATATGTTGTGATAAGTGATAAAAGTGATCCCCTAATTATGTCTAGTGGATCTCCATTTTAGTCATGCTCTTGCTTAATAAAAGTATCCCAATCAGAAGTGTAGGTGTGATCTATCTTATCTGATCTAGGATTAATTCATAGACATAATGCATTTTTGATTACATACATTTTGGTGAACTTGACATGAGCTAACCCTTGTAGGATTTTTTCACTTTTACTTGTTTTATTTTATTCATTTTATCATCATTTTTATCATATATTTTCAACATTCTAGATCGATTCTATCGACCCAACTATTTTTCTCTATGCAAAAGTTCTAGGAATAGGCAATTGGATCGACCTAGTTGACCCAGTACAAGTTTATATCCTTTTAGACATTTTGTTTAACCTACTAAGTCAAGCTAGTCAACCCTTTATAGTTTCAACACTTTTAAGTAGGTTATTGTATAGCTTGATCGATACTCTCAACTCAGTTTGTAGGTTTCTCAAGGGTATTCTAGGTTATAGACCACCTATGTTCTTAACTACATTTATAATCCACAAAGGTTTTATAATTATCTATTTCTCTCTTTTCTATCTTTCATTTGATAGTTTTCACTCTTCAAAACTACCCTTGGATAGTCAACTAAATCGACACTGCCAACCCAATTTTGTGTTCTATGTGCTATCTAAAATAACTAGATTGACACTATTGACCTAGTTCATTTTAAAACATTTCTTCCATAGTATAGTTCTGAGCTTGTCAACCCTATTCTTTATTTTATTCATATAGTTTTCACATTATACCTTGTTTCAAATTTATAATTAACCTCATATCTCTTATTAATTAGCTCACACATTTATTTTCTTAATGTTTGCATGCTTAGAATAGTTCACGTAGTTTAATTAGTTAATTTTTAATTAATCATTTAGTTTCACTATTTCTATTTTATGCACACATAGCCAAATCACATAACATAAACCAATACTTTAAAATTTGTCAACCCTAGGCTAATCTACATGGATTTCATCACTAAGGGGGGAAGCGGATTTGATGCTCTAGTCAAGTACAAAGAGTGTTTAATGGTATATTTTGGTGAAGAACCCAAAATAATTATTAATATGATGTGTGAAGTGAGGGGGGAGGCCCCAATAATATGACTATATCATTGCCACTATAGTCCCTTTCAACCCAAACTACCTAAAACCATCCTTAGATTTCTATCTACTACCTTGATTATAGCCAACTTCCAATCACATTAAAAATCATTATTAAATAATCTAATAAACAATCAAGTTGACAAATTAGTTTGTTAAGCACATGATATACTGAGAGGGGGGTGAATTAGTATATCATAAATCTTATAAACTTTCACTTAATCAAATTCCACTTAACCATACATTCAAGATATGTAATAAAATTGAAATAATAAACACCACACAAGATAGAGATAGACACCAAATTTAATGTGGAAACCCAATGTGGAAAAAACCACAAAAAAAATATCAAGTATATGAATGAGCACCAACTCAATCTATAATATTTGTAAGCACCAACTTGTAGGAGAACCAAACCCTTTGTTGAGCACCAACACAATAACTATTCATAAGCACCAACCCATAGGAGCACCAACCCCTGTACTGAGCACCAACACAATAACTATTCATGATCACCAACCCATGGGAGAACCAACCCCTTTGTTGAGCATGAACACAACAACTATTCATGAGTACCAACCCATAGGAGCACCAACCCCTTTTGTGTATACAACACAACTATCTTTCAATGTTTCTTTCTCAATAAATGATAGCACATTACAATCTCTCCCCTTTCTCTCTTTTGGTCTTATAAGCTAGATACAACAATTAAAAATCATACTCTATCTTCCATATTAAAAATTGCTTCTCAAGCCTTTATTTATAGATTTCCAAATGACCTTTGACATTGACCCTTTGTGACCCTTCAATCCTAATGGAAAATGGTGCCAAACTTGCATGACCCTTCATATCCTTGCATTTGAAAAGTCATATGGTGACCCTTCATAAGCAAAATCATCCTTTCCTCTTTTGTCTTTATCTTGGTGACTTTTCATATTCCTCAAAGTGTCCCTTCATGAGAAATTATGCCCTTCCTCTTTTGTCTTAACTTGGTGACTATTGGAATTCCTCAAGATGACTCTTCATGGGAAAATGCATCCCATCTTCTTTTGTCTTTACCCCATGAGTCTTTAACTTCTCCATGGGCCCTTCTTTTGAATTTATGTAACCAAAAATATATTCATTAATATTAAATAAATATTAACACACATTAGCCAAGATATAACTATTAAAAACATCATTAAATACACTAGGGCCTTTATCACCAATAATGCTAGACCTTTGACATCAATGACTTAATTAATCATTTATTTTCAATATTTTTATTTTATGCACACATAGATAAATCATATAACATAAAAAAGGACTTTAACATTTGTCAACCCTAGGCTGATCTACATGGATTTCATCACTAAGGAGGGAGCTGACTTGATGCTCTAGTCAAGTACAAAGCATGGTTAATGGTATATTTTGGTGAATCAACCAACATCCTTATTATTATGATGTGTGAAGTGAGGGGGTGGGCCCCAATGCTATGCCTATATCATTACCACTATAGTCCCTTTCAACCCAAACTACCTAAAAACATCCTTAGATTTTTATCTAGTACCTTGATTATAGCCAGCTTCCAATCACATTAAAAATCATTATTAAATAATCTAATAAACAATCAAGTTGACCAATTATTTATCTTTACTTTTCAAGTTGTTTTCTTGTTGTTTGTTCAATTTTATGTGCAAAAACTTGCATTAGCTAGTGTTGGTGTAAGGTTTTATTTTTTGTGCCTCAATTGGATTGGTTAGCATTGATCTAATTAACTATTTGTTTCCCTTTATCTCTTTCTTTCTTATATTAAAAAAAAAAATTATCTTGTTTCAATTCATAACTTGTCATCATCTTTCTTTTTCTCTTTGTCTATTGTACTAAATCAACCTAGTAGACCCTGTACCATTTTTAGCCTTTGTGCACTATACTAGATCGACCCAATCAACCATATATAGTTTGTAACTCCTTTTTCCTCTTTTTATTTCCTCTTTTTACTATACTATATTGACCTAGTCAACCTTGTACTATTTTTAGGCCCTATTTTCTATTCTAGATCAACCTAGTCGACCTTGAACTATTTTTTTCTTTCCCTGTTCATCAACCTAATTTCCCATCTCTCAAATTTTACATTATATTAATCTCTCTTTATTCAAAATTAAGTCCGATATTATAATCTTCTTGGAAGATATAAATACATTTAGGTACTATATGGGATGTTCATTTCTTTCTCTCTTTTCCTCCCAAGAGAACCATCACTCTTTGGTCACCTCTTGTCCTCATTCATCTATGAAATATAACATGGTGAAAATAAAACCTCAAGATGAATTTTTTGGATCTGATCCTTTATCTACTTACCAATAAACTTCTCATCTTCAAAATATTCAAACCAATGTGGGAGTGATTGATATAAGTTTACTTAATAATCCCATTGTTAATCCATCTTCTTATAATCCTCTCCCTAATACCAATTCAGGGAGTACTCCTACCAAAACCAACCTACCTCTTGATACAACTCAAATATTAGCCCAATGTATTCAACAAATGAACATTATGAAAAATTCTAATACTAAACAATGATGTAAATTCAACAACACTTAATCAATGTGGCTAATCAACCTCCAACTATTCATCCTCAAGGTAATCTTAATTTCATTCCTCCACATCTTAGGGATGCCTCAAGTAATGTTACTCCTCAACCCATAATGAATAAGAATATGCTTCAAAATTTTCCAAATGAGTCTTTATCTCCCTTCATTATTTCCACTGATATTGGTAACATATCTCCAACTATCAAATATGATGGGACTAAAGATCCCACCTAATTTGTTTAAAGCCTTTGGAAACATTTACAAACTATGGATCCAAACTAATACCTCTGCCACTACTAAAATCTTAGTCAAAACTTTCATTAGTGATGTATTAAAATTGTATAATCAACTTCACCAACATTTTATTTGGAAAATTGAATATTTAGTCAATCCCTTGGTTAAAGAGTTTTAACATAATGATCTTCCTAAAAATTGTCTTAGTCATTTTACCAATGCTAAGTAATCTCCAACTGAATTAGCTTATGAATTCATCAAAAGATGTAAATATTTAACTCATAAAGCTGTTCATAACATGAATGATGATAACTTATTTAAACTCTTCATCATGGCTTTAATTCCTATTCTCCAATATAAAGTTTGAACCTTCTCTCCCCAAACACATAATGAAGCTCTTGATAAAGATAAGTGTCAAGATTTCCTTATGAAGCAATTCAAACCTAATTCTAAACTACTTAAAGGATCTTTCCAATAATATAATGATATCACTAGTAAAGCTCCTCAAAACAAATAAGGAATTACTAAAACTGATATTCCTTCACCTTTTCATACACCTCTTTCGATTCAGTAATTGAAATAAATTTTATCACCCTTGAAACCTTTCATCTATCCCAATGCTCTTCCTAAGTGGTATGAACCCAATTTATTTTGCTAGTTTCATGCTAACATTGGGCATTCTCATGAATCTTGTAGAGGTCTCAATAAATTTGATGTTTCCTATATGCTTGGTTATTCATTTAAACACAAATCTATGATCAATCTTCATCATCAAGAATACACTGTCACTTCTCAAAAATGACATACTTTTAAAGCTTCTACCTTTAATAACCAAAAATATTCTTCAAATAATCAAAAAAATGTCAAGGATGTTTGTGCCATTGATGTTGATTATGACCAATAATCTAGCAACTCTCAATATGTCAATACTACCAAGGTTAATTATTGTCATAAACTAGCTCACAAAGATCCCATTACCAAGACTAAAAAACCATCTTTAGAAGAATAACTTATTAAAGATACTACCACCTCTTATGTTGATTTGGAAGCACTTGAGGAACAACTTACTCCTTTTAATCCTTTAATGACATCTATACCTTCCAAAACTAATTTACCTTCTAAAGCTCATGTTGGTTCTTCTAAATCTCATTGGAACTTTCTTGAAGAACTCAACTCTATGCATTTTAAAATTCCTCTTATGGAGTTATTTTTTACTTCATCCTATCATCATAAATATCTTGTGCACCAACTTCAATAAATTGAAGATCCATCCTCCATAGATGAAGAACCACCTCTTGATTCTTAACCTACTAATGTTAATACCATTGAAACCTCATGTCCCTCTTCCAAACCTTCAATTGAATTTATTAAAGAGAACATGATCAATGATGATATTCTCTTTCATGTAGATGATCTACAACTCTTTATTAAAGTATCCATTAATACTAATCTTATCTATAAAGTATTAGTTGATGAAGGCTTTAGTATTAATGTGACATTTGTGTGGATTGTTAAAATAACTTGGTTATAACAATGATCATCTCAAACAAACCCATCTCACTTGCTATGGTTTTGACAAGACTATTAAAAAACCACTTGGTTGTATCTGGATTCCATTAACCATAGGACCTAAGAGGATTTGAACCAAGATTATGGTCATTAATCTAACTTTATATTAAAAAATCCTTCTTGGTCATCCATAGACTTATCAAATGAGGGCCATTGCTTATTCTGGTAATCAATGTATCAAATTCTTACATAATGGGAAATGGTACAAGCATGAATCCAAATTCCAATCCATGGAGCATTCCTCTTCCTAATCCTAAACCTCAATGCCTTATTCTCATGAATCCCAAAATTAACAATGATGATTTACCTGAGTTTATCAACATGAGTCCTGATTTACAAGTTACTCTTATGGATTTTTATAATTATGAGCCCAATGAGTTGCAACATACTTACAATACTACCAAGTTACCTCCATATATTTCATAATGTCTTCCTCATTATATATTACCGAGGGACCATACCATTCCTCTCATGGATTATATTACCAACTTTACCCCTCCTTAAAATGATCAAGATGCTTCTTTAATAGAAGATGTCTTCATTTGTAATGACTTTGGAGTGGCTAAATTGTTTCAAGATTCTCTCATCATGTCTCCTCATACATTAAATAATATTAGGATTTCACCTTCTAAAACTCCCCTTGATTCTAAAACATGTACAATTTCTCCAACATATGATGACAACTATATCATGGTCCAAGCTCAGTCTAGAGACTTAGATGTCCAGCATTGCCAAAAAACTTTAGCCCAAATTCATGATTTTAACTGGGATGTACAAATATTTTTTGTGGATCATACCATAGATCTTGAGGGTCATGTGCCTCCTATCAATCCTCCTCTTATCAATACTCCTTGGGTGGTAGAGCAAATTATACCTGTCAAACCTCCAAAAGTTCCTACACCTTTAGATTCTATCATTCAATCAAATCCTTCTGCCATAATTGAATCCACTGATATTCCAATTTTTTCTATTCCTTTTACTTCATCTACTCCTAAAGTTACACTTGATGCCAAAGCAACTGATGTCCATCAGATTCATTCTAAATATGACCACCATGGCCATCAAATTCTAGATCTTGAAGTAAATGTCAAATATTATGGTCTTTTTGCTACCTTGCCTAGTGACGAAGCTAATCTTGAGTTACTTAATTCCTAAGAACCTCAAATTATTTAGTAGCATCATAAACTTGGAAATTTTAAGACTAAAACTCCTTGCTTCAATAACATCGTCACTAACATTGATCCTAAAACAAATCTAATTTCAGCCTTACTTAATGAACCATACCAATTTCAAGATATAAATATTTTGATTATTGAATAAACCACTCATATCAAATATGGTACCCCATCTTGTCCTTGACCAATTATAGTTTCTCAAGATCTTTCACCTATGAAATATGATAACTTTAGCTTATTACTTGAAAAATATCATGAAGCTTTCACTTAGTCCTACAAGGACATGCATGATATTGACCCTAGCATAGTGGTGCATAATATCATTACTTATCTTGATGCCAAGCCTTTGCATCAAAAGTAATGAAAATTTTTACTTGAAGTTTCAACCCTATGTCATAAAGAAATCATCAAATTACTTGATGCTAAATTTATCAAACCAGTGGATTATTCTGAATGGGTGTCTAATATTTTTCCCATTCAAGAGAAAGTCACTATGGTTATTCACATTTGTATTTATTTCCACAATATTAATATTTCTTTTCCTAAGGACAACTTCCCTTTACCTTCAATAGATGCCATCATCAATTCCACAGCTGGTTACAAAATGTTATCTCTTATGGATGGTTTCTTAGGATTCATTTAGATTCATATCACTCTTGAGAACCAACATAAGACTACTTTCACCATGGAATGGGGCACCTATTACTATCTCAAAATTCCCTTCAATCTCAAAAATTCTAGAGCCACTTATCAATGTGTAATGACTCACATTTTTCACAATCTCATTCACAAAATTGCTGAAACTTATGTGGATGATCTTTTACTAAATCCAAACATCATAAGAATCATCTTTTTTATCTTGATATCATATTTTATTGTCTCCTTAAATATAAAGTTATACTTAATCATTACAAATGTGTCATTGGAATCACATCTAGCAAGTTGTTAGGATTCTTAGTCTCTCTTTGCAACATTGATGTTGATTTTACCAAAATTAGTGCTATCATCAACATGCTTATTCTTCATTCTATTATTGAAATTTAAACTTATTTAGATAAGCTTGGGGCAATTAGAGGATTCATCCTTGAAATTCCATATCTAATTCACCCTATCAATTCCCTTCTCAAGAAAATTACTACTTTAGAATAGATGGATCCATGTCCAAAAGCCTTTGATAACATGAAATAATTATTGCTTCATCAACCTACACTTCATCCTCCTTCTAATGATAAACCTTTGATTCTATATAATTCTTCCACCCCTATTTCATTTAGGGTAATGCTTTCCCAACAAGATGATATGGGAAGAGAGTATGCTATCTACTACATTAGTTGAGGCCTCATCAATTATGAAACATGTTATATGAAAATTGAACATGATTACCTTGCCATCTATTTCATAGATAAAAAGCATCACCACTATATGATTTACCAAAATACTTATGTTATAATTCATTCTGACCCCCTTCATCATTTCTTCTCTAAAGCCTTTCTTCTTGGAGACATAATTGGAAAATAGATGGTATTACTTATGTAATTTTATCTTTTCATCGTCACACAAAAAGTTGTCAAAGGGTAAGTCATAGCTAGTCAACTTATTATAACTCCCATTCTCGACACTTATTCCCTTTAAGATGACCATCTCGATGACAATATATTTTAAATTAAAGGTCTTAATCAAGTTATCTCTCTTAAAGATTATTTTCATAGCTTTACCACCGATCTTGAAGCCAATAAACTTCATGAATCTTTCACTCCCTTCGATACTACTAAAATAAAGGTAGTTATTTAAGAGCTTCTTGAAATTAATATTAACTTGCATGAGGATAATTGGACCCTCCACTTTGATGGTGCTAAATGACTTCAAGGAGATAGGGTAGGTTGCATTCTCACTAGTCCTCTCAGTAAGATCATTCCTTTAGCTTTTCGCTTCACTTCTGATGTCACCAACAATATGGCTGAGTATGAAGCTCTTATCTTAGGCATGAGAGTTGATCTTGATTTAGATATTTAATATCTTCATTCTTTAGGTGATTCTTAACTTATTTGTCATCATGTTAGTGGTGATTATCAATGTAAACTTGAAAACCTTATTACCTATCATCAAATTGCAACCACTCTTGCTAAGGATTTTATCTCTTTCATTATTAATCCTATTCTTAGAGATCAAAATTCCATTGATGATTCTCTTGCTTCTTCAACTTTTCTCTTTCATCTACATCAATTTATTTTTGATACTTATTTTTTTATACAAATAAAAAATATCCATCCTCAACTCAAATACCAGATTTGCTTATTTGTCATATCAAGACTATTACCATTTGATAAAGTCATTGGTACCAATACATCATTAAATTATTAGAACACCAAACTTATCCTCCTAATTTAGACTCTAGTGAAAAGACATACATTCATAAACAAGATTTCAAGTATATATTTTGACACAACATCCTTTACTATCACAACATTGAAGCTACCTTACTTTATTGAGTTATGCAAGATGAGGTCCCTCATATTCTTGAACAAGAACATAGGGGAATTTATGGTGGTCACTATAGCAGACATGCTGCAACACATAAATGCCTATGTATGGGTTAATTTTAGCCTATTCTTCAAAAGGATGCAATAGAATATGCTAAAAAGTGTACTCCTTATCAACTTCCCAATGATCTTATCCATTCTCCTCCATTTGAGCTTAAAACTATCAAATCTCCTTGGCCATTTTCCATATGGGGATTTGATCTCATTGGTAAACTTCCTCACTCCCAAGATGGGCATGTCTTTATCATCACCACTACTGAATATTTTACTAAGTGGGTAGAATCCATGCCCCTTGTTTATGTCACTAGTCCTATCATTTCCAAATTCATTCTTAACCAAATCATTTTCCACTTTGGCATTCCCCATACCATCATTTTAGACAATGGTAGTACTCTTAAAGATAAACATGTTAAACAAATTTTTAACAAATTTAAAATCAATCACAAGTTTTCCACACCTTATCATCTAAAATAAAATGGTCAAGCTGAGGCCACTAATAAAATTCTCAAAAAAATCCTCCAAAAGATAGTTCATGAAATCTACATGGATTAGCATATTCATATTTACCCTACACTTTGGGCTTATCAAACTAGTATACACACTACCACTAGGGCAACTCCACTTTCACTAGTCTATGGTTCTAAATTGATTCTTCCTTTAGAAGTTGAGCTTCCCTCTCTTTGTATATCTCTTCATGGTATTATTCTTGATGAATAATTGTATGCATCTCACCTTCATTCCATTGATCTTCTCAATGAACATCATCTTTCTGCCTTGCAACATAAGCACCAATACAAGGCTTGTATCACCCAATAACATAAAAAACATGTTAAATTTCACACTTTTAATGTTGGTGATCGTATCCTTAAATTAGAATACACCCATGATAAAGAAGGTAAATATGCCCAAAAATGGTGGGGCCTATACTTAGTTAAGGATATTCTTTTTCCAATAAATTACCATCTTCAAACTAATGAAGGCCATATTTTCAAAGAGGCCACCATTGCACAATTCCTCAAAAATTAATTTGCCTAAACTTTTCCTTATTTTCATGCTTCAAATCTACATTTATCTAACACTTTTTGTAGGTTACTCAAGCATGGGCATCTCCCTCTATAGCACCTCCCTCTTTTTCATAAACCCTTAGTCCTCCCTTTTAGTCTTTTGGTTTCTTGATGTACCATAGTCTACTTTATCTTCTTGCATTTTTTTTTTTGCACCCCTTGGGTTTTTATTTTGTGAGTTACTTTGTAATACCATAGATAGGACCTGACATCCCTCACAAAACCATCATCTTTTAATGATTTATTTTTCTTGTTGCTACTTGCCAATGTTATTTTGACATCCTTTGGGTTTTTCTTTTGTGAGTACTTTTGTAAGACCATGGATAGGACCTGACATCCCTCACAAAATTACCATCTCTTTGCTGACCCTACTTTATTTTTCAATTACTTATCAACACCCTTATGGGTTTATCTTTTATGATTTGCTTAATAAGAACATGGATAGGACCTAGCCCTCCTCATAAAATTACCATCTTTTCACGTTCTTGATCCTTGTTCTCAACTTTTGTTTTTGCTTCTTTTGCTAGATGAAATATTCACAACAATATATGTTAGCATGTTTTCCTCCACTTCCATATTTCTTATGATAAGGAATCACATTTTACAGTCATTGTATCCCTTTTTTCCCTTTGTCATTTTTTTGGAATTTGAAGCAATATAATTTGTTCCATGTGTCACTCCTCTTTATTTCACTTTCCTTTCATCTCTGCATTAGATAAAATAAGGTTGAAGTCAAGATAGAATTTTATTTCACCTATATTTTTGAGACTCTTAGACCCTATGCTCTTTTAATTTTATCTCTCTTAGCAACCTTGTCCCAAGCATTCAAATGAAAGTCATTTTTAGTTCCCATGTTTGGTTTTCCAAATCTATATGGAGGAGGAATCTAGAAAAATCCATCAATAAATTTAAAATAAAAATAATTTGAAACAAAAGGCAATGATATCTAGAAGGCAACATACAAATCTCAAAAGTCAAATTCACACCAAAAGATATGATTTCAAGCACATATCCTATCTCCAATCAAATCTCAAACTTCACAATCAACTTCACATAGAGCTGAAGTCCTTTGGGGTGTGGTAGGCCAATATATTAGAATAGGGGATTTTTGAAATATCTATGGTGATACCTACTTTATCATGTAAGTACCCAATATTTGTAGTAAATTGATGACTCTATAAGGGGCCTTGAATAATGGCGAACATTTCAAGGGAAGGTAGGTCCATTTTAATTTTCATGTATATAGCCTTCATGGGATGATCTATATACTCAATTTGTTTACCTAATACTTGTGTGGTTAAGAGAAGTTCCTTATAGTCCTTAAGGTCAAAATTCCTCTTGTTTTGACAAATCTAGTTTGAGTGTCTTGACTTCAATAAAGAGTTCCTCTACCTTGGTTTTTCCTTTATTCTCCCCTCCACCCATTTCATTTCCCCCCTTGATACATAAATTGTGATTCAAAATCTATTTTCCATTTTCTTTA
Organism: Torreya grandis; assembly: GCA_037957365.1. Taxonomy (NCBI): domain Eukaryota; kingdom Viridiplantae; phylum Streptophyta; class Pinopsida; order Cupressales; family Taxaceae; genus Torreya; species Torreya grandis. Next base: position 1,351,181 of record JARHVA010004498.1, read on the forward strand.
ATTCCTTCTTCTTCACCTCTTAAAAACATGCTAGCACTGATTTGTTTTAGTTTTCTCTATCCTCAGAAGTGAAATAATATGTTTGAGTAACTATGTATTACTTTATTTACACCATGATTTTACATTTCTACACATACTTTACTTTCCTTTTACCATTTACCATGATTTTGTTATCTTGCTATTACGTACACTTGAGTTTGTACCTTTTTTCCATTGTTGAGTGTGGTTATCTTGTTACTTCTCACTCGACAATGTTGTTTTCCCTTTTATGCATCATTTTTCCATTTGTGAGTGATATGTGGATTGTTACTACTCACTCATCAATGTTGTTTTACCATTTTATATTTAGTATTTTTTGTTTGTTTTATTACCATCCTTTTTGACATGTATCCTTGGTTTGATTTGGTGAGTTTTCCTTTCTTACTTAAGGATAGTTTGTTTTAGTTTTTTGGTCTTTAGTAGCCTTGAATTTTTGGTTACCCAATTTAATCTTGTTTGTTTTTTGACTTGGTCATTTGGTCTAACATAGCACCTATCACCCCATTTTACCAAATTTCACAAGTACATCCCATCTTTATAACACCAACTATCATGGATTTTCTTACATTTGTTTATTTTTGATCTTTAGTTTTGTATTCTTAGGTTTGTCAAAAGTATTCTCTATACTCTACACAATAAAAACTAAAAACACAATATACAATCATCCCATGATAAAGTAAGTCAAGGTATGCATTGCATTTATTTTTTAGTTATTTACTTTTCAATCATTTACTTTTAGTTATTTTTTATTTAAAATACTACAACTTATTTTTAGCATCAACATTGTGTATTACTATGTTCATTCTCGAAGCACCATCCCCTTTTTCACCTTAGTGACACATGATGAGATTCGAGTGGGGCATATGTATACGCATAATACTTTTAAATTTTATTGATTACTAACACTTTAAATCTTATAGGAACCTATCAAGACTCAATATCTTTGAGTGAAATCCTTAAGGGGTGCACCAAAAAAGGGGTGGGTAGACCTTTAGTTCTTTTTAGGATTATTGTCCCTATTTTCCACATTACTACCAATCCAACTAGTTCCCAAAATCATTACCTAAGCTATTTCTCCTCCCTTGAGTATTCCTCTAGTATTTTCCTCTTTCCATCCTTCCTTTCTTTCCCTAGCATCCTTTTTAATTTTTAGTTGTACTGGGTCAATTCAATATATTTTAGGGGTATTATTTACTTTATTATCTTGTTAGCCCTTTGGCTAATCTAGCTCAGACCTAGTAAATTATCCTAAAAAACACACTGGGTCTACTAGGTTGACCCCATGCAACTGATGTTCCTAGAAATATTTAGGGTAAGATCCACATATAAATGCAATATCATTTCAATAATTATTTATATGTTCAATGAAGAGTTATTATTCACTCGTGCTTCTTCAAAATCTTCTCTTCCACCATTCTACTAGAGGAGACTTTGCTTAGGTTTCTTATTTGGAGAATCTAGTCTTATGGATAAGTCTTGGATTCTTTGGACTTTCTTAGTGAACCTTAAAAACCAAAAAAACCTCTTTCAAAAACACTTTAGTCAAGGGAGAGATTGAGTCTTGATGGGTTCACATTTAGGTAAGTATATTCTAACTTTGTTCTCTTTTTTAGTAGATAGAAGTAGCATAAGTATTGGCTAGAATAATACTATATTTCATATTCAATGTATTAGGGTGTTACTCATACTTATTTTAATTAAAGTTTCCTATACACATTTATTTTATTACTTCTAACTCCCACTTTTTGCCACAATATTTGGTGAGCACTAGACTAGATTTTGCTTTCTTGTTATTAAAATAAAGTGAATATTTTAAACCTTAGGACTCCATTAGGGTTGTTGTGTGATTGTGTTAGATTTTAGAATTTAGAACCCTTTATAGCATGATATGTTATGAAAACTAATATAATTTATCTCATAATAATTTCTATTAGACCCCTATATTGGTCATGATCCCACATAACAAGTGTATCCCAATCAAAAGTGTAGGTGTGATCTATCTTACCTGATCTAGGATTAATTCATAAACATGATGAATTTTTTATTTCATATAGATTACACAAGGTGTGATAATGAGTTACATAGATTATTAACCTTTGATATATATTTTTATAACCCTTTTTGGAACACTAAACCCTCAAAACTATGATCATAGAACTTATAGACTATACTTGTGTACACATTCAGGACAAGAAATAGAGATTGATGTTGAATAAAAGCTTCAAGGTAGAAATCTAATAATAATTTTTATAGAGGTTAACCAATAAATAATAAATGATCATATTGTATTGAAAGTTTTTTGGGAGTTTAAAATAGCATTTTATATCCTCTCAGGTTCATTCAGACTTTGTTAACCCTGAACTAGGGTTTGAAAGCAAAAATCCATTTCTAAGATGTTGACACCAATGAAATTTCTTCAAAATTGTAAATTTTATAGGTGTTAATATATTTTTAATGTTTTGGATTAATTATATATGTATTTGTATGGTTTTATAGGACTGTGTGGAGTTAGGGGTTAAATAGGCCTAATTAGGCCTAAACAAAGATATAAAGGGTCAAGAAAAGGTGCCTTATAGACATAGTTAAATAAAAAATACTTTGTGAAAATTAGGATAAGGATAGAGGGTGTCACAAAATCCAAAAAAAATATCATTATTAGATTGTACCTATCCATATAGAAGTAAAAGGCCTTTAAAAAGGATACAAGGACTATGTACCAAGAAGGTAGAAGTTGTATAAGAAAATAAAGAAGTGATGAGGGGTTTAATTAATGGAGTGAGGGGTATAATGAAACAATAATGAGCATGATTAATACACTAATAACTTGTAAAAAATTTTAATAGAACCTTGAATCATTGGTTGATCAAGTGAATATAAGAACCCTTATCAAAGTTCGTAAAAAGGATAAGACAAGTGTGTGAGATTATTTGAGTATACCTATACATCAAATTTTTTGAAACAAGGGGATTTATTCATGATATTATCAAGTTTATGATGATACAGAGGTAGTTGAGGTTCTTGAGCATGAATGAATTCAAGAATGGCATCATCTCTAGGTAAAGTGAGAAAAGGACCGTAATACTCTACATCTACTTCAAGATCAAGATTTTGATTACCATGTTAATCATATTTATAGTGTGTTTATCATATATATATGGCCTTGGAATCTATTGTAATATTAGGATTAGGTAGAGTAAGGAAAGAATTTTGATCAGTTTTGATTGGTTTATCATTAGCATTAATGATGGTGGAAGAATTGGATGTGATGATTAGTTTTGTAGGTGGTATATATTATGAAGGGATTTATAGAGGTTTATAAGGTAAGATTTTGTCTACCACCTAAGGAGTATCAATAAATGGATAATTAATATGAGGTACATGACCTTTAGGTGCTAAATTGAATTTAGTGAAAATGGTATGAACATCATGACTAAAATCATGTATTTGAGCTAAAGTTTTTTGATATGTTGAACATCCAAGTTTCATGGTTGATCTTGGGCCATGATGTAATTATCATCATAGGTTGGATAAATTTTACATTCTTGAGATTTAGGAGGAAATTTCAAAATGGGAGATTCCTAGATCATTGAATTTATGTGGAGACATGATTAAAAGACCTTAAAATAATTTGGACACTCTATAATAATTGAATTTAAAGGCATATTCTATATAAGAGGCTTCCTAAGAATTACATGGATGGGGAAAATCATTTATCTTGTAAATGACGGGAATGGTGTGATCATGAGGAAATAAAGAAGGGGGGATCCACACTTATATGTAAGGAAGTATCTTAGTAGTGTTGAAAATATTTTTCAACTCATTAGGTTCATCATCATTTGAATCAACGAGAGTGACATGTAAATCCATATTCATGTTGAAGAATTCAGATGAGGGATCACTATTGATCATTGGAATGGTGGGAATATAATATTGAGATTTAGGATTTGGAAGTTGAATACTCTAAGGGTTGGGATCAGCCCCATGTTTATACCATTTGCCATTATGAAGGAAATTTATACATTGGATACCAAAAGAGGCAATAGCCCTCATTCTATGATTTCATGGTCATCTTTGGAGTATGTCATAATATAAGGGTAAATCAAGGACCATAAGTTTAGTTTGATCAATCTTAGGTCCAATTGTAAGAGGGAACCAAATACAACCAAGTGGATTTTAATTAGTATTGTTAAATACCTGACATGTTAGATAGGTTTATTTGAGATTATATTTATTATAGTTAAGTTTTTGGATGAGACACAAAGATGTCACATTAATACTAGATCCTTTATCTACTAATACTTTATGAATGAGGGTAGTATTAATGGCTATTTTAATGAATAGGGTGGATCATCAGTGTAAAAAACTATCTCATCATTAATCATGTCTTCTTCAAGGAATTCTAAGGAGGGATTATAAGAAGGACCAATAGATTCAATATGCATGTATATTGGTTGAGTCTCATGAAAAGGTGGTTAGTCTTTGATAAAATATGGCTCATCAATTTCTTTTAGTTGTTTCATGAGGAACTTTTTATGTTAAGGGGAAGTATGAACTATCTCCATGAGAGGAATATTTCAAGGCATGTAGTTAAGTTATTCTAAGAAGTTCTAATGGATTTTATAAGAATAAATAGCATGAGGTTTGGAAGATAAGTGAGATTTTAGAGGAATATAATGGGTTGATGGTTCATAAGAAAGAGGTGATAGTGGTTTTAGTATCTTTGAGGAGTTTTTCTTCCATAGATGGTTTCTTAGGTTTAGTGATAGGATATTTATGAGATAGTTTTTGGTAACAATTAACCTTAGCCATATTAACATATTTAGAATTATTGTAGTATTGGTCATAATAAACATTAATCAAAAAAATATCCTTGTTATCCTATTGAGAATTAGATGTTGAAAAATATTTTTGGTTATTAAAAGAAGAAGCTTTGGGATATTCTCATTTTTTATAAGTGGTGTTGTACTCTTGATGATAGAGTTTAATCATGGATTTGTGATTGAATGAATTACCAAGCATATAAGAGACATAAAATTTGGTAAGCCTTTAATAAGTTTCATGGGAGTGACTAATGTCAACATGGAACCAAGAAATTTTTTTAGGATCATACCATTTATGGGGATTTTTAGGATTATTAAATGGTTTAGATGAAGATAAAAATTGTTTCATTTGATGCACAGTCAAAGGTGTGTGAGAATATGGGGGATTATCAACTTTGGAAACTCCTGGCTTGGTTTGAGGAGTATTTCTAGTTATGGGATTAGTATAATTTTGAAAATATCCTTTGAGGAATTTGGGAGTATGTTCAAACTATTTCATTAAGAAGTCCTGGTGCTTGGTTTTGTCAAGGGCTTCATTAATAATTTGAGAGGAAAAAGTTCAAAACTTATATTAAATAAGAGTTAAGGCAGTTATAAAGAGTTTAAATAGATTATCATCAACCATGTTATGGTCATCCTTGTGGGCCAAAGATTTCTCTCATTTGATAAAATCATGAGTTGATTTAGTGGGAGATTGGTTAGCATTGATGAAATGGCAAAGGAATTTTTTGGGAAGATCATTATGTTAAAAATATTTAACTAAAAGATTGACTAGATCCTCTTTTTTTCATATGGAATGTTTGGGAAGTTTTATGTACCATTATAATACATCACTAGTGAATGATTTAACCAAAATTTTAGTTGTGGTGAAATTATTAGTTTGGATCCATTATTTGTAAATATTATTGAATCCCTTGAGAAAATATGTAGGGTCTTTAGTCCCATCATACTTGATAGTTTGAGATATGTTACCAATATCAATGGAAATAATAAAAGGTGATAAAGGTTTATTTTGTATGTGTTGAAGCATCTTATTTTTCAAAATAGGTTGGGGAATGACATTTCCTTCTGCATCTTTAAGAGGTAGAAAAATAAAGTTTTGGTTATTTGGAGGGATTAGAACCAGAGGTTGATTAGCCATATTGATCAAATGATTTTGTAGTTGCATCATTTGGGAGGTGTTATATGTTTTGTATTATGTTTATTTGTTACATTATCTATGTAAGAATTGGGGTATATCAATTGGTGGATTGGTGTTTGTAAGAGGACTTCCCAAATTGGTATTATGGGGAGGGTTTCTAGGAGGTGGATTGGTGGGGTTGTTATATAGACTAGTATCAATCTCTCCCATGTTTTGACGAGATGATTTAATATGGGAATGGTATTGATAGGTACATAAAGGATATAATCCATCTATCTCATCATGAGGCATGATTTGAACCATGCTATAATTCAAAGATGAGGGAGGGGAAGAAGTATGCAAGTGTGAGGATTTTCTTAGGAGGTAAAGAAAGGAAGAAAGGAGCATCGCATATAGTGTCTAAATGTATTTAGGTTCTCCAAAAATATTATTATAGGGGATTTAATGATGCATGATGAGTTAAAAAAAATTTAAGAAAGAAGAAAAAGAATCAGGGATAGAGTTGGCTAGACAAAGATCTAAGATAGATAAAATAATAAGGTTGACCAACATGGGATAGGGTCAACCAACATGTACTAAGTCTACTGGGTTGATATATTAATTATAAACCATAGGATGATAATATTACAAATTTTTATAGGTTGATTATGTACTGATGGATAAAGGACAAAATAGAGAGAAGAAGACGTAGTCATCTAGGTCAACTATGTACTACTAGTAGGAAGGTAAAATAGTTTGTATGAGACTATATAAAATAAGATGATAGTGTTCTAAAATAGAGGATAAATTTTTCAAGATAATAGGAAACAATAATGAAAGAAATCACAAAAACAATTAGACATATGTGATTGATTTAATTGGGGCACACAACACAAACCTTACACCAGTTCTAGTCAATACAAGTTTTGCAATATAACACACAATGATCAAAGAAAAAGTAATCAACATAAAATTAAATTCTACCTAATTAGTAACCCTAAGTGTTATTATATTATTATAAAGTTTTGATTTTAATGTGATAGGAGTGTTGGCTAAAATAGGGAACTAGAAAATAGTCTAAAGTTGTTTTCATGATGTTTGGGTTGAAAGAGATCTATATTGGCAATGGTACTAGATCGATATTGGGGCCTACCACCTCACTTCATATATTGATAATATGTGGTTAATTTTATTGTTTATTTGATAATATATAAAATTAACCACATATTTATACTTGGCATGAAAACAAAGTCGGCTTCCCCCTTGGTGATGAAATCCAAGTAGGAAGGCCTTTGGAAGACAAATGTTTAAATGTGTTTTAAATGTGAAGTGATTGGGTAGTTTGTCAAAAAGAGTAAAATAGTGTAACTATAATGGTAATTTTAAAAACCATATATTTATACTATGTGAGTTACTCTAAGCATGAAAATAGATAAATAGGAAATATGAATTAATTACTAGCAAATAATTTTTAATTCCTTGATTAATAATAGTATAGAGTTGATCCAAATAACACTATATGCAAATAGTATAGAATAGAGTTGATTGGGTCACTGCTTTTGTATAAAAGCAAGGTATTTAAGAATAGAGTCAAATAGGTTGACTATGTCTCTTGGACAAAATATATACTATAAAACTAAGTTGATCAGGTCGACCTAGTTAACTATAGGGTTAGAGTTTTTAATATTACTAAATTATGAAAAATATAACTAGAATAAATTCTAAAATGATAGAGAGAGGAAAGAAATGAACCTTATTAGGATTGAATATTATTTATATTTCAAATGTTATGTTATAATTGTTTAGTTTTTACTTTAAAATTCTATAAATTGGGTCAATTGGTTTGATGGAGTTCTGAAAAACCCTATATGCTAAAGAAGAATACGAAATAGGGTCAATGTGTTTGACTATGTTCATTAACTTGTATGTTGATAGAAAGAATTTGAAGACAACCTATTTGATAGTATATGATAATATAGAACTAAATAAGAGTATTGTGTTAAACTATTTGATCTAGTAACCTATAGTTGGTGAAGACCTGTAAAGATAAAATATAGTCATTTTAAAGTGACTCTATGTTAAACCTATGCATAAAAAGTGTAGAGTAAAAAATTACTCTACGTTTCATTCTATTTTTTATTTGTGCACTACAAAATTTTATCCTTGCATGCTTTGGTCTGAAATAGTGAAGTTTTCAAACAAAGCACAGGTGTTAATTTTCCTTTTGATTCATTTTGTCTAAGTGTTAAAGTCAAGTGGAAGCTGACAAGTGTCATCGTCCGAGGCACCTTTCATATTTTATACAAGTTGGTTAGGACGTGCCATGTATCTCATAGCAACTCAACAAAATGTGACAAGTGTCAGCATCTATATTTCATATCAGCACCTGCATTTCATCTCTTTTTAGTCAAAGGTTTCAACAAGCTAAGTATCAGGATCAAGCAGATTACGACAGGTGTCAAAGGTAGAACACTCATAAGTAAAGACACAAAAGGAGTATAAATTGCACAAAAAGTGCTGCATGTCTTCAGTAGGTGTTGTGGAACATGCCATGTGTCATTTTCTAGTGTCTCCTAAGTAATAAGAAGGTTTTCAGGGAATTGGCTAAGTGTCATCTTTTGTTTAAGAGAAGGGCGCATCCTGCGATCTGTTTCAGCCAATAAACTGCCAGAAGACAAAGTGTTTCAAAATTAATAAATATCTTCTATTAGACACTTCCAGTTTAGTTAGATTTTAGTTGGGCCGTTAGATTGGGAACAAGTAGACAATCTAGAGTGAATCTAAGGCTATAAATATGGGTGCAGAGATCACAAGAAAAAAAAGGGATCAGATACCAGAGAGAATTTTTTGAGAGAATTATTGTCAAGAGCTTAGACTTTCTAGAGCTATGATTAGGAATATCATTTTCATTTTTTCTATCTTCTTAAGTTAGAAGGTTTATGTAACTATGCATGTTTTTGTGCCTCTTATGTGACTAGAGAATTAATGAAGATTGAATCATGTGCCTTTGTTGATATTTTTTGTGTCATTGCAAAAGTAGTCTAGGCTATGTTGTCAAGAGTTTTAGACATTCTAGAGCTGTGATTAGGAATGTCATTTGCCTTTGTTACATTTTATTGAGTTGGAAAGTTTATATAACTATGTGTGTTTTTGTGCCTCTCACGTGACTGGAAAATTCAAATAAGAAGATTGAACCCTGTGCCTTTGTTGATATTTTACGTATCACTACAAAATAAGTCTATGCTATGAGCCTTTGTTTCTATTGTTTCCATCATTTACATTGATCATGCACTTGTTTGATATTAAATGTAATTGAATATTACATATAGTCTCACCATGCTTAAGATTAAGGTCGAATTACATTCAGGTGCATTGCCATAGTTAGATTTTATTTCTTGCATTTGTGTTTCTATTAAAATTCCTATCCCTTTTCCCATTATACACTTGATATAAAGAAGAGACTAGCTTCTTAAAAATCTGGAGGTTGTTTCAAGTCGCAAGTCCCACATCTTGAAACTTCCCATTGTTGGTGTTAGAACAAGCACAATTTTAAACATCAATAGAAAGTTATAACTACATCAAATGGTTTGATATAGTATTGTGAATATGGGAAAACATAATAAGATGATAAAAAAATGATAGCATGAAATTAAACTTGTAAGGGTTAGATTCATGTCGAGTTCACCAGAATGTATGCAAAGGGAAATGTAACTAATTTATAAATCAATCCTAACTCAGAGAAGACAAATCTTACATACACTTTTGATTGTCAACACATTATATATTTAGGCTCATGACTAATATGGATCTACTAGACCTATCCAAATGATCATTTACCATAATAATATCACTAGGGAGGGTTCCAAAGCCTCCAATCAAGCAAAACTATGCAATAACCCTAACTAGGTCTTATGTTTTCATATTCACTAAATTAATAACAAGTAAAATCTAATCTAGTGCTCACCAAATCTTGTGGAAAAAAGTGGGGTTAGTAAACATAAAAGTAAACATGCATAAGTGAATCATATTTAAGCTATGTATAGGTAAGACCCTAATGAATGGAGAGAGAAATATATTCAAAAGCCACTACATATGCTACTTATATATACTAAATAGATGAGAAAAGTTAGAAATACTTACCTTGAAGATGAATCCATAGAGACTCAATCTCTCCCTTGGCTAAAGGTTATTCATAAGAGGTTGTTGGGGTTTGTAAGGATCACTAAGAAAGGCTAATGTATCCAAGACTTTTCTACAAGATAAGATTCTTCTCCAAGTAGAAATTTTAAGCTAAGACTCCTCAAGTAGAATGGTAGAAGAGTATATTATAGATAAGTGAAAATGAATAATTAACTCTTTCTCTCTCTCTAAGAATGGTGAAATGAATGTGTTTATATATCTAAATCTAACCCTAGTCCTTTTTGAAAGTTTATTCGATAGAGTCGACCAAATTGATATTGTATCTTTATTGATAGAAACAAATTAGGTCCTAGTATAGATTAGCCAAGGGCTGATCTAGACCCTAAATGAGTTTTATAAATTAGAGTACAAGGTCGATGGGCCTGATAATGTATTGTAAACTATCAAAAAATCATTTTAGGCTAGTGAAGGGCTAATGAAGGCATAAAATGACTAGAGGAGGGTGAAAAGTAAAAGGAAAAGCTTAGGGGAATTTTTATAAGATGATTGGATTGATATCAAGTGGTAGTAAATGGATACCAATCTTGGAAAGAACCAATGTTTTTCCCACCCATTTATTGGTGCACCCCTTAAGACAAGCACTTAGAGAGATTAAGACTTGATGGGTTCCTACAAGATAAAAAAACATCAATAATTGAGAAAGTTTGAAAATATTATGTGTATATAGGGGGAATATAAGTGAGGGCATGTCATTGAGACATGAATTACACATTTTTTATGAATCTCAATTTCAAATATATAGTGGGGACATGTTTTAGTAACATACACTCTAGACTCATACCAATTCTTAGTTTTAGATATACAATGGGGGTATGTTTTGGGAAACATGTTCTCCACACTTACATAGTTCGAAATTGGCCAAAATTTATACTTATATGATTTGGATACATAGTTTTGGAACAATGTCATGCCTATTTTTTTCCTCTTATAAATAGACACAACATAACCATATCACAAACAACAACCCAAAACAAGAATAGATTCAGATCATTCATAACATAAAACTATAATTTTTACTACTTATATTATTTCATAAATGGTTCAAGTTACCGATTAACAAGTCGATATCTCTATTCATTTAGCCAATAATTATATAACTCATTTTCTAGCTCACACTAAAGGTCATGGTGTTATGATAATGAGATAGTTGTCAAAATTAACCTAGGCCACTACTAACAAAGTCAAACTCCATGTGGTCACTTTTGCAAGCTCCCTATCCTTGCCAACTTTGTTTTGGGTTTATAGGGCCATTCCTTGCCACTTGAGATTCCTTCATAACCTATAGCTTCTTGGTTATGAACTATCAAAATTATTATCTCTATTAAGATAGTGAAATTTCAACATGTGGATGAAGATCAAGGATTTTCTTGCTCGATATCAACCATATAATAGAGCCTACTAATTTCCTTTTTAGGTTAGTATTGTGATGATGTGTGAAAAAAATTTGATCATTGCCTTTCTTGGAATTAACTATATAATTGATATTACTGATGTCACTCCTACGTTAGCAAGATGATGACACATCGATGAATACTAAAAATCTACTTGCTTAGCATTAACCATACAGTAAAGACTCCTATCATCACTCTTAGGTTAGTGGGATGATGACATTTGGATGGCTCCCAAATATCCACTTACTTAGCATAAATTGTAAAATGGATCATGTTGATGTCACTCTCAGGTTAGATGGATGATGACACATGGATGTATCCTAGTGATCCACTTGCCTAGCATCGATCATATAATGGAGCCTAATAACATCACTCCTAGGTTAACAATATTGTCACATGTGGATTTTTATAACTATGTCATGAGAAGTCACAAAATTTACTAAGGTAAACTCTAAAAAAAAGGCCAATACAAATTAATTGGTAAAGTCAAAAAAGCCTAAAAAAGAACCAATTAAATGTGCCTAAAGCAAAAATCTATGCAAGGAAATTAATGAATGGCTAAGGTTGAGATTAAAGGTAAACTAGGGTATAATATAATTCTTAAATCAACTAAGGCACAATCAAAGGAAAACTTAGAGATGACACAATGAATTACAACTTGGCTAATAAAAACAAAAATGCCTATGCTAACTACTACTTATTGTATGACCTAGGTAGAGTCTTCATCCTCATACTAGTTTCTTATAAGTTAAGTCTACATTTAATATATTATTGAAAAATAAGATGCCTAGGAAAAATATTCTTTTGAAGCTATACCAATAGTCTTATTAGTTTAGCCTAATATGTAGATAATCGAAGAAACTCAACTTTTCACATAAATTTATAAGGTTAAAAAGGGATTTGATCATAATGAGGGTTGTTTTAAAGGATTATTCAAATTATTCAATGGGTAATTTTCCTTGGATCATGTCATTCCATTAAAGAGAATAAGTGGTTAGAAAACATAATTTTTTATGAAGCACAAATAACTCATACAATTAATATTATCAAAAATTCTTATTTCATTAATTCCCTAAAATGGAGACCTTATCCAAACCTACAGATTTCATGCCTTTTTATAAATATAATAATAGAGGTAAACTCTAATAAAGTTATTTTTTAAAAAATATTAAATGGTCTTGTTAGGGGAAGGTTTAAAAAAATTATTGATGCTTCGATTTAGGAATCTTCCACCAGACACATTTTAGGATAGTAATCACCAATATTCAAATTATATATTTAAGATTTATTATTATTCTAATAAAAATATCATATATATATATATATATATATATATATTTGAGTTCCACTCGTATTTAGATAATTTTGATCCATTATATCACATCACATTTAGATCATAAAGATAAATTGATTCTTATATGATAAGCTTCTCATAACAAAGATTTAAACAAGAGAATCAAACTATTAATATGTATTAAAATGCCAAACTAGGTAAGTAATATTTCCTTACATAATGAATCCTTCCCAAGGACATTCATACAAAATATATACCATATAGTTAAATCTCAATTTATCAAATAGATTCAATAGAAAGCTTAAAAAATTATTTACTCACAACTAGGTCATTATAAAAAATACCATCTTTCATAAGAATAATACAAGTAGGCTAGATGTAATTAACATTTATCAATACAAGAGATGACATCCATCATATACATAATCATGAGGCAAAACTCTAGGATTGATTATGTAATGGAATATCAACTAGTATCTAATAAGATCCAAGTTTGTTCCACAACAACTGATGGCCATCGAAGGAAGACTCACCACTCAACCTTTTTTCATCATCAATCTACTACCATAGACACCCCAAAGTGTGAGACTCCTAGATTTGATCATGTTTACATCAATTGGCATAAGCAAGGGTGAATATCTAAATAAGGGTACCATAATAATAAGGAATGACCATGCACCACCTACGGTCTTAATCCCAATTATTACCTAATGAAAATTTCAAACCCAAATATGAATCAAATAAAAACTCAATGAATCATTCAAATGAATCTAAATAATTATAAATATAGAAACTGAATAGGCTAGATTTCATAGTATAAACAAAGTTTGCCTCTTATTGGATAGAAAGAAGAAACTTCACTAAAATTATTTCATCTAATAGTCATAGGAGGGTCAAGCAATCTACCCCCATGCCTGAATATGGGAGGGATTAACAATATACCACCATGGCATTCATGTGAGGGGCAATAATTCTATCTCCATGCCTATCATATGAGGCTTTACATTCTTCCACCATTAAGATGTTACTCTTAGACAACCACTACATTATGTCACAACATTATTTATACACTCAAGTAAGAAAATGATAAATTCAAGTAAAGCAAGGAGGAAAACAACCTCTCCAATGATCTTGACTAAGTAAATAACTACATGGAAACTAATGCAAAACCATGGAAAGAAAAAAAAAAGGTAGAATAAAACAAGTGGTCTTGTTCTTCTTAAATCCAAAAATTCAAACAAATGATGAAACTATTTTTGTTCAAAATAAAAATATGTAAAATAAGTTAACATAAAGCCCACCCAAGTTCTTCAAGACCTCCTGAGCACTATCCTTTAGTTGTCTAAGACCCAATTCTCTTAACCAAATATTCCTACTTATTTATCTACTCCTTATTTTTATTTTATACTTAGTATACCTTCTCCTCAAAATTATAAAATTCGCCACATAAAGTGTTCAACTTCAATATAATTAGCCAACCACACTCTGCTTCCCAACCCATTCCTCATTATCAGACATTCTTTTCCATGCTTAATTAAGGTGCATGACATTTTTATAGGTTCTTATGATGATTTCCTAGGCTATGTCACCTCTTCTTACTTGATTCAAGACTTAATAAATCAATACTCAATCTATCAGTTGGCCACCAACCATTATAAGCATTAGATTTGAGATCTTAAGGCTAGGAGAGAACATGTTTCACCCACAAACTTAAATACTAGTCACCTAAATAACACACTAAGTCAAAAAGAGGTGACAATGGTATCATTTACAAATAAATAATTAAGATGGGTTTAAGAAGTTTTTAAGATAAGGATATTTAGTGATGTAATCATGATTGACATAGTCCCTTTGATTCTTTGGCCCTTTCCTTGTTCATGCACACTCGATGCACACATCAAATTATTATATCCTAATAGTTAAAGATATTTAATTTAATCAATTAGACACTCAATCAATATAAGAAATATCCAATCATCCAAGGACTACAAGCATTCACATAGATATATTTAGATAACCTTATACACATGTAATTTCCAAGATACAATTTTATGAGAAAAGATGCAATCATCATTTAAGTTAATGTATCTCGTAGACAATTAGATTCATAATTATAAGCACTTATAAAGGAAATGTAAGCATTATACTCTCATGAAAAGAAATAAAAACATGATTGATGATAGGTCTTTCTCATGGTTCCCAACACATGAAAATCCTTCATAAAACTCATGCATGCCCCAAATATTCATGAATAATATCATAAATTCATAATAAAAATTAGATTAACCATAATTTTATAGTTAATAAAATCAAAGATAATCACTATGTAAAAATGGGGACTTACATCCCCCTCCCCTTATGTAGGTTTCCTCCTAGAAGTCTATGAAAGAGGTGAGGGTGTCAAACCATCAATATTATTCCCAAGTAGCTACTAATTCATCATATTTGTCACACTAGACCTTTACTTGATCTAGGCCTTTGACTTGAAGGTTCAACATCCTATGCACTATAATTGTGATGGGCTCCAAAATCATACCTCCATTAGTCTAGACTTGCAAGACTATCTAATCTAGTATATGTGTATTGAATTAATTAGATTATTTACACAAATATAATTAAATATCATAGATATAAGAACAAAATAAGTAGACCCACAATAATAATTGGAGAAGGAGTAGAATACTTGAATATTATGACTGAGCCACTTTGAATGGGAAGCCTGTACAATAATGCAAATATGAACATAATTCATAATATGATGATAAAATACTAACCACTAAATATCAGATTTGTTACCAGGGTCCGAATAATGTGAATGCAATGGTTAAGTGATCACATGAGATGAAGCTGATGCACACCACAAAGAAGCTAAAGCAAAGTGAAATCACTGAAAGAGATAATTTGTAAAAGACAACTAGGAGCAAAACCCAATATTCGATTAACTTAAGATGGCCAAAATGAAGAATACATATAGGAGAGCACGTAAGTAACTCCTCCACAAAAGGTGGTCAAAGCAACCCAAGAATAGATTATAACTCCTCCATGAAAGGCGGTGACAAGGTGATAAGAATAGAGAAGTAACTCCCATACCCATAATAGATAGTTAAAGGAGTTACTTATGACATTCTTATGACACCTCTGACACATCTATGACACACATATCCACATAAGCTACCCTATCCCATGAATGTAGGAAAACTCCATGTATGCAAAATATATAATATTCCCTAATTAAATAATAGGGAAAAATAAAAACCTACACTAACACTCCCCCATAAGTGCAGCTTAGGTAGGCAATGTGGAAATATAAAATGGGCCCTGACAACTACGCCTGATGAGGTATGCATGTACAAATGCAATCTCCCATAAGATAGAGAAAAGGAGAAAACAAGTAGGAAAAAACTCCCCCCCAAAAGAGAGACATAAAATAAATGAAGAGGCTAGTGGGCCCCCCTGAAGATGATGCTACTATAGATGTGGACCATACCCCAAGAAGATCTTATAGATGAATGAACTTGCTCTCAGTGAAAGGTTTGGTGAAGATGTCTGCAACCTACTCTGAAGACTAGAAAAATATCAAGTTAATGACATGACTATGAATAAGCTCTCAAATGAAATGCACGTGAATCTCTATGTGCTTGGTCTGTTAGTGTTGAACCAGATTCCTACAAATATGAATGGTACTCTGGTTGTCACAATAAATGATGGTGGGATGCCTAATAGGAATGCCAAACTCAGAAAGTATCCCCTGAAGCCAAAGAGCCTTAGTAGCTGCATTAAAAACTCCCTTGTACTCTACCTCTATGGATGATATAGAAATAACATTTTTCTTCTTGCTAGACCAACTGATCAGACCAAAACCTAGAGATAAATTGTAACTAGAAGTGGACTTGCGAGTCTATGAATCATCAGCCCAATTTGAATCTGTATACCCAATAAAGTCAACCTCTATGCCAAATTTGTAATGAATCCCATATCTATATGAACCCTACATGTAATGCAAGATCCTCTTAGTTACTTTCTAATGCAGCTCATGAGGTTCCTGCATAAATCTAGAGATAAGTCCCACTACATATGATATGTTAGGCCTAGTGTGAATCAAGTAGATGAGATTGCCAACAAGTTGTCGATACTAAGTGGCATCAACTAATGGTGAAGAATAGTCAGCCTCAAGCTTGACTCTGGATAAAAAGGGAGTCAGAGATGGCTTGCAATTAGCCATGTGAAACTGAGACAATAAATCAAGAGCATACTTAGGTTGTGTAAGAGAAATCCCTAAATCTGACTGTGAAATCTTGATGCCAAGGAAGTAATTCAATAAGCCCAAGTCTATCATGTCAAATATATCTTGGAGAGATGCCTTCACTTTTGCAATAGCCAATGAAGAACTCCTGGTGATCAAAAGGTCATCAACATATAAAACTAAAATCAGGAGCAAATCATCCTACCGTAAGAAGTAGACATTAGAGTCAGAATGGCACCTAGTGAAACCCACCATGAGAAGGAAGGAATCCATCTTAGCATACCAAGCCTAAGGGGCCTATTTGAGGCCATAGATCAATTTCTTAAGTTTACATACTAAGGAAGAATCTTGAACAAATCCTAGCAGCTGATCCATGTAGATCTCCTCCTCTAGGTCTCCATGAAGAAAGGCACTCTTCACATCCATCTCATGTAAATCCCAATCATGTGTTATGGAAATAGCCATGGTGAGTTGGATAGAAGTCATCTTTGCAACAGGTGCAAAGGTCTCTGTGTAGTCAATGCCTACCACTTGTGAGAAACCCTTGGCAACCAATCACACCTTATAATTATCAACGGATCCATCTGTTGCAAACTTGGTTTGATATATCCACCTACATTGAACCATCTTCCTTGCCTTAGGAAGTGAAGTCAAGTCCCAAGTGTGATTTTTTATTAAGGAAGAATATTCTTCCTCCATAACACTATCCCACTCAAGTACTCCTGATGCCTGTTAAAAAGTCTATGGATCTAAAACTGAGGCAAAGAAGGCATGTGGATCTCTCTAAAAATCCCACCTTAGTACATTTGTCATATGTAGGATCTCCTACCCAAGTGATAGCACTCTCAAGTGTTTTTCTAGCCCAAAGTGGCCCGAAAGTGGGTGAGTTAGGTGCTAACTCCTCATCCTCTGACTGAATAGAGTTGGATGACTCTGCATCACTATCCTCACTATCTAAACTCAAAGAAGAAGAAGAAGATGTCTCTAGCTCAGGATCCTACTATGGCTGATCTAAATCTAAGAAATCATCATGAAGAAGTAGATCTGATGAGAGAGAAGAAGTGCCCAGTGTTGAGTCTCTAAGACTCTCCTAAAAGTGGACACTTCTCTCAATGAACAACTCATGAGTGGTTAGATTTAGAAGGTGATACCCCTTAACACCATCAAGATATCCTACAAAGATGTAAGGCTTGGACTGATGTTCCATAGCTTTGCATTTCTTCTTTGGTATGTAGGCCATGGCTAGGGATCTAAAAACCCTAAGGTGCTCAACATCAAGTTTCCTTTTATGCCATGCTTCAAAGGGTGTTATGCCTTTTAAAGCTTTGTGACAAACCCTATTTTGAATGTAGCAAGTATAATTGATGGCTTCAGCCTAGTACTGTGGTGCTAAGGATTTGGAGTGAATCATATAGCTACCCATCTCATTTAAGAACCTATTTTTGCATTTTACAACCCCATTCTGTGAAGGACTATAAGTGACTATGCACTACAAATCAATCCCCTCTATGGTGCAAAACTACTCAAACATGTTGCCGACATACTCCCCTCCATTATCAGTTCAAAGAACCTTGATGGATTTCTCACTCTGTTTCTCAACAAGAGCCTTGAAGTCTAGGAAAATTTTAAACACTTCAAACTTTTGTTTGAGAAAATATATCCAAGTGTACCTAGAGAAATCATCAATGAAAGTGAGGATGTACTTGGCCCTTGTGAAAGATGATTTCAGAAAGGGTCCTGATACATCACTGTGGACTAACTCCAAAGGTTGTGAAGCCCTCCAAGCTTTGCCTTTGTCAAATTTTGCTTTGGGATGCTTCCCAAGGGAGCACCCCTTGTAAAGTCCTTTTGAGAATTAGACACGAGGCAAGCCAATGACCATGTCATGTTTGCAAAGTTGCTCAAGGTAGCGGTAGTTAAGGTGGCCAAACCACTCATGCCATAATTTGCTAACTCCATCTGAATGAGTCATCAATGCTATTGGAGAAGAATCAAGTGTAAAATGTGAAAAGGTGTATAACCTTTCTTGGTGATCTACCCTACCCACTACCACTGTAGTATCACTATGTAACTCCCTGATAGCCACTAAATCTGGTGAAAACTCAACTCTCATGCCTTGACCAATGTGAGTGATTTGGTACACTGATAGGAGATTGGTTAAAAGAGAAGGAACACTTAGAACATTATTGAATGTTCCTCCTTCCATTTCAATTGACCCTCTCTTAGCAACAGAAATTGATGTGTCATCACCCAAACTAATTGAAGTCATGCTACAAGGCTCTAAAGATGAAAACTCAACTAGGGAAGAGCCCATGTGGTGAGAAGCACCCAAGTCAATGAAACATGAAGATATAGAATCTATTGCAGCTATAAGGGCCTTACTCTTTTCTTTCTCCTTACCCTTGCCTTTTGCCTTAGTAGAATCTTGGTAGATGAATTCTACTTGATGGACTCAGGAACACCTATGTTGTGCTTCTCTAGAAGATGAGTTAGGTGATCTATTTGTTTCTTCATGAATTTGTGTTCATCATGCCCTATATTCTTATAATAGGCATTCTTAACCTTCTCCTTCTTAGGTTTAGCATTGGAGGAGGAAGACACAGTGTTGTTTTTGGTAGGATTGTTGTTTTCTTTCTTCTTCTCCTAGTCCTTGTTCTTTTTCTTCTTCTCCTTTGTTAAAGTCTTATCCTTACCTTTTCTAGATATCAAAGCTTGGGGTTGATTAGACTTCATTGTGCCCATTTGAATTAGCTTATCTTGCTCCCTAGTCAAGTTGGCAATGAATGAATCTAAAGAAGGCATTTTCCATGTAGTGCCAAGGGCACTTTTTGTGGCATGGAAAGTGGAGACAAAGACTAAATAGCTTGGACCTAACTTTGAGAGAATAGAAAGGATGAGTTGATCATATTTCTTTTCTATCCCACATTCTTTCAATTGCAATCTAAGGGCTTTAAACTTAGTGAAGAAGTCCTGTAGGGTGTCAAAGTTGCTAGGACTTAGACTTATGAGTTTGTTTTCGAGCTCATGACCTCTCATCTCATCAAGGTTCCCAAATAAGGTTTTTATGGTGTCCCATATGTCTTTGGGAGTCTTGGAGGTTTCTAAATGGAAGAAAAGTTTTGGAGACATAGACAAGATCAGTAATCCATAGGCTTCATCACTACAGTTGTACCACTTGATCTTTTCAGCACCAGTGCTGGGTTCTACTTTAGTACCCATGGTGATCCTATACAACCCTTTAATTCTAAGAATTATTGACATTTTAACCTTCCATTCATGATATTTGAAGGTTGTTATGGGTTTAAGTTGAAAAGAATCCATTTTAAGCTAAATTTAGGTGAAGTTGTGTTGATTGCAAGTTTGTGAAAGTATGTAGAAAGGAGAAAGATAATAGAAGTAAACAAAGTGTTGAAAGACAATCACACCCCCCCAAAATGTTGAGCCCCCCCCAAAATATGCAAGTGCACACTCAAAAGACATCAGACTCAGCTGAAAATGTGTCTTAGAGCAATCTGTACAAGTCAAGTTAATAACCCAAGCAAATAGGACATCGGACCAGCCGAAAATGCATCTCGAGAGACCCAAAATTTTGGCACTTTATAAATTAGTACATTTTTAACAATTATCTAGATTAAGTTGTGGAAAATTGAAAACTAAGCACTTTTGTAAAAGATGGCACTCAAGTCTGAGCTACCGTTTGTAATATTTTAAAGTTTTAATTTCCTGTAAACTAGTAATTTTGTAAAAAAAGCACTAAAACATTAAAAAAATGTCTATTTTGAGAGAGAAAGTGGCCTTCCAACCACTCATTAAACTCAGCACAGAGTGAGGAATCCAAATGATGTATTTGTGAGAGGGAATTGGCCTCCTACCAACTCAAGCCTCACCCTTTGTCTTTGATAGGCAAAAACTCAAACATTTGCTCCTTTTAAAAATATTTTCAACTCACTTGTTTTTCAGCATACTAAATGACACAAATTTTCTAGATGCAGTCCAAAAACAACACTTTTATAGCAAAAAAGATGACGCCAAGGTGGGATAAAGAGTCCCCAAGCCACTCAGAATGTGCAGATTTGATGGAAGGAGCAAAAATGTGATGCCAACTTGCTGGGAAAAGACTTTTTATTGCTACTAAAAGCACCAAGCTACTGGAGAAAAATTCTTGATGGTTTTAAAAGGATGCCAAGTATAGCTGGTCATATCTCAATGCAAGAGAGCAATAAAAACATCAATGCCTCCCTTAACCGGACAATGCCAGAGTAGTAAAAACTAATGCTAAGTGCAGATCTAGAAGAAAGAAAGTTTAGCTAGATGTGTAAAGATCTCTCTTTTTCTATAGAATGACAAAAAAATATCTCTACTACCTTTGCTGATGCCACAACAGATCTATACAATATGTCTTAGCAAATTTCAATGCAAATATCTAAAGGGTAGATCTGAATGAAACTCAATAGAAGTATTTTTTTTAACAGGTTTCCATATGGATTTGCATGAGTTTTCAAGAAACTCTACCAAAAATCTCAAATACAATTGAGTTAAACAAAAAAAACTACTAAGAAAGAAAAGTAAGAATTTCACTAAGGATTCAAAGAATGACAAGCAACTGTTAGGATTGCTCTGATACCATATCAGAGTTGTTACTAGGGTTCGAATAATGCAAATGCAATGGTCAAGTGATCACATGAGACAAAGCTGGTGCACACCACAAAGAAGCTAAATCAAAGTGAAATCACTAAAAGAGATAATTTGCAAAAGACAAATAGGAGCAAAACCCAATATTTGATTAACTTAAGATGGCCAAAGTGAAGAATACATATATGAGAGCATGTAAGTAACTCATCCACAAAAGGTGGTCAAAGCACCCCAAGAATAGACTATAACTCCTCCATGAAAGGTGGTGACAAGGTGATAAGAATAGAGAAGTAACTCCCATACCCAGAATAGCTAGTCAAAGGAGTTACTTATGACATTCTTATGACACCTATGACACATCTATGACACACATCTCCACATAAGCTATCCTATCCCATGAATGTAGGAAAACTCCATGTATGCACAAATATATAATATTCCCTAATTAAATAATAGGGAAAAATAAAAACCTACACTAACACTAAATCATACATATACTCTACATAGACATGGTTATTCTATAGGCTGACCATACTAATAACATTGAGAAATGTAATAAGATAATATGAAGCTATGTAAGCCACAAGTCAGCCACACATATCCCTAAATGCACTACAGGTTAAGAGAATACCATGCCCTAATGGACTTAGCCAAGATCCAACTGATATAATCAAACACATGAACTACAAATGCAAAGTAAATAGAATCATAACTCTATTTTTGAGACTAAAATTAAAATAGAGTAGAAATATAATAATATTATATTCATAGCTTGTTAACAAATATCTTATATAAAAGTCATATTTATAGGTACAATGGAGGCATAGAGCCAAGACATTTGGTAATGTGAACACAAGACTTTTGTCAAATGGTTTGTGTGCTCCATATGTCAATAGTGGTGGGTAAGGGTATCTTTACCCACCAATTTGACTAAAATTTTCCCAAGTGCATGTGCACCTTAATTACCTAATTTATGACACCTAATTGACCTCAAAATAACACCTAAGCAAGCTAAATACAAGTGTAGGAATAGTCCATAATAATAAATACAAGGAAAATAATATCCTACACTAACCTCCCTTAAGCATAGATTAGGTGGGAAAATAAAATTGGGTCCCAACAATATGGCTTGATGAAGTACCCAAGTACAATGCAACTCTCATAAAGTGGAGGAAAAGGAAAAAACCTATAGGAAAAAGAAACCACCCCTCCCCCCCACCTCCACCCAAAAGAGATAAAAGAAGAAGAGGACTAGAATGCCCCCTAAAGATGATGATGATGCAACTCATACCCAAAGAAGAGTACACAATTGAATATACTTACTCTCAATGAAGGGTTTGGTGAAGATATCAACTATCTACTGTATAGTCTGGAAAAATTTGAGATCAATGACCTATCCATGAATGAGCTCTCGAATGAGGTGCATATAAATCTCAATGTACTTAGTCTATTGATGTTGGACCATATTCCTATAGATTTGAATGGTGCTTTAGCTATCATAAAATACGATTGTGGGTCACTTAAACTATGTACCAAACTCATTAAAAATACCTTGAATCCAAATAGCTTCAGTAGTAGCATTGATAACCCCTCTATATTTAGCCTCAATAGATGATAAATCAATAGCATTTTGCTTCTTGATAGACCAACTAATTGGTCCTGAACCAAGTGAGAAACTATATCCTAAAGTGTACTTGTGATGTTGAATATCACTAGCCCAATTTGATTCTATGTATCTAATCAAGTCAATATCAATGCCTACTCCATAATGAGTCCCAAAACTATGAGTACCTTGAATGTAGTGGAGAATCCATTTAGCTACTTTCTAATTCATCTCATGTGGTGTCTATATAAACCTAGAGACCTTGCCTACTGCATATAAAATATCAGGTCTAGTGTGAGTCAGATAGATGAGGCTTCCAACTAGTTATTGATAAAGGTAGCATCAACCAATGGAGAAGAACACTTATCCTCTAGTTTGACTCCAAAAATAAGGGGAGTCAGAGCTAGCTTATAGCTATCCATGTGAAATCATGAAAGAAAATCAAGAGCATACTTAAATTGTGAAATAGTAACCCTAAGTTAGACTATGAAATCTCAATACCAAGGAAATAATGTAACCAACTCAAGTTAGTCATAGAGAAACTATCATGCAAAGCAATTTTAACTACTACAATAGAGGATGAATAACTCCTTGTGATCAATAGGTCATCTACATATTGAACTAGAATCAAGAGTGAATTTTCTTGCTATAATATGTAAACATGTGAATCAAAATTGCATCTCGTGAACCCAACTATGAGAATAAATGAATCCATCTTGGCATACCAATCTTGAGAGGCCTATTTGAGGCCATAGATATCTTTCCAAAGTTGACACACTAAGCAAGAATCTTCCACAAAACCTTGTGGTTATTATATATATCTACTCCTCAAGGTCACCATGAAGAAAGGCACTCTTCACATCCATCTGATGAACATCACAATGATAAGTTGTGGTAATGGAAAGAGTGAGTCGAATAGAGTTCATTTTAGTGACTAGAGAAAATGTTTTAGTATAGTCTATACCAGGAAATTTTGAAAATCCTTTTGCTACCAATTGTGCTTTGAACTTATCCACTGATCCATCTACTTCAAATTTTTTTTGATATATCCACCTACATTAAACAAGTTTCCTTCCCTTAGGAAGTGGTGGTAGATCCCAAGTGTGGTTCCTAATTAAGTAAATATACCCCTCATGAATAGTTTTATCCCACTCAGGAATGTTAGATGCCTCATGAAATGATTGTGGATTAGAAGGAAAATAAATGAAAACATTTGAAACACCTTGAAATTATGAATGAGTCCATCTGACATCTGATCGATTCCTAGCCCAATCACCTGCACTCTGTAGAGTCTATCTAGCCCAAAGAGGACTTGAAATTAGAGAATCAAGGGGAGATTCTTCAAATTCAAAAATGTGACTGTGAATGGAATGAGGTTAATCTCTATCACTATCCTCATCATCTAAACTAGAAGAATCTTCATCAATAGGTATTTGATCTGGATGATCTGAATCATCTAAACTATCATCATATCCTAGAGAGTTCAAATAGGAGGGAGAAGTGTCATGTGTGGAGTTTGATGGACCCTCTTGAAAGTGTATACTCCTCTCAATGAACAACTCATGTGTGGTAGGATGAATAATCCTATACCCCTTAACACCTTCTGGATACCCAACAAATATGAAAGTCTTACTCTAACATTCCATGGCCTTACATTTCTTCTTAGGAATGCAGGCCATAGTTGGAGATCTAAATACTCTAAAGTACTTAAATTTAGGTTTTTGATTTCTCTAAGCTTAAAAATGAGTGATCCCCTTCAATTCTTTATGAGGAACATGATTTTGGATATAACAAGCATAATTAATGGCTTATGCCCAATATTGTGGTGTACGTGATTTGGAGTGTATCATATAGTTTGCCATTTCCTTCAAGGATCTATTCTTACATTTTCTAACACCAATCTAATAAGGACTATATGGAACTGTTCATTGTATATCAATCCCTTTTGAAGTATATAATTTCTCAAAGTGATGATTAACATACTCACCACCATTATCAATGCACAAAATTCTAATGGTTTTCATTGACTATTTCTAAACAAGATCCTTTAAATCCTTAAAATGGTCAAAGACCTTAGAATTTTATTGAATAAAATACACCCAATTATACCTAGAGAATTCATCTATGAAGATAAGCATGTACCTAGCCTTGTTGAATGAAGGCTTTGGAAATGGTCCAAAAACATCATTATGATTAGCTCCAAAATTTTAGTGGCTCTCCATGATTTGCCTTTGTAATATTTTTCTTCAAGATGTTTACCAATCATGTAACCTTCACAAAAACCATCATAAAAATAAGCATGAGGCAACCCTATTACCATATCTTGTTGACTGAGTTGTTCCAAGTAGTGATAGTTTAGATAGCCAAATGGCTCACGCCATAGTTTACTCACTCCATCAAAATGAGTGAGTAATGCAGTAGAAGCCTAATCAAGAGAAAAATTTGAGAAGGTGTACGACCTTGATTTGTGATTTGCTTTCCTAATGGCCACTATAGTATTACTATGCAACTCCTTAATGATAATAGAATCTAGAGTAAATTCAACTTTCTTGCCTGATTCAATGTGGGTGATTTGATAAATAGAAAGGAGATTAATTGATAGTGATGAAACACATAAGACATTTTTAAATGTACCATCATTAACTTCAACAAATCCTCTCTAAAAAACTTCAATATAAGTATCATCACCTATAATAATAGACGGCATATAACATGGATCTAATGATGAGAACAAGTCTCATGAAGAAGCCATATGATGTGAGGCACCAGAATCAATCACCCATGTGGATGGATGAGATAGTACTATAATAAGGGCCTTACCTTTACCTTTCCCCTTACTAATTTCTTTTGCCTTAGAAGAGTCACGTGATGATGAGGTTGATTTGACTATATCAGGGACATTGATGTTGTTTTCCTCAAGCATCTTTGTTAAATGATCAATCTATTTTTTCATATATGCCCCGTTCTCTTAGAATAGGCACATGTGATACTCTTTTTCTTATATTTCCCACTTGAAGAGGACTCATATGATACTTTTGGCTTAGTATCTGATTTTTGACCTTTTCATTACTCTTGGTCCTTCTTGTTTTGTTTATTCTCCTTATTTATTGAAGTCTTTGATTTATCATGACTCAACAAAGAATTTGACGTGGAGGACTTAAATGTACACATTTGGATGAGTTTCTCTTTCTCCCTAGTTAATTCTTTGTCAAAATCATCTAAGGATGGCATACTCCATGCATGTCCTAGGACACATTTCAAAGCATGAAAGGTAGAGACAAAAATTGAGTGGTCATGACCTAACTTGGAAAGAATAGAGAGGATCAATTGTTCATAATTTTTCTCTATACCACACAATTTTAATTGTAACATAAGTTATTTAAGTTTGGTGAAAAAGTCTTCTATAGTGTCAAAATTTCCTGAACTCAAACTAATGAGCTCATTCTCTAGCTCATGACCCCTCATTACATCCTGCTTCCCAAAGAGTTGTTCCAAAGTGTTCTAAATCTCATGTGGTGATTTAGAAAATTCAATGTGAAAGAGTAAGTTAGGAAAAATAGACAAACATAAAATACCATATGCTTCATCACACCTATTATACCACTTAATTTTATCTGCACCAAGTTTTGATTTAGTTTCCATATTCATGGTTATCTTGTGTAAACCTATACTTCTTAGCAAAATTTTCAATTTAGATTTCTATTCATGATAATTGAATGGAGTGAGAAGTGGAACTAAATTCTGATCCATGATGCAGTGAAATAAAAAACTAAATGAGCAATAGAGAAGGCAAGGCACTCAATAACACCCCCTAAAACTAGTAGAAAGAACCCCTCCAATTACAAAGGTTTAACACTTTATGTTTTAGTGCATATATAATCAACACTTTAGTGTGCATACAATTAGTAATTTATGTTTTAGTGCATATACAATGGGTACCAATTTTTTTGCATAATAAAGCCCATCAAAAATTAAGACATCATGCAGGGCCAAAGACATCCATAAACATGAGTATAGAGTTGATTCTTGAGGCTTCAAATCATGTAGCAAGAATAGATGATCCATAAACTATAAATAAGATACTACACAATATATATTTACTCAAATACAATGAATTTTAGGTACAGATCCACAAAATAAACTATAAAGATATAGTTGATGTCGTCAAATTACATGATTTGGTGTAGTATTCACCATCGCATAATACACACAACAATAAGATGACTATTTGAAGTTGTTGAATACATAGTATAGTGTAGTATTAAATATCATTTAATACACATAGCAACAAAGTGGCTGGCATAGAAATGAGTGAAATCTTTGCATTAAAGGCATAAATAACAATGCATGCTCATAAAAAATAGATGTCAGATTCAAATGAGAATACATCCACAAATGAGAAATCTATGCAATGATTACATAAGTGATAGTGAAATATCACAAAAAATAGATGTCAATCTCAACCAAAATAGTGTCCATGAGGAAAACAAGAGTGTTAAATTGTGAGTTAAGCAAAGGAGAATAAATTTGTTTTTCTTGTGAAGGGATTTGACCACCTACCAAAACTGGACCTCACCCTTCATATTCATAAAATAAAGTGTTGAAAAATAATGATAAATAACTCCTTCAAATATTATTTCTCACAAAAATATTGTTTTTATAAAAAAACAATTAAAAGAACTCAAATTTTGTCCATCATCAAAATGCATTTTTCTGAATTATATCACAGTTAGTAAAACTATGATAACTTTCAAAATTATTAATTAAATTAAAATTTTCAAAATGATCTAGAAATATGAAACCAACATGCATAAAACCTATATTTTTTTTGAGTGATTATCTACTATTTTTTTTAGTTGGAAAAATAACAATCATTTTTAATAAAAAATAGATTTGCAAAAACAATAACTTGTTTATCTTGCCTCCTCATAAAAAAATGATTTAGTCTTTTGTACAACTAGATTGAATCCTCATTTTATATCTACAAAAGGTTACTTATATGTCTAATATAATTTACATAATTTCAAATACTAATGAAGTTCACTAATTAGAGAAGAAAAGAATGTAGATGATACACATAGATCTATAGGTTTCTTCTTTACAATCTTAGTTAGAATAAAAACTAAAAAAACTACTCAATATTTCAAGAAATTAAAAACAAAATAATGTTTGTTACTAGAAAAGAGATCTGATACCATGACATAATTGTCCAAGATCCAACTGATAGAATCAAACACATGAACTATAAATGCAAATCAAATAGAAGCAGAACTCCATTATTGATATGGAAATCAAAATAGAGTAGAATTATAATAATATTGCATTCATAACTCATTAACAAATAGCTTAGATGAGAGGTGTGTTTATAGGTAAAATGGAGGCATAAATCCAAGACATTTGGCAATGTGAACATGAGACTTTTGCCAAATGGTTTGTGTGTTCTATATGTCAATATTGGTGGGTAAGGGTATCTTTACCCATCAATTTGACTAAAATTTTCCCATGTGCATGTGCACCTTAATTACCTCATTTATGACACCTAGGTGACCTCAAAATAACAGATAAGCAAGCTAAATATAAGTTTAGGAATAATCCATAATAATAAATATAAGTAAAATAATATCTTACACTAACATGCCCTTCCTATTGAAAAAAATGTTGTCCTTAATGTTGAATCAAACTAGGATGTTTTTGTAGGAATGATTCATCCTCCCATATTGCATCTTCATAATTCATGTTCTTCCATTTGATCAAATACTCCTTAATCTATCTAGTCTATAGTTTATTAGTACATGTGTGAATGACATCTTTAGGATCTAGAATAACTCAAAACTCTTCATCCAATTTTTATAACTCAATTTAAGTGGAAAATCTATGTCTAATTACCTTCTTCAGGAAAGATACATATAAAAATAGATGTATATGAGTGGATGGGGGTAAATCTAGCTTAGAAGACACACTACTAATTTTTTTCAATATCTGATAAGGGTTATAATACTTAGGTGAAATATTATTAGCTTTTTTATATTGCTTTAGATATATCTACTTACATGGATACAAATTCACAAATACCCAATCACCTATGTCAAAATTTCTCTCACTATAGTGTTGATATACTTGATGTTTCATTCTAATTTGTGATATTACTAAAATTTATCACAAACTCACTAGTACCTCCTATTGATGGTGAATGTGTTTTTAAATAGCTCAAACCTTGGGATGTGGATGGGGGTTGATACACATAGAATGGAAAAAAGGGAGAAATTTTTGAAGTGTAAAAAGGAGTTTTATACCACCATTTGACAAATGGTAGCCAATGAACCAATTTGTCCTCTTTATCAAAAAAAAATGAATATATTCTTCTAGACATTTGTTGACTACCTCTATTTGTCCATTAAATTGAGGATGATATTATTAGATATGAGCCAACTAGGTACCCAAAAATGCAAATAATTAATTCCAAAAATTATTATTAAATATGGGATCTCAGTCACTTATAATAATATTTGAATTACCAAGCAATTTTTGAATTGTATTGAGAAAACTAGAAGCTATTGTACTTGTAATAAATGGTTGTGATAAGGAACAAAGATGAACATAATTGGTGAGTATATCCACAACTAATATTGGGATTAGTTTTCACATTATATGAATTTAGGTATTTATGGGAAGCTAAAAAACAAATAGTAAATTAGTATTTACCGAGAAGTAAATATTAGTTATAGGTTGTTAGTAAATGTATGGTTAATATGGTAAATTTGTATAGGTTAGAATATTATGTTGTTAGATATATTGTTATTTGTTATAAAAATATATCATATTTAGGTTTGTACTATTATAGGAGGTTTTATAGGTGAGATAATATTGGGGATTTTTTTATAAAAAATATTCTTATATATTTATATATGTTTTTTTATGATTTAATTAATCAGATTATTCAGATAAATAATAGTGTGTAGATTATATTTGTTGAAATATTTCTTTATTCAAATTTCCATGCATTAATTCTTTGTGCACTATGTTTGGCTCTCCTCTGATTGACATCATGGTACCATAATAGTTTTTTTGTGATGGTAGAGTAATATGGTTGCAGGGGAAACTATTATTTTTCATTACCCTATGACATGGAATTCATTTATTGTAGAATCTCTCTCTATATTAGTTTTTTAGGTATTTTCTGTATAAATGCTTAGAGAAAATATTGAATCACCTATGAGATTTACACATGTATTCAATTATCCAAATTGTATTCTCTTCAACATAAAAAGTCCCATTCCATGTAGAAGTTTTTTATGCATTGCAAACAAAGAAAATACTATTAGCCATTTGCTCCATTCATCCATCTTGCCTACGGATCTAAGACATATTTACATTAGCTATATTCAAATATTAGACTAATAAGTATGTAGCATGCTTTTGTATTCTATTAGATCAATTGTAATATTGAATTTGCATTCTATGTAATTCTACTTTGTGTCTATTATTTTAGATATAGACTACATTTTCTTACTACTATTCATTGTTCTTTACACAACTATTCACTATGCACTACTTGATCATTTTAGAGGCATAAACATCTGAGGTCTATAATTTGTGGTGGACATGATGTTATTCAAATGAAGAAAACATAGTCTATTATCTAATGATTCCAGTAGTAAATCTAATCGAGATTCAAATGTAGCATTCACACAACCAATTTGAATACAATAAAGTACTGCTCTATAAAAATATTATAGATCCAATTCAACTAATATGCAATTCACCTGACATGCTTCAAAATTGCCAATGATCCATCTTACATCATTCTAGTCAATCAAACACCACACAACTTGTATGAGCTATGAATATATGTGGAGAGCATATCATCAGGAAACCACTTCACCTACCATGAGTCATATATTTACAATTTTTTATATTAGGTTTACATTTAAGTCTTTTAGGTGAATTATTCATTAAGTTATTCTTTTATGTGGTTATTTGGTTTAAAAGTCTTTTATTTTTTAAAAAGAGTCCAAACTTAGTGGGTCTACATTGAGTTTATTTGTATCAAGAAGTTTATTAAGTGTTTTGTAAGTTAATAGTCTTATTTTGGTTTAGATTTGTATAGTATTTTAAATGAGTATTGCTTAAAAAGTGTAAAAGTTTATACTTTTTTAGTCTTGCTATAATATTTTTAAAATTTGTAATGTTTAAATCCTTTAGGTTTTATAAACATTTCTTTTTATAATTCAAAGGTCTATTTTAGGTTATAGTCAATATAAATTTTCATTTAGGAAATAAAGTATTTTTTGAGTCATTAGTTATAGTCCAGTCATTTTTTGATTCAAGTGTTAATAGTCAGTTTTATCTCTAGCTGTGTCATCATTTCTCAAAAAGTCAAATTGTATAAAAAAATGACTTATGGATGCATTTTCACTTATACGCAACATATGAAAAATGAGGGGGTTCCAATTTCTACGGAAGCAACTAATAAATAACTTGCTAGACCCATCAAAGCATCTCATCAACATATTTCCTAAGTAGTATCATGTACTAGAGGCTAGAGGATACATGAAAGATGGAGGTCTTTCTGAGACCTATCTTCATTCACTAATGATGAGGCCTCATCATGTTTTGGTGACATGTGTGTTGTGTTAATTTTATTAATTTTAGTGTGATAGTTACATTTATTTTTCAGCTTGTGTGAAAAATAAGAACAATTGTACTTGTTCACATGTGTGTGTGTGATATTACCATGTAACCCTTTTGTATATTTACATTAGAGAATGATGATTTAAAATAGAATTTTAGAAATCATGATGAAATTTTAGTGGTAAACCTATTAAAACCATGTTTTAAGGTTATTTATAAACCTAAGAAAATCATTCTGTAAGGTTAATGGTGAACTTGAAAAAACTAGTTTGTAAAGTTATTGGTGAACCTATGAAAACCATTTTTTAAGGTTATTGGTTAACCTAGAAAACCAATTGTATATTATTATGAAAAATAAATGTGTGATGACACATGTATGTGGAGACTATCATGATCACACAGAGGTGGAGCACACTCAAATCAGAAATAGAGATATATTGTACTATATAAAACTATGGGGGCAGAATGTTGGGATAAGTTTTCACATTAGGTTAATTTAGGTATTTATGAAAAGGTAAAAAGTATATAGTAAATTAGTATTTAATGAGAAGTAAATATTATTTATATGTTGCTAAAAACCTTATGGTTAATATGGTAAATTTGTATAGGATAGAATATTATGTTATTAGATATATAGTTATATGTTATAACAATATATCATATTTAGGTTTGCACTATTATAGGAGTTTTTATAGGTGAGATAATATTGGGGATTTGTTATAGTAAATATTCCTATATATTTGTATATGTTGGTTTAATTAATCAAATTATTTAGATAAATAATAATGTGTAGAATATATTTGTTGAAATATTTATTGATTTGGATTTACATGCATTAATTCTCTATGCACTGTGTTTGTCTCTCCTTCGATTCACATAAATTACCATGATATTTTTTTTACCCTCGGAGAGTGGTAACCCAAAAATGAAATCCATGGAAACCTCCTTTTGACAATGACTATGGATGGATAAAGGTTGAAAAATTCATGGGGTACTAATGGTTTCACCTTTGATCTATTAACATATCATGTATTGAGCCACATATTTATGGGCATCCCCTTGAGTCCTTCCCAATTTTTTTTTTTTAATTCTATGATATGTTTTCAAAAATCCTAAGTGACTTCTTAGTGGAGATGCATGAAGTTCTAGAAAGATTTTATTTTTGAGGAGAGAATGCTTACAAAGCTATAATCTATCTTTATACCATAATGCATTCCCATTTCATGTAAATTTTTATGCTCCCCTAGAACCTTCTTGAATGTTTTGAATCAAATCATTGGAAACAATATCATTCTCCCATTATGATATTATTTCCTCTAGCCAATCTACCTACCAAATGGTTATTGCACATAACAATGCCTCAACTGATTCATCCCTTTGAGATAGTGAATCTACCACCAAATTCTCTTTTACCCTTTTATATAATATTTCAAAACCATAACATAACATTTTAGTAACCAATTTTTTTTGTTATTTAGATGATAATCATTATTTCAAAAAATATTTGAGGCTATCATGATCAATATTTAACTTAAAGTGATGACCCATCATATAAGGTCTCCATTTCTTGACTACATATAGAATATCAATCATCTCTTTCTCATAGATTGGTTTGAGCCTATTTTCCCCTTCAATTGGTGACTTTAAAATTCAAGTGTTATACCTTCTTTCATGAGTACAACTCCTATACCATATCTTGATGTATCACACTACACAATAAAAGCTTTTGAAAAAAGCAAAGTAGCCAAAATTGTAGTTGTGTACATAGACACTTTCAACTATTTAAATGCCTTGGTAGCTAAATTAGTCCACTATAAGGAGTATTTATTCAACAAAGAGGTGAGTGGGGATGAAATTCTACCATAATGTTTGGAAAACCTATGATAGTAACCAATTATCCTCATAAATCCTTAAAGATTCTTGAGGGTCTTTGGAACCCACCACTCCATCATCACTTGGATTTTTTTATGATCAACTTTCACTCCTTCATAGTAAATAATATGACCCCTATACTCTACCTCTTGGAAACCAAAATAAAATTTGGAAGGTTTGGCATAAAGAAAATGTTTTTTATAGAATTGAAAGTACCTATTTACATGCTGCTAATGGTCATCCCAATTTTCAATATAGATGAGGATATAATCAAAAAACACCAAAATAAACATTCTCAAAAATGGCCTAAAAATATTATTTATCAAAATATGAATTGCATATGGTGCATTTATGAGTCCAAAAGTCATGACCATAAATTCATAATGGAGTTCATGAGTTTTGAAAGCTATTTTAGGTATGTCCTTATTAAGAAATTGAATTTGATAATACCCATAATGAAGGTGTAACTCGATAAATTAAACAACACCATACAATTTATCTAGAAAATCATAAATTATTGGAATAAGAATCTTATCTTTTATGGTGTGCTTGTTGATTTATCTATATTCTTGAAACATCCTCCAAGTGTCATCCTTATTTTGCATCATGATCACAAGGGAGGAATATTCACTTTGACTATGTCAGATGATTCCTACCTCTAATATCTCTTGTACCATCTTTTCAATTTAACTCTTCTAGGCATATGGATACATATAGGTTCTGATTTTTGGTGTACATCCCATAACGATTCTAATGGCATGATCATACACATGATTTTGAGGGATTCCTTTTGGAATATCACAAAAAATAAGAAAATGGTCATCCAACACCCTTTGTAAATCAAGACATGTAGACTCCTCAATTGGTTGAATCTATATGGAAAATAATCATGCCATAAATCCCTTAGCACCATTTTTAAGAACCTTAATAATTTGATGGTAACTAGTCAGTTGTGGAGATTTATAATATAATTTACATAGTTCAAAGGTCATACTTTTTGAATGGAACCTCATAAATAGTTCCCAAAATTTTATCTCAATAGTTACCAAAGTGGTGAGCCACTGCACTTCCAAAATAATGTCAACTCTTCCCATGGGAATAGAAAACACAAAATAAGTTAACAATTAGTCTTCCATATCAAGATTAAAGTTATGGAATTTTCCAAGGTAGTTGATGGTACCACCATATAAAATCCTAACCTAAAACTTAGGAGTTAGGTAAACTAAATATTTCAAACAAGTATCCAAATTAATTTTGATGAAGATATGTGTACTCTTAGAGTCAATTAACATATACACCTTTTATTTCTTCAAGAAATCCACCACCTTAAGAGTTTTAGAAGTACTAATGCCTAAAATTTCATGATAAGAAATAATAGGTTGACAATCTTCAGATTCATCCTCAAGTTCTTCCAAACCTACCCCTAAATATTCATCATCTTCTTCCTCCTCATTGGCACCTTCAATGTAAAAAAACTTCTTTTCAACACATTGATGTCCTTTTCTCCATTTTCTATTAAATCTAGAAAATAAACCTTTTGCATGATTTTATTCATTTTACTTAGGTGTCAATTAGGTAGGCTATTAAAATGATGGTACTGAGAAGGTGTGTTAAAAAACATTAATGAAATATCTTTATTTGATCAACTAATTTCCCTTAACCAAACGTGCCCTTGTTAAGGCTTCAGATATATTAATGGGATGAAACATGCGAACCTAAAATTGAATGTTGTCTTTGAAGCCACATAAAAATAGGTCAATTAAATTTTATTTAGTGATGGCTACCACACATAAGGAGATATTTGAAATTGATGTATGTAATCCTTAAAATCCAAATTTAGTGCAACTTGGCTAATTAGATGAATTTGGCTAATTAGATGAATTTGTTTTTGGATACATTATTTTGATAGTGGAGTTAAAATTTCTCAAACAATACTGACCATGAAAATGGGAAATACTTATTTTTATTTTGAGCACACAACTAATGATACTAAATAAATTGCTTAGGTTCTAGATACAAATAGGTTAAGAACACCTTTTATTAATAGGAAGTCTAATGTAGATCAAATAAAATTTTAATTTGACTAATCCATGTGAGTGGATCATTACCATCATACTTGTGTAGGTTGAATTTTGGAAATAATAAATTCATGCCCTATTTGGTGTTGTGATTTTTGGAGGAGGAGAACTAAACTGGAGTGGTGGAGGGTTACTTTATAATTATTGAGTAGAAAATTTGGCCAATTACCTAGTGATTTGTTGTAATTGATCCTACAAGCTATTCAGGTTCCCTCTTAGCCCCATGAGGTCCCATTTAACCACATCAAGATCATATTTCTACATCAGGACATATAAATCTTACTTAAGTTATTGAATTGTCTTTAAAATATTTAGATTAAATGTTTCTATCTCCATATCATATTTATGACTAGTTTTAGGTGTTTGTTTCCCTTTCATGCAACCACAAGTGTTACACCCTATTGATTAGATATTTTTCAATCTAAAAAAATTACCTTGGTAGTCATGGGATTAAATCCATTTCATTTAATGGTGAACATCCTGTATACTTATGTCTATTTACTTCTAATTTTTAGTTACTCACAATTATTCACAAATTATACAGATTATGTGCAAGTTGCTTTGTTTTCAGGGTAATACTTTAATCACAGTGTTCATGAACCATTACAAGGTGATTTTATAGAAAGTAAGTAGATATTTTAGAGAATATGTAAGGAAACTTTGTAAAATCAAGAGTGGAAAACTAGAACGTGTGGAGAAAAAGAAGTTATACTTCATAATAAGTAGTTTTACAAATCTTGAATTCATATAAATAAATAAACATTCAAGAGATGATAATATTTTTTGAAAATAAATAAGAATTCCTAGAATTTAGATTTAGATTATGGATAACACATAGTTTACCATTTTAATCTTCATAAATCCACCAAATATATCCTTAGATGAAAAGTTCCAAAAAAAAAAATTCTTTCTCATTCACATAGAACCAATTTCATATAAAGAAAAACTCATAAATCTAAATGAAAAGTTTTAGATTGTTTAAATTCTCATGCTTCATTTAAAATTTCTATGAAAAAATTACCATCATCTGGGCATGTAGGATTGGGCTTATATTCATACAAAAAAAGATGCCAAAATCAAATAAGAGACCACTCTTTCAATTCCCATGTGTTGCATTAAAAAATTAGAACCATTGAGAGGTATTTTGATAGAATTTATATCCTATGGAATGTATTGGAAAATTTCATGTAACACTTTTTGGTCTCCTTGTTTGGATCAAATACAAACTCTTTGCATGTATTGCAAAGCTAGCTTAAGTAATTTGATTTTCTAGAATGAATTCAAGTAATGACATTCAACGAAGTTACTTGAGTCTTTATATATTAAAAATTAATTACTTAAATATATTACAAGTTATAAGAAGAAAATAGAATAAGTAGAAGAAATATTTAAATCATTCCAGTTCATGAACTTTGTTTCTTCACTTCTCTTTGTAATTGGATATCTACATCATCTAATTTGGTAACTGATTGCCTTCCTATTTTGCATCTTAGAAGCTCCCTTTCCAACTTCTTATAATAACCTTTCACCTTCCTGATATTAAGTTCCAACAAAGTCTATAAACTCATTGAAATTAATAGGGGATCATAATCCTAAGAAGGTCTAGGTATTCCTTAAGTCTTCAAGGTTAAAAAATATAGGTAAGTAAAGTCATCTTGGAACTCTAGGAAAGTAAAGTTGTCATGAAACTCTGGGTAAGTAATTCTCTCTTAGAAATTTGGGTAAGTAAATCTATCCTAAAAGTCTAGGTAAGTAAAGCTATCTTATAACTCTAGGTAAGTAAAGCTATCCTCGAACTCTATTTAAGTAAAGCTATCCTAGAACTCTAGGTAAGTAAAGCTGTCTCAAAAACTTGATTTACTGTACGTAGTGTTCGGTGGGTTTTTTGGACTACTTTACTTAGCTTCTGATATGAAGTAAAGTTATTTAAAAATTCTATTTTCAACTAGATAGATAATCTTGGACTTGTGAGACTACTTTACTTCTTTTTTAATAAGCTAAGTAGCTTGGAGAACCTAAGTTGTATTGAAAATGAACCTAAACACTTAGCTTCTTGATGTTTTGGGAAAGATGAGTAAATGGGCTTTTCAGTGATCACCTTTGACAGAT
Organism: Torreya grandis; assembly: GCA_037957365.1. Taxonomy (NCBI): domain Eukaryota; kingdom Viridiplantae; phylum Streptophyta; class Pinopsida; order Cupressales; family Taxaceae; genus Torreya; species Torreya grandis. The sequence goes on from JARHVA010004498.1 coordinate 1,389,213, forward strand.
GTTTTAAAACTTGTGGTATAATTTTGAATCAATTAAGAAAAGGAAGCAATCAACACAAACACTACTAAAGACTAAGAATTTATTCAAGGGACTGGTTTCAACAATAATAACTGACTCACAAAAGATAAAAGACAAAATTTTAAAAAGGGGCAACCCAAAATTTCTAAGTATGAAGTTTTGAGGACACCCATTGGCTCCAATTAGGTACATCTTTATTTACATAAAGAAGAAAGAAACAAGGATTAAATCCCAATATCTCTAGTTTTGAGTCTTATCTATTGGGTACAGAGTCTTTAAAAAAACTCAATCACAAAAACTACAAAATGAACAAACAAATAGATAAACAAAGACAAAAAAAAATAAAGATTGAGGACTTATTTATCTACATACATATGTTAGCTTAATTCTCAATTCTTTTAGAGCTTCAAATGGATGCCCATTTAAAGGTAAAGGTAGTTCACCCTTACCTATGTCATATACTAACTTGCCTCTTTGCTTATAATGTTTTCTTGCACCACCATTTTACACTTCATGTGTACTCAATCTTGTAACTTTTTATCTATCATATGGCCTATATATTCCCTAACATACCAATATTAAACCTACACTCTTGCCTTCTTTTGACAAGAATTTCATGCTTACTATAAAGATAAATGTAGTTATTTAATTATCTACTTCAGTGTGTTATTTTATTGTCATGAATACTTCATATTTATGCTCTTTATTTTCTACCATATGACCTTTAGCTTCTATAACTTGTTCTTCCTCTTTTTCTTCCATCTCATCACCTTACAATGCTTGTTCAAGTACTATGAATTTTTCCTCTTATTTCTCACTGCTTTCATATACAAGCTTGCAATCAAATTCCATACCTTTGCCCATCATCTATATTTAATTTTCTAGGACTTGTATAAGGATTTCAAACTGATCTCTTTCTTATTTATCATTCCCATCATTTATCTAGCTGTAACAATCTTCTTTCTCTTCACTCATGCATTTCTTCCATCTCAAAAAATTGTTTGTCTTCTTCTACTTGACTACTTGGCTCTTCACTCAACATGTATCCCATCATTTCTATCTCAAGTTGCTTAAAAAGTAAATTATTTTATATTATTTCATCTCTAATTACTTCTGACATTTGAATCTTAGTTTCCTTGATGTGGTCAATTATGTCGAAATATGGAATGAATGTAGATAGAACAAGATTAGTTTCAGAAGTATAAGTTACTAGTTTTGAGCTTGAGAAGAAGAAATTATATACCTATCTTTTGGAGCTAAAGAAGAAGGTATTAAACCACCTCTTTTGAAGATGCTAACATCTGACCTAGGTTCTTCTTTCTCTTTCCCTTGTTCCTTGGAAGATTTTTTATGAACTTGCTAGGTTTGTGAGTTTCTAAATACTAAAAAAGAGTGACTATGGTCATCCTAAATTATTTATATTCATTTTCTTATTCATATTCTAGGTAATAGTTAATGGAATTTATAGAAGGATATACAAAATATACTTTTTAGGAAGACTTTGATCAGTATCATTAGGCATATGATCTTTAATAATATGGTTCTATTTTTTATTATTAAAATTGTATGTAGCTGCATTCCAGAAAGGGGTAACATGAATACCTTGGGAAATTTGTCTTTTGACTTGTATCAAGTCATTAGCCAACTTATGTAATAGGGGATCAATATGTGACATGTTTAAAGTAGAATAATATCTATTAAAAGTAGTTTTCTTGATCTTTCTAGCCATTATCAATACATCTTCAACCTCTATAGCAATATTTTGAGTTGTTTCTTAATCAGCCAGATAGGCTCTATGTAGCTGATAATTGACATCTGGTAACTAGGCATTAATGAAGAAGCACTTCTAATTATCTCTAGTGGGCAAAATAGCTTGAAGAATTTTAAAGAGTAATCTATTAAACTTGGTGATGAAATCATGCATGTGCTCATCTGGTTCCTTCTTGAGTTGAGTTAGTTGGGTAAGCAATATATGTGTGAATCTTTAGTAGATTTGAACTTATTATTGGAAATATTTTCATTGATGTCAAAGGTTTATAATTATTGGTGATAAAGGCCCCATTGCATTAAATGTTGTTTGTAATAAATATATTTTGGCTAATATGAGTTAATATTTATTTAATATTAATGAATATATTTTTGGTTGCATATGAGACAAAAGAAGGGCCCATAGAGAAGTCAAAGAGCCACAGGATAAAGACAAAAGAAGGATGGGACACATTTTCCCATGAAGAGTCATCTTGGGGAATACCAACAGTCACCAAGTGAAGACAAAAGAGTAAGGGCACAATTTCTCATGAAGGGACACTTTGAGAAATATGAAAAGTCACCAAAGATAAGGACAAAAGTGGGGCAGACATTTTTTATCACGAAGGGTCACCACATGACTTTTCAAAGGCTTGAATATGAAGGGTCATATAATTTTGGCACCATTTTCCATGAGGATTGAAGGGTCACAAAGGTGGAAGGCCAAAGGTCATTTGGAAAGCTATAAATAAAGGCTTGAGAAGCCATTTGTAATATGGAAGATAGAGGTTGATTTGATATTGTAATATCTAGCTTAGAAGAGCAATTGTGAGAGATGAATATGATTTGTATTTTTTATATCTAGCTTAGAAGAGCAAAGGTGAGAGAGAGGAAAGAGATGTTGTATTGATCTATCATTTGTTGAGATAGCAAAATTGAGAGATAGATGTGTGGTATACACAAAGGGGTTGGTGCTCCTGATGGTTGGTGCTCACGAATTGTTGCTAGGTTGGTGCTTGGCAAAGGGGTTGGTGCTCATGTGGGTTGGTGATTATGAATTTTTGTTGGGTTGGTGATCATCAAAGGGGTAGGTGCTCCTATGGGTTGGTGCTCATGAATAGTAGTTGGGTTGGTGCTCGGCAAAGGGGTGTGTTGCTCCTGTGGATCGGTGCTCATGAATAGTAGCTGGGTTGGTGGTCGGCAAAGGGGTATGGTGCTCCTATAAGCTTGGCTTGTGAATATTTTTTGAGTTTATTCTCATCCATATACTTGAGATTATTCTCTGTGGTTTTTTCCACATTGGGTTTCCACATTATGTCTGGTGTCTCTCTCTATCTTGTGTGCTATTTATTGTTTGAGTTTTATTGCATATCTTGAATGTTTGATTAAGTGGAATTTGGTTAAGGAAAATATTTATAATATATATGATATACTGATTCACCCCTCTCTTAGTATATCCCATGATTAACAATTGGTATCAGAACATGTTCCTTTTTGAAAAGTTTTATAGCTTGAAGGTAGATCAAGAAAGCACGATGGCTGGGTCACATGAAGGATTTTCTACAAATAAGGCACCTTTGTTTGATGGGATGAATTATGATTTTTTGGAGCATGAGAATGAAGGTTTATTTTATGGCCCTTGGATTTGACATATGGAAAGCAGTGGTGGAGGAATATGAAGAGCCACATACATTTGCAATTACTCTAGCAGAAAATAAGGCAAGTGAATGTAATGCTAAAGCTTTAAATACTATTTTATGTGGTTTATGTGAATATGAATTTATTAAAATTATGTAATGTAAATCTACTCATGAAACTTGGGTAAAACTTGAGAATATTTACAAATGTGATGGAAAGGTTCAGCAAGCTAAGTTGCAGACTTTTAGAAGGCAGTTTGAAAGTTTGAAGATGGAAGAAGAATAATATATAGCAAGTTATCTTTTACAAGTTGATCAAATCATAAATTAGATTCAAGGTCTTGGAGAAATGTTAGATGAGTCAATAGTGGTGAAAAAGGTTTTGAGATCTCTACCAATGAGATGTGATGCAAAGGTTTTGACAATCAAGGAGATGAAAAATTTAGCCAAGCTAAAGATGGATGAGCTTCATGGTATTCTCATGGCATATGAGATGCAGATAGAACAAGATAAACCCTCAAAGAGAGAAGTGGCTTTCAAGAAATCAAAGAAGGAGAAAGCTAAGATTTAAGAATCAATTGATAGTTCTAGTGATGATGAAGATGACAATGGATCACTTTTCATTTGCAAGCCGAAAAGAGGAGCAAGTAAATATCAAAGAAAATTACCTTTTAAATGTTTTAATTATGGAAAGATTGGACATTTTCCAGCTAGATGCCTAGATAAGGTTAATGATGATGAAGAAGAAAAGCCTATATACAAGAAGAATTTCAAAGGAAAATCTAAGAAGGGATTTGAGAAGAAGAACGTATATTCTAAGGATCCTAGCTTAGGCAAAGATAGCCGAGTCAGTGATTTAGAAGAAGAAGAGATTATATTCATGGCCATACATGAAGATGATCAAGAAAAAGAAGAGAAAGAAGCTGAAGTGAATATGGAAGGAGAGCTCATTTGTGCCTTAGAAGAGTTAGAAGTTGTTCAGAAGAATAATCAAATATTAAAGTGCCAGATCAAGAAAAATGAATAGGAGTCAAAGGAAATGATTGAAGATCTACAAGCACACTTTGAATAAGCCAAGAAGAATGAAGAAGATCTCACAACATAGGTGGAAATAGAAAGAAAAGAATGTCAAAGGTATTTTATTGAAATTGCCTCTTTAAAAGAAGAAATTAAGAAAGCAGTCAGTGATTCAAAATTTGAAGATAGCACTAACATGTTGAATAAGATATTGGAAAGTCAAAAAGCATATTTAGATAAGACAGGGATCGGTTTTGAAAAGAAAAAGAGCTATGGTGAAGCTCTTACACAAGAGGAAACAAAAAAGGGAGAAGTGAAAGGACATTCCAAACAGAGAAGGCTAGAAGGAACAAAGCTAAAAAAGTCAATTAGGTTAGAGATATACAAACAAGTCTTATTTTTATGGCTATTATTTTTATTGTAATGGATATGGTCACAAGAAATTAGAATGTAGAAAAAGAGATAACAATTTCAGAAATAAGAAGGAAAGTCAAGTAGAGTCAAGCAGAAGACACAACTCTTTTGCTCCTCTATCAAGCTTTGATGAAGAGACCATAGTATGCTACAAGTGCAACAACTTCGGACACATAGCTTGGTATTGTAGAAGCATGTTCGAGTCAATCAAAAAGGATCAGAGTTTCAAAGCTCCATTCATCAAGAAGAAGGATCAAAGTTTCAAATCTCCATTCATCAGGAAGAAGGTTCAAACATGTTCATGGCATAAGAAACAACTTGAAGATTCTATGATGGTTCAGACAGCTCTGCATGTAAGAGGTAAAGATCAGCCATAGTTAATTGATAGCGGTTGTTCGAGGCATATGATAGGTGATAAAAGTAAGTTCATATCTCTAAAGAAGATCAATGGTGGTACAATGAGATTCAGAGATAAAACCACTATTAGGATAGCTAGAAAAGGTACTTTGAGTTGGATTATGGTAGAACTAAGACTAAGAATGTTTTATATGTAAAAGGTCTTAAGCATAATCTATTGAGTGTTAGTCAAATATGTGATCAAGGATATACATTAAAGTTTTATAAATAAGGTTGTGAGATTAGAAAAAAGATTCAAATGAGTTGATTGCAGATGCTCAAAGGACAGGGAAAAATGTGTATGTATTGTCAAATATCTTCTCAAAGGCACAATCAAAGGATACATTCAAAGATCCACGAGAGGAGTTGGGAGTAATTTCTATTACTTCTTGCCATTAATGTTTAACATCAAGTGAGGGGGAGCTAAGTGTTAGCACCAAGTAGGCCCTTTTCCATTGATGTCAAAGGGGGAGAATAATAGGTACAAGTACATGTGTAGAAATAGGTACAGGGAATAGGTATAGTTTACTACAGTAAGTGGGAGTTACTGTATGTTTTCAGATGATAGTATGTGTAGGTGATAGGATGTGGTAGTTTTAGGATTGAGGTTACCATTAGTGACAAAGGGGGAGATTATTGGAAATATTGTCATTGATGTCAAAGGTTTAGCATTATTGGTGATAAAGGCCCCATTGCATTTAATGTTGTTTGTAGTAAATATATCTTGGCTAATATGAGTTAATATTTATTTAATATTAACTAATATATTTTTGGTTGCATATGAGACAAAGGAAGGGCCCATGGAGAAGTCAAAGAGCCATGGGATAAAGACAAAAGAAGGATGGGACACATTTTCCCATGAAGAGTCATCTTGGGGAATACCAAGAGTCACCAAGTGAAGACAAAAGAGTAAGGGCACAATTTCTCATGAAGGGACACTTTGAGGAATATGAAAAGTCACCAAAGATAAGGACAAAAGTGGGGAGGACGTTTTTGATCATGAAGGGTCACCACATGACTTTTCAAAGGCTTGAATATGGAGGGTCATACAAGTTTGGCACCATTTTCCATAAGGATTGAAGGGTCACAAAGGGGGAAGGCCAAAGGTCATTTGGAAAGCTATAAATAAAGGCTTGAGAAGCCATTTGTAATATGGAAGATAGAGGTTGATTTGATACTATAATATCTAGCTTAGAAGAGAAATTTTGAGAGATGAATAGGATTTGTATTTGTTATATCTAGCTTAGAAGAGCAAAGGTGAGAGAGAGGAAAGAGATGTTGTATTGATCTATCATTTGTTGAGATAGCAACATTGAGAGATAGGTGTGTGGTATACACAAAGGGGTTGGTGCTCCTGTGGGTTGATGCTCAAAAATTGTTGTTGGGTTGGTGCTTGGCAAAGAGGTTGGTGATCTTGTGGGTTGGTGCTCCTGAATTGTTGCTGGGTTGGTGCTCAGTAAAGGGTTGGTGCTCCTATGGGTTTGTGCTCACAAATAGTAGCTAAGTTGGTGCTCAGCAAAGGGTTTTAGTGCTCCTATTGGTTGGTGCTCATGAATAGTAGCTGGGTTACTACTTGGCAAATATATGTGGTGCTCTTGCAATATTGGCTTACGAATATTGTTTGGGTTTGTGCTCATTCACATAATTGAGATTTTTCTCTATGGTTTTTCCCACATTGGGTTTCCACATTATATTTTTGGTGTCTCTCTCTATCTTATGTGGTGTTTATTGTTTGGGTTTTATTGCATATCTTGAATGTTTGATTAAGTGGAATTTGGTTAAGGAAAAGATTTATAAGATATACTGATTCACCCCCCCTCTCAGTATATCCCATGCTTCACACTTATTCTTGAAGTTCTCATGCATGGTAGGAAAGTTTACTATAGTGAAAGGATGAAAATGGTAAAACCATTCTAAAACTAAATCATGCAAGGTCTCAATTAATAGTCTAATTGAGACATCTTCATGTTCAATGATAATTACTCTATAAGCCACAAAGAAGGTAGCCAAGTGTTCATTTGGATTTTGTTTTCCATCAATAGTGAACTTTGGAAAATTATTTATTGACCTTTTAGGCAAGTCATGGAGAGGGGGAGTCAAATTCAGAGGTCCAATTACTATCCCCTAAGGGATGGGAAGTGGTTACACCATTCTTCTTGGAATAAGGAATTATATATTAGCTAGTTAAATTATTCCTAAGGAATTGTGTTGTAGTTGATTCATAGGAGTTGGTGTTTGTCTCACTAGTGAGAGACTAGCTCTTCATGTTCTAGATTGAATGGGAAAACTAAAATTGGAACTCTATTAAAATTCAAAGAAATAATATATTTAGCCTTGAGCTCTCCTTTCTCTAGTAAAGGGTTGATTTGCCAATTTGAAACATAGAAGTTCTTCTGAGGATTATGCTTATAAATTTGATTTATAGATAAAGGCTTGGGTAGTGGTTAAAAGGCATGCCTCAATTTCAAGGTAAATAAAACATTAAATAGAATAACATGAAAAATGTCAATAAAAAGTGATGCTTTTATGTTTGAAAAGTGGAGTTAAGTTCAATAGGATCATGTTTTACTCAAAAGTGGGAAATTGACTCTACATGCAGTACTTAAGGTAAATAGTTTGAAACACACACAAATTATGGGAGACTAAAAATTAAATACATCTAACTCAACTTAAAGGAATAATCTATTTTTAGATTTGGGAGTTTAGCTATTTTTTCCCCAGTGGAGTCACCATAAACTATTCTCTAGATATTTTGCAATCTAACAAAATTACCTAGGTAGTCATGGGATTAAATACTCTTCATTTAATGGTGAAGCTCCTATATAATTATGTATATTTACTTATAATTTTATATTTGTCATAGTTATTCACAAATTATATAGATTATGTGTAAGTTGATTTATTTCTAGGGTATTACTTTAATCACAGTGTTCATGAACCATACCAAGGTGATTTTGTAGCAAGTAAGTAGCTATTTTAAAGAATGTGTAATGAAACTTTGTAAAATCAAGAGTGGAAAACTAGAACATGTGGAGAAAAGGAAGTTTCACTTCATAATAATTAGTTTTAGATATATTATTAAATTTGTATATGATAACTCTAGACAAAATAGGTTGAACCTTGTCCCCGCTTAGTGCGAGTGCACAAGTATTTTATTAATTTCAAAAAAATCAAGTACATAAGGGTGCCTTTACTCCATTAACCCTTTTACAATGTAAACCTGGATTTATATAGTTTTTACCAATGACCAGTAAAAAAACTAATCCTATAACCAACTAAATACGGGAAAACAACCCATAAAGCAATTCTATAAAACATTAAAACTACCTAATAATTAAAATAAGTAAGTTTATTTTATGGGGGTGTCTTTAATAAAAGATGCATGCCCCATTTACAATAATTATTTATTACCTACCAAAAATCTAACCTAACGTTAAGACTTTGGAACAAGTCCTAACAAACCCCCCTATGATCCAAAGTCAGGTCTTTGGACACATACCAAGCATTTTTCTGAATGTTTCAAATTTGATTCTGTCAAGGGGTTTTGTGAAGATATCAATTGTCTGATCAAAATTTGGGCAATATATTGGATCAAGAGTTTTCTTTACCAGCAACATTCACAAATAATGGTATTTGACATCCATATGTTTTGTTTTGGCATGAAACACTAGATTCTTTGACATCTTGATTGCACTCTAATTATCAATGTATAACTATGTAGGAGCAAACTGAGAAACCTGAAGATCTTCAAGAATACAATGAAGGTAAAAAATTTATCTAGAAGCATCCCATGATGAAATATAATCTAATTATATTGATGAATTTTCCACTGTATCCTACTTCTTACAACACCAAGCTATGGCAGTTGAACTCATATGCATAGTGTATCCTGTGGTTGACACTTTGTCATCCTCACATCCACCAAAATTTGCATCACAATATCCAACAAGTTTGAAGTTCTTGTTGCGGAAATATTCAAGGCCATATGTTTTCATTCCCTGAACGTAATGAAGTACTCATTTTGCTGCATGCCAATGAATTTCTCTAGGCTCATGAAAAAACCTAGATAAAATTCCAACTAAAAATGAAATATCAATCCTGGTATTCATCAAGTATATCAAACCTCCCACTAATTATCTATATGTGGTGCCATCAAAAAAGGCACTGATATCATCCTTAGACAATTTCAAGTTACTTTCCATGGGAGTGAGGGTAGGTTTGCAATCACTCATGCCAAACCTCTCTAATAACGCAAAAATATGCCTAGTTTGTGAAATGAAAATACTATGTTCTTTCTGAGTTACCTCTATGCCTGGATAGTAGTGAAGAAGTCCAAGATCTATCATCTCAAACCCATCTTTTAATTCCTTCTTCATAGACTTGTTATGGTTTTCATCATTACCTATAATAAACAAGTCATCAACATAGAGAACTAGTATCACCATTTTCTTACCCTGCACTCAAAAATAGAGAGTATCATCTGATTCACTGTGATGAAAACCAATGGATTTCAAGTATGAATCCATTTTCTCATACCAAGCCCTAGGTGCCTGTTTGAGCCCATACAAAGTTTTTGTCAATTTACACACTTTGTGTTCAACACCCACCTGTTCAAAACCATGAGGTTGTTTCATATAGACTTCTTGTAAATCACCATTTAAAAAAGCACTTTTAACATCTAATTGATGTACTTTCCAACCATTTTGTGCTACTAAGGCAAGTACCATATGAATAGTGTGCCATTTGGCAGTTGGTGCAAATGTTTCCTCATAGTCAATACCTTCTTGTTGTGCATATCCTTTTGCAACAAGTCATGCCTTATGTTTATCAATGGAGCCATCTGATTTATACTTAGTCCTATAAACCCATTTACATCCAATGGGTTTAACATGTCGAGGAGGATAAACTAAAACCCATGTATTATTGTTAAGTATGGAATCATACTCACATTTCATTGCCTATTACCAAACATGTTCAGTAGATGCCTCCTCAAAAGTGGATGGCTCAGTTGAAGAAGTAGTAACAACCATAGCATAGTTCACCTATTTTCAAGAATTCCTGGGACCTGTTAAACCAACATCATCTGCTGTCAAGTCAGAAAAAGTAATTTGAGCCCATTTTGGATATTTAGACAAATTATTCAAATCAAGGACCCCATAATTCTCATTAGGTGCATTATTCGATGGGGGACTTGGAGAATTTTCAACAATTTCTAAGTCATCAACTTGTGAACTTGTAGATGAAGGAGAGGAAAGTGAAGGAATTTGAGTCTCATACCATAACTTCAAAGAGTTATCGCCATTATTCAAACCCTTATCTCTTTTTGTATTTTTCCTCTCTAATCTATCAAGTTGAGAATCAATCTCTGCAATTTTCATAGTCCCAAACTCATCAAATATTACATCTCGACTCACTATGAATTTTCCTGAATCCTATGCAAGCAAATGAAACCCCTTTTTATCTTCAAAATAACCTAGAAAGATGCATTTTCAACTTTGTGGTTCCAATTTAGTTTTGTGTTTAATAGGAACCAAAGCAAAACAAAGACATCCAAACACTTTCAAGTGTTTAACTTTGGGTTTAAACCCATACCATGCCTCATATGGAGTTTGTCCCAAAAGTGCAACTATGGGGGACCTGTTTCTCAAATACACTGTAGTACCAATAGCTTTGGCCCAAAATTTATCATCAAGCTGTTTATAGTGCAACATGGTACATGTTGTGCCCTCTAAAGTTCTATTCATTCATTCAGATACTCCATTTTGTTGTGGAGTATAAGCATTACTATATTGTCGATGAATTCCCTATTCTCGACAATAGTCTAAAAATTCATTAGAGGTATACTCACCTCCATTATCTGAATGAAGAGTGGCAAAATGTGAACCTGTTTTTTTTTCAACTAAGTGTAACCAATCAACAAACTTAGCAAAAACTTCAGATTTATTTTTCATAAAGAATACCCAAGTCATCCTAGAAAAGTCATCAATAAACAAGACAAAGTATCTACACCCACCAATGGATGTCTTTTTCATGTCACATACATCACTGTGAATTAATTGTAAACATTTGTTAGCTCTCCAAGATGACTATTTAGGAATTTTTTCTTGATTTTGTTTGCCCAAAACACATGACTCACAAAGAATACCATCTTTGCAAAAAGTGGGCAACCCATTCACCATACCATATCTCTACAAATCCACTAAAGAGTGGATATTCAAATGTCCATAGCAGATATGCCATAACCGCTGTGTAGACATAGTACCTATACCTATGTCAATAATTGTTGCAAGTTTTATATTGGGAGGAAGCACCTTACAATGCAATCTAACCAAGTTTCCATCTTCATATCCTGTATACATTGTTTTATAATCATCCTTCACTGAATTGATGTAAATGAGCCCATTTTCAAGAACAATTTGATAACCTTTCTTTCGAATAGTTACCAAATAAGGTATGTGTTTCTTCAATGTGTGAACATACCAAACATCCTCCAAGTATTTAATAAACCCATTAGGAAGAAGAATTCAAATAGAACCAAGTCCTAGTGGTGTATGCATAGACTTATCTACTAAGGCAATTGGAGAGAGAGAAGCTTCCTTATAAGACCAAAATAAATCTCTCCTAAATGTCATGTGTTTGGTTGCTGCTATGTCTAAAACCCATACATCAGTTAGCTCATCTTTAGCCTCATATTCAATATAATCAATGTGCCCCAAAGTAGTGAATGCAAATTCATGGGCAACATTACTAGATTCATCATAGTCATGATCGTCATACTGAGCAGAGTTAGTCTTAGTCACTTTTTGTGGCCTTTGAATTTTATCAAAATGAATCCTACATTGTGAGGCAATGTGACCAAATTTTCCACATCTATGCCATTGAATGTCTAATCTACCTCGACCTCTACCCCTATATGAATTGTGACCATGTCCTCAATCACTTGTTTCATGTGAATGTGATTTATTAGATTGTTGATTATTTGAATGACCCCTACCTCTTTTTGATATCTACCTCCTCTGTAACCTCGACCCCCTCTAGAACTATTTCCTTTATTATTTTGATGCCCAGATGAAGATTAACTAGGCTTTGACTCTAAAACATGGTATTCTTCAATTTTTTTGGATTTTTTGGGTAGAGAGAGGTCATGTTGGATGATAAACTCAGCCAACTTATCAAAGGTGATGCCTGTGATCTTGTCAGAGACATGCAACATTTCAAAAAAAATCTTATAGGACCTTGGTAGTCCTTTCAAAGTAGTAGTAACTATGAGGTCATCATCTAGTTTTCCAATACCAGCCTTAGTGTACTCAGTAGTGATATTTTTCACTTTAAACATATATTCTCCCATATCCCCATCCTCATTTAATGACAAAGTAAACAACTGCATATGAATATCTATCTTCTTATGCTTAGGTTTCTTAGCATACAAATCTAACAATGTTTTCCATGCAGTGTAACTATGAGGAGAATTTTCAATATGAACATATGTATCATGAGTACAACAACATTTAATGAGAACTAAGGCCTTAGAATCATGGAAATTGAAAATATCTAATTTACCCTGCTCTGTTGGCAATGTGGGATTTTCATTCTTAACAATATCCATAACTCATTAAACACTAGTGAAGTCTCCATCAATCATTTCCAATCTGAATAATTGGAAATTGTTAATCTATCACCATCTGAAAGCAAATATTGAATTTTCAGCATTTTGAAATGAAAGCAAGTGCAGTAGAGAAACATGCGACAAAATGCAAAAGAAATGAAACAAATATCACACTCACTGCACAAGACACTGCTTCTATGGGGTTTTGCACTTAACCTCTGTGTAGAGCATAAAATTAAAAAAAATAAGTATTTTGATGGGTTTTGCACTTAACCTCACCAAAAAATCAATGATTACACCCTTATTTCACCAAATTACAACCTTATTTCACCAATTACACCCTTATCTCACCACAACAATGTAAAAGAAATGTGATTGAATTCCGCCCCTTTTTTGAAAAAATAAATAACACAATACAATAAGTATGTGTTTTACAATATTATGAAAAAAGGGAATATTCCTTTTTCAAAAAAATCATATTCCAAGACAAAAATAACTTTCTCCAAAAAGAAGGGATTTGAACCCTTGACCTCCTCCTTTGCAAGCTTCTAACAAAATAAGCTTAAACAATTGGTCTAAGAGCACTTACAAAACACTACACTCAAAATTTTTTACTTATTCCAGATTTTGTGTATGAGGAAAAATAATTTTTTTTTACATATGAGTAAATAAATTCAAAATTTTCCCTTTGTTTACAGCCTCTCTTTCAATCTTCTCCCGTGGGACCCAGTCATAGTAAATATAATGAAAATCAAACTTTAGAAATATCAAAAATAAATTGTTGAGTTTTATACTATGCCATTCTTCCCTTGGGACACCATGGCTGCTCCTGGATGTTTTTCTCCACCTGCTCTCTCTCCTACAGGCCGTATAAATCTATACAGGCTGAATAAAAAAGATTTTTATTGTGTTTTTATAGATTTTCAAGGTATGTTTTGCAGGGAATGGATTCCAAATGAAGCCTAGGCATTGGAAGGCCATACAACAGGCCGTACAAATTCAAAAAAAATGCATATTTTCAATTTGAATGTAAAAATAGGGATTTAATACCATTTACAAATGTTTTAGCTATTAAGAGGCCTGAGAATGAATGGAAATACGAAAGGCAGCCATGAGTAAACATTATAGAGGTTTTTCTCAAATAAAAAGGCCGTACAAATCTAGTTTTGGTAAAAAAAATAATGAATTTAATAACATTAAATGCTAAAAATTCATTTTTTATGCCAAATGAGGAGGTTTAACATAGGAAAATGGAGTATCGAATGATCAAAAAGACCAGACTGTGGTATATGGAAAATACAAGTTTAAATGTGAATAATATTTGAAAAATTAAAATAATTTAATAATTTTTCAAACATTTAAACCAATAAAAAAATTTCATTTTATATGGCATACCTTATTTCATGCCAAAAGATATCACGTGAATTGATTTTTCACATATGAGTAAATAAATTCAAAATTTTCCCTTTGTTTATAGCCTCTCTTTCAATCTTCTCCCGTGGGACCCAGTCATAGTAAATATAATGAAAATCAAACTTTAGAAATATCAAAAATAAATTGCTGAGTTTTATACTGTGTCATTCTTCCCTTGGGACACCATGGCTGCTCCTGGATGTTTTTCTCCACCTGCTCTCTCTCCTACATGCCGTACAAATCTATACAGGCTGAATAAAAAAGATTTTTATTGTGTTTTTATAGATTTTCAAGGTATGTTTTGCAGGGAATGGATTCCAAATGAAGCCTAGGCATTGGAAGGCCATACAATAGGCCGTACAAATTCAAAAAAAATGCATATTTTCAATTTGAATGTAAAAATAGGGATTTAATACCATTTACAAATGTTTTAGCTATTAAGAGGCATGAGAATGAATGGAAATACGAAAGGCAGCCATGAGTAAACATTATAGAGGTTTTTCTCAAATAAAAAGGCCGTACAAATCTAGTTTTGGTAAAAAAAATAATGAATTTAATAACATTAAATGCTAAAAATTCATTTTTTATGCCAAATGAGGAGGTTTAACATAGGAAAATGGAGTATCGAATGATCAAAAAGACCAGACTGTGGTATATGGAAAATATAAGTTTAAATGTGAATAATATTTGAAAAATTAAAATAATTTAATAATTTTTCAAACATTTAAACCAATAAAAATATTTCATTTTATATGGCATACCTTATTTCATGCCAAAAGATATCATGTGAATTGATTTTTCACCTTGCTCCTTCGAATTCACCAAGCGTCAAAAATAACCATGCTCTGATACCACTGATAACTCCAAAACCAAAATAAGTTGAACCTTGTCCCCGCTTAGTGCGAGTGCACAAGTATTTTATTAATTTCAAAAAAATCAAGTACATAAGGGTGCTTTAACTCTATTAACCCTTTTACAATGCAAACATGGATTTATATAGTTTTTACCAATGACCAGTAAAAACAACTAATCATATAACCAACTAAATACGGGAAAACAACCCGTAAAGCAATTCTATAAAACATTAAAACCACGTAATAATTAAACTAAGTTTATTTTATGGGGTGTCTTTACTAAAAGATGCATGCCCCATTTACAATAACTATTTATTACCTACCAAAAATCTAACCTAACATTGAGACTTTGGAACAAGTCCTAATAGTATAAATAAATAAACATTCAAGAGATTACAATATTTTAAGAAAATGACTAAGAAAGCATGGAATTCATATCCAGATTAAAGGTAAGACATAGTTTAGAATTTTAATCTTCATAAATCCACCAAATATCTCTTGAGACAAAAATTTACATAGAAAATAGATTTTTTCTCATTCACTTATAACTAATTTCATACAAGGAAAAACTTAAAAATCTAAACATAGTTTTAGATTGCTTAAATTCTCTTGCTTTAATTATAATTACTGTGCAAAAATTACCGTCATCTATACATGTAGGCCTGGGTTTATATTTATATAAAAAAATGCCAAAATAAAATAAGAGACCACTCCTTCAATTCCCATGTATTGCGTTAAAAAATCAAAACTATTGGGAGGCATTTTCCTAGAATTTTTATCTTATGGAATGCAATGGTCCACTACAGGTAGCACTTATTGGTCTCCTTGTTTGGATCAAATACAAACTCCTTATATGTAATATAAATCTAGCTTAAGTAATTTGATTTTATATAATGACTTCAAGTAATAGCATTTAGCCAAGTTACTTGAGTCTTTACAATTTTACAACAACTTAATTACTTAAATATATTAAAAGTTGCATGAATAAAATAGAAGAAGTAGAATAAATATTTAAATCATTCTAGTTCATGAACTTCATTTCTACACTTCTCTCTATATTTTGATATCTGCATCATTTGATTTGGCAACTGATTGCCTTCCTATTTTGCATCTCATTATCTCCCTTTCTATCTTTTTACAATAACCTTTCACATTCCTAATATTAAGTTCCATAAAAATCTAAAAAACTCATTGAAAGTAATAGGGTATCGTAATCTTGAGAAGGTTTGGGTATTCCTTAAGTCCTCAAGATTAAATAATCTAGGTAAGTAAATTTATCTTAGAACTCTAAGTAGTAAGGTTATCTTAAAACTCTAGGTAATTAAAGCTATCCCAAAAATCTAGGTAAGTAAATCTCTCTTGGAACTCTAAGTAAGTAAAGCTATCTTGAAACTCTAAGTAAGTAAATCTATCCTAGAACTTTGGGTAAGTAAACCTATCTTAAAAACTCAATTTTATTTACGTAGTGTTTGGTAGATTTATAGGACTATTTTACGTAGATTTTGATGTGAAGTAAAGCTATTTGATGATTACATTTTCAACTAGATAGAGCAAATTGGACATACAGGACTACATTACTTCTTTTTTAATAATCTAAGTAGCTTGGAATACCCAAGTTGTATTGAAAATGAACCCAAACACTTAGCTTCTTTATTTTTTGGGAAAGATGAGTAAATGGGGTTTTTAGTGATGGCCCTTGGCAGATGTTTTCAACCTTATGGATCAATTTTGAAGAAAATGGAAAAAGGAAGTAATAAAAAAAAAAACTACTAAAGACTAAGACTTTATTTATGGGATTGGTTTCAACAAGAACAACTGACTCACAAAAGACAAAAGGCAACATTTTAAAAAGGGGTAACCCAAAATTTCTAAGTGTGAAATTTTATAGACACCCCACCCCACCATGCATAAACTCTAGGAGGGTTGAAATGCTGAAATAAAATATATAAATAGATGATACCATTGTGATAGCCTCATTAATATTAATCCAATGATTACTAATATATGTAAGTGTGAAATATTTTGGCACAAAAAATTATACCAATAGAATATATCATTGTGATCATCTCACAGAGTTGAATCTAGTGATTGATAATTTGCATAAGGTAAACAAATATCTGATTTTTTTACTCCTAATTTTTTTATTAAAAAACAACACAAACAAAACTGTGGTGATGAAAAAATTCAATTTGTCCCAAATCACAAGTTATGTTTTTTGGCCTTTTAGTGCTCAATATTCCAGATCCAAAAACTACATTGTAAAAACATACCTAAATCAAATATCTAATACCAATTGTAATGAAATTAATTAGATGATTTATAATAGTATATTTATATGTCATAAAATTAAAAATAAAATAAGAAGATGCATAACAATAATTGGTGAAATAATAAAATACTTGAATATTATGACTAAGACACTTTGTTGGACCCCAAATTTTGTATTGATTTATTCTAAGTACTTTTTGAAGATGGTATGGGAGAGACAAGTAATTAAAATAATTGGTGTGGGAGAATCAATTCATGAGGAACAAGGATTCAAAAAATATGAAGGAACCAAGGAAACAAGACTCAAACAATTAGCATATGACTTGGACAAGGGTATATAAGGTGGAGATGATTATAAAATGGTTTGCACAAGCATCAAAGGAGAATAGTCAAGCATGAATATGACATTATCATGTGATAAGATGGGAGAATGATAATGATTATATAACATAGAGAGGGCATATTGGGGAAGCTAGGCCTGAATCAATAGGAATTCAATGTAATGGCTTCCCACAACTCATTATTATAATGGTCATTGTCAAGTCAACAAACTTCAAGGGGGAAACCTCCATAACAATGTAACAACACACTTCAAAATTTGATGATAAAATACTAACCACTACCTCTTATATATACTCTAATTAGCCATGGTTATTCCATTAGTTGACAAAACTAAGAACATTAAGAAATGTAATAAGATAATATGAAGGTATATAAGCCACAAGTCAACTAGACATATCCTTAGATGCACTATAGGTTAATGGCATAGAAAAATGAGTAATATCATCAACATACTGATGTAAAATAGAAAGATGAAATAATTCATGAACATGAGATAGGATGGGTGGCAAGGCTGGTATATAAGTTACTAGGATAATGGTATCTAAGATATTGAATTTACCTACAAAACAAGGTGCCAACTACGAACCTTTTCTATAGTGGACTAGGATCTTATTGGGTCTCACCATCAAGAATAGCCTGTCACAAAAATTTAAATGTTGATCAATCCTCTTTTCATCATCATACTTATTTTTTTGATCCTTAAAAGTTTCAAGGTGATACCAAATCTCAACTACTTGTCCCTCCATGTATTCTAACATTGTAGGGATAATTACAACTCCATCCTCAAGTATTCTACAATATTTTCCATAAAAACATCATAAGGGTACCAAATTAATTTAACTATGATATCTATTATTATAATAATATAATACAAACTATTTTCCCAATGGGATTGATTGTTGATAACATACATGTGGAGCATGTCTTCAAAAGCCTGATTGACTCTCTCAGTTTATCCATCAGTCTTAGGATTGTAGGAGGTACTAAAATTGAGTTGTGTGCCTAATGCCTTATGTTAAAAAATATATAAGTGTGAAGTATACATCAGATATATATCTAAAATAATATTACATGGAATCCCATGAAATCTAAAAATGTCATCTAAGATTACCCTTGACATTGAACTTGAATTATAGGCAGTCTTTGTGGGAGGAAAGTGATCTACTTTAGTCAAATTATCCATAGTAACCATAATCACATCAGGATGGTATGATGAAGTAGGAAAAACTATAATAAGATCCATGGAAATTGTATCCCATTTCCTATTACTCTACCATCATGTATGAGTATAACTCCCAACCTTAATTTTAATGCATCAGTGAAAATGGATAATTCTCTCATAAGATTAGATATAGCTAAAATCAGAGCACTAGTGAGTCATTCCTTTTATAACTATAAAGCTTCCTCACACTCATTTTTACAAAAAAATTATTTCCCTTCCTCTAAAGTGAAGTTATTAGACTCATAATGTGTCAAAAGTTCTCCACAAAGTGTCTATAATATCCTACCAAACCCATGATGTTGTGAACCTCCACAACATTTTTGATCACTACCCATTCCATAATGGAAAAAATATTAGAGTTTTCTAATGAAATTCATTCCCTTGAGATGATGTGCTCAATATATTGCACCTCTAACTATGTAAAATCACACTTTTATAAGTTTCCAAATAATTAGTTTTATTTCAAAATGTGCATGACCTGCCTCAAGTGGTCATCATGTTCTTTCTCATTTCATGAAAATATTAATATGTAATCAATAAAAATTAGCAAAAAATGGTCCAAGTGAGTGTGAAACACTCTATTAATAAGACTCATGAATATTATTAGGGCATTGGTTAACCAAAAAGGTACAACTATAAATTCATAATGCCCATACCATGTTTGAAACATAGTCTTGTGAATATCAAGTTTTGTTATATGTAATTTATTGTATCTAGATTTCAAGTCTACATTGGAGAAAACCTTAACTCCTCACATATAATTAAATAAATCATAAATTCTAGGCAAGGGATAATGATTATTTATCATTACCTTGTTTAATTGGTGATAGTCTATGCATAATTAAAAGGATTTGTATTTATACATGATGAATATGATCGATGCTCCCCATGGAGACACACTAGGATGAATCAAACAATTTTCTAAAAGTTTCTCAATAGACATCTTGAGTTCAAATAATTTAGGTGTGGTCATCGAATATGGTGCTTTTGATATGGGCTTAGCCCCTAGTATTAAGTTAATCTAAAAATTAATCTCTCTCATCAGGGGCATACCTAATAATAAATATGGAAATACATTATAAAAATAACATATAACATAATGGTCATATATAAAATCATTCTCTAACTCATCTAGCCGATCACTTACCAAAATAAAAAATAAGTCATAATCCTTTCACATTCTATTTTTTAGTTTCATCACAAAAATAAATCATGATGGTAATATGAAGTCAAGATAATGTAAAATAAGTCTCTTGACTTCATATATCATCATAAAATTCCTAAGGTCATTTAAAAACATGATAACCTTGTAATTGTAATCTAATGTAGGAGCATCAAGCTAAGAAATAACAATTTTTGAACCATTGTCAATAATTGGTCAAATTCAATAAAATTTTAGTGTTAAAGTGTGTAAAGGACCTTATTAGGTCCATTTGTGTCTTTATTTTCAATTTTAAGTCATATAGTTGTGTTATGTGGTCTCTAGGTGTTTTCCCTCCAAAATAGGGAATTTGAAAATTCAAATGTGTGTAAGAGCCTAGGAGAGCAAAAAACTAGTCTAAGAGGGTTATATGAAAACATTATAGTTTAAGAGAGTCAATAATCCTTGTAATAAGTGTTTCAAACATATGTGTTGTGATCATGAGAGAAAAATCATATTTTGGGTTAGTCACCCTCACTCATACACTAGGTTGATAAGTAAGGAAGTAGTTATGGAAAGAGGTTGGTGTAACCAACTCAAGATCCTACATTCAAATATAGAGGAAAATTAGTTTTGTAAATTTATATGGTGTAGAGGATAGATATTTCTAAAAAATATAGAGGAGATAAAATTATTGAACATGAAAATATATTAAAACTCCTCAATAAAAATAATGGAGTTTTGTTGTAAACTGAACAAGTATGTTTGATGAATCATACAATAATAAATGAAATATGGTCTTATGAAAATACATTTATTATATTGTATTAATATTTTTATTTACTTCATATTATACTTGAATGTTCTCCAGACCTTGAATTTGTTATCAAGTGAGTGAACTTGTAGGTGGAAGCATGCCTAAAGGTAGAAATCAAGGACTGGCTATAAGTCATAGTCAAAGAGGAGAAACTAAGTGATATAAAATGATAAATAAGTTTTGATTATTTATATGAGTGGTTTTTTAATGTATCTATCCTATACAATCCTTCATATAAATGGTTAAGGCCTTTGTACACAAGAAACTTAGTAAGAATGGTAACAATGCCCTATACCCTATCATACATTAGTTAAGGAACAGAAACAATGTTAAGTGTTTAATGTTTAGTTAGTAGACTTGTGAAGATAGAGGTTGGAAAGATAGAGTTTAAATTATAATGGAGTTTTTTTTAATTTAAATTATGACTGAAAAACCTATAAAGAAGTAAGAGCTACATGGATACAGTGAGTACCTTATTTAGTATACACAATCACCTTATAAGAATTTGAAGACTTGTTCCTCAACCATTGTCGAGTATGATTTAAATTTATGTTTAGATATGTGGTTCCTTTATTGATCTATATTTTAAATATTCATAAGAATTATTAGATCCTTAAAACCTTGAACAAATGTCTCTATTGTTAGCATACATTTAGGGTCCCGTATTTGCATAAATATTATTTTGTATTTACAGTCAACAAACTAAGAAAGGGAAATTGAAAAATGGTACATGAATGGATATATTTTGATTATATTATATATAAAATAATTTGGATCAACATGTAAACATATGTGGTTGAGGGTTAGAATATTTGAAGGTGAACATAGTCTATGAGGTTGGTTACATAGTCCTTTGTTAGAATTCAAGAAGGTGGAACTCATGGTAAATAGGTCTAACATGATTGACAATTAATATTTGAATATAGATAAAGTTAAATGTATTTTTCATATACATATTTAATTTATTAAAACCTTGAGAAATTTCCTCTATAAATAACACTTGGTAAATTGAAGATAGCCCCGTTGTATACAGTTAACAAATGCTCACAAGTTGACTAAGTTTTCATGGTTAAGAGAAAGGAATGGTGGGAATAAGAATTATAATAAATTATAAAATGTGTAATACATGTAAAAATACCTAATTCAAGTGAATTTTATAGGATCTCGACTTGGGTGCAAGTAAGAAAACCCTAGAACTAGGGTTTAGGTGATTAGAAGAGACCCCACCATCAAAAATATAAAAAAAATTAGTTTACATGATATAATAATTATCAAATATATTAAATTATTTTTGGAGTAAAAGTGTATGACCTTGTATGGATATTTACAACTGAGTGCAAATAGGGCTAAAATAAGCCTAAATTGGGGTAATTAGAAGGTAGACAAGGTCAGTATGTGGTAAAAAAATGAGATAGGTATTGTAAATTTATGGTTGGTTTAAAAAATATAAAATATAAAAGAGTCATATTGATTAAACTAATGGAAAATGCTCAGAAAAGGTTATTAGCCTAGTGTAACCATGGAGAGTTAAATGTGTGGAAAGAAGGAATAAAGGGTGAATTAGTAGTAAGAAAGGGTATGAATATTTATATTTTATATTTTAATATTATTCAATAATTTAGATTGGACTCTTAATATTAAATAATATTTAGTGTTTATAACCTAAGTTTTGGTTATTTAGTAAAAGCTAATGCTAGTACGTGAAGGAACCTTTTTGCATGAGATGAATGGTAAGAGTTAAAGAGTAAGTTATGATTATAAGTATAAATAAAATCAAGGAGGAAATTTTTATATGGATAAGGAATAAGTACTAATCCAATAATTTTTAATCCCAAAGGTCAAAGGAAGAGCTAGATTGCACATGAAGATTCAAGACAAATCATAACATTAGAGGAGACCTCTGAAAATACTATAAGGAAGAGATGATTATTTAATGACTTATCCCCATGACTCTTCATAATTTTTTATTATATCAATGCAAGGTATGCTTGGGTAAAATTTTATTTTTATTTCTTTACAACTTATTGATTTCAGATGAATGCATATGTTATGAGGTATGCTTCAGATAGCACTTGTAGGGTATTGAGGGAGAACAAGGTTACAAGTCTAATTTTTAAAGGTCAACATAGAGGAGGATAAGAGTGATAAAGTGAAAAGGTAAATCCCTAAAGTCCTTTTAGAAGGAAAATAAGCTAGTCAAGAGAAGAGTAGAAAAGAGAGAGGAAAGAGAGCATTGAATCTCCAAGAGAGAAGAGGAAGAAAGAAGACACCAAAAGAGATTCAAGGAAGTTTAGAATAGATCCCAATAGAGGAATCAAAGAAGATGAAATTCCCAATATATTTATAAGAGGAAATATTTATAGACTTGCTAAAAGAAAGGTCAAAATAGGCCTAGAAACAAGAGAAATGGAGAAAATGGATATAGAAAGAGAAATAGAGGACATAAGAAGAGAATTAGGGAAATGTATAGAGGGGATAGATCTCATGATAAATATAATAAGAGAACAATAAATCAATTGGATAGGCTATAATGTTATAAGAAATGTAAAGTGGCTATTAGAGTCACTTGTGAGAAAGAGAAGGCACAAGAAGAGTGTCTTGAAGAATGAGAAGAAGAAATAAAGAGAATCCCAAAGAGGCATGAGAAGAGAGATTTTTCCAAGTGAGAAACAAGAAAAATATATTAATAAAATTATTCTCATTGAATATAAAAATAAGAAGATAGAATTTTCAAGAACAACACAAAAAATTGAAGGTAATAAGTGAAGATGGACAATGTTTATGCCAAAGACATTCAAAGAGACTATGTGGTCTCTCATTTTATATGCTAACATTGATATTAATTTTGTGTATGTAGGTATGAAGACAATTTTGGGGAGGTACATGCATGAGGCCTCAAAGTTTATGAAGTATGGGCCATAATATCACCCATCAAGTGGAAAAAGGAGGACAAAGAGAAAGAACATCTTGAAGAAGATAAAGTGAAGGAGATTGAAAGAATTCCACATGTAGAAGATGAATAGAAATTTGGATACTATGATGCATTACCATGCATAGAAGACGAGAATAAATAAATGGTTCCTAAAGAGGACATGAAGGTCACCCATGAAGATATGAATGAAGAGAAAAGCTTGCACCAGTTGTCATTAGAGTTAAAATAATTCCTAAATGTTGATTTTGATTGCATATATGATGAGGAAAATGATGATATATAGGTTGAGGAAAGTATGGAAAAATTTTAGCCCTCAAAAAGAGAACAAGGGCATGAATATGTATGGTGTAAGTGGCTAAAATAAATAGGTATGGATAAAAAGAGATGAACCTCAAACAAGACAAAAGTATAAGTGTAAAATAAGCACAAATGTGGAAACCAAGAAAAAATGGTAAGGAACACCAAGTTGTCATTTTATTGAACAAAGGCATGGAGAATGAAAGAGGTGAAATGAAAAGAAATTAGCAGTCCAAAAAGGTAAAAGGCAGCAAGTGGGTGATAAAAAGCATGAAAAGAGTATAAGAAGATCAAGTTGAAAGTGTACTCCAAGAAATCATGAAGATAGATGAAGATAGGAAGCCCATAAATCAATCAAAAGAGATGGTGTGAGAAAACAAAGAAAATGAGATGAAGGTACAACCATGCAATCAAAAAGAGGAATACATAAGAGAAGATAAGTGTTTTCAATATTTATTTTCAGTTTTTGTATATGATGATATGTTTGAATTTGAATCCAATAGTGAAGATAACTTCTACATAGAAACCATGGCATTGATGAGTGAGTGTATAAAAAATAAAGTTGAGGAAGAAAAACCTCAAGGATTTCTTGATAATAATGGTATGAAATATAAGGAGGTTGATATAAATCTAAAAAATGAGGGAGTCTAAGGAAAAGACAAATAATAAGCTGCCCAATACAATGAAGAGAAGAGTGGACCAAAGTTTGATGATATGATGATATGTTTGAATTTGAATCCAATAGTGAAGATAACTTCTACATAGAAACCATGGCATTGATGAGTGAGTGTATAAAAAATAAAGTTGAGGAAGAAAAACCTCAAGGATTTCTTGATAATAATGGTATGAAATATAAGGAGGTTGATATAACTCTAAAAAATGAGGGAGTCTAAGGAAAAGACAAATAATAAGCTGCCCAAGACAATGAAGAGAAGAGTGGACCAAAGTTTGATGAGAATATGAAGAGATTGAGGCACAAAAGTTGTAACAAGAGTTAGATATTTTGGAAAAAATATTAAGTCCATAAAAGAGGATACAAATAGTTGAGGTACAATAAGAAAATATCAAGGAAAGGGCAAATAAGGAGAAATAAAGAGAAGTACAAGAAGTTGTATAAACAGGCAATCAAGCAAGCAAGGAAATGGAGTATGAACAAGAAAATAAGGTGAGTTATTAATTTAGGAAATATAATTATAATATTAAAATTTCTAATCATTAATATGGATATCCAAAAATTAGTCAAGTCATATTGTATTATGACGATGTTGAGTGGGACAAGAAATTACTCTTGCATAGTGAGCAAAACGATAGGCAAAGGCATTAAAAAGTAAAGAAGTTGGAAGAAGAGGAATAAAAGGGAGAATAGACAAGAAAATAATATATATTTACATGCATGAGAAGCCAATATATCTTAAAGGAGAAGATAAAATAATGAATAAGAGGAAAGAGTCTTTAGACAAGCAAGAATCAAGTGAGATTTATGAGAAAACAAGCATGAGAGAGAAGAATCATATCTATATGGTTACATCTGATCATAATAAGGTTTTAAATGACTTGGAAAATGTGGAATATACATAAAATACAAATATATAGAATTTGGAATACCTCATGGAGTTGGAGGATGCATGGACACAAAGATTAGACAAAGCTACAAGGAAGAAATGCAAGTATTTAGCAAAGACAAGAGAACAAGAAAGGATAACCAAAAGTAAAGAAAGTATGAAGGACCCCCAAAGGAAAAATTGGAAGACAAGAAATAAATTTGTAAGATAAATTTTTCTCCCTTTTGGGGAGTATGATGCAGGAGTATCAAGCTAGGAAATAATAGTTTTTGAACCATTGTCAATAATTGGTCAAATTTAATCAAAGTTGAGTTTCAAATCATGTAAAGGACCTTATGAGGTCTATTTGTGTCTTTAGTGTCCATTTTAAGTAATAGAGTTGTGTTACATGGTCTCTAAGTGTTTTCCCTTTAAAATAGGGAATTTGAAAATTCAAATGTTTGTAAGAGCATAAGAGAGCATAAAACTAGTCTAAGAGGGTTAGATGAAAACATGATGGTATAAGAGAGTAAATAAGCCTTTTAATAAGTGTTTCAAACATATGTTTTGTGGTCATGAGATAAAAGTCATGTTTTGGATTAGTCACCCTCACCCATATATTAGGTTGATAAGTAAGGAGGAAGTTATGGAAAATAGGTTGGTGTAAATAACTCAAGAACTTATGTTGAAAAAGAGAGGAAAGTCATTTTTTAAAGTTATATCATGTATAGGAGTGAGATTTCCAAGAAAGAGAGAGGAGATAAAAGTAATGAGCATGTAAATTTATTAAAACTCCTCAAGAAAAATAATGGAATTCTATTGTAAACTAAATAAGTATGTTTGATGAATCATAAAAAAATAAATGAAAGATGGTCTTATGAATATATGTTTTTTATATTTTAGTGAGATTTATATTGACTTCATATTGCCCTTTAAGTTCCTCAAGATCTTGAAATTGTTCCCAAGTGAGTGGAATTGTAGGTGGAAGCATGCCTAAAGGTGGAAATCAAGGACTAGATAAAGTCATTGTCAAATAGGAGAAACTAAGTGATATCAAATGATAAATAAGTTAATAGTCTTTATATTTGTGGTTTTGGTATGTATTGAGCCTATATAGGCCTTCATTGAAATGGTTAAGGAATTTAAACAATTTTGAGTATTTAATGCTTAGTTAATCCACTTGTGAAGATATAGGTTGGCAAGAGAGATTCTAAATTTTAATGGAGTTTTTTGAATTAAAATGAGGAAGAAAAAAATTATAAATATGTAAGAGTTAAATGGATACAATGAGTACCCTGTTTAGTATGCATAGTCACCTTATAAGAAGTTGAAGACTTATTCCTCAACCATTGTCAAGTATTATTTGGATGTATGTTTAGATAGGTGGTTAATTTATTGAGGGAGATTTTAAATCTTTATAGTAATTATGAGATCCTTAAAACCTTGAATAAATGTCTCTATTGTTAGCAGACCTGTAGGGTCCCTTGTTTGCATAGATGTTGTTTTATATTAACAGTTAATTAACTAAGAAAGGAAAACTGAACAATGGTAGGTGCATGGGGGTAGTATGGGTGTATTATATATCAAATAAGGTGGATAAAAATTGAAACATATGCATCTGAGGGTAATAATATGTTAAGGTTATCATAGTCTACATGGTTGTTACATAGTCCTTTGTTAGAATTCAACAAGGTGGAACTCATGGTTAATAGGTCTAACATGAATGATAAGTAATATTTTAATATATATAAATCGACATGGATGTTACATATACCTATTTAATGTATTAAACCCTTGAAAAATTTACCTTAGATATATCACTTGGAAAATTGAAGATACCCTTGTTGTATTTAGTAAACAAATGCTCATAGGTTGACTAAGTTTCCATAGTTAAGAGAAAGGAATGGTGGAAGGAAGAATTATAATAAATTTTAAAATGTGGAAGACATGGAAACATACCTAATGAAAGTTATTTTGGTATTTTAAACCCTATAAAACTCAAATTAGGCAATTTTATAGGTTCTTAACCTAGGTGCAATCAAGGAAACCCTAAAACTAGGGTTTAGGTGATTGGAAGAGATCCCAATGTCAAAGATTTACCAATTTTTTTTTTGGTCATATAATAATGGTTTAATATATTAAATTATTTTTGGAGTGAAATTTTATGACCTTGTATGGATATTATCAATTGAGTTCAAATAGGGCTAAAATAGGCCTAAATTGGGTTAATTAGAAGGCATACAAGGTTAGTATGAGGTGAAAGACAATGATATAGGTATTTTAAATTTATGATGGGTTTAAAATAGATATAATGGGATCCAAAGTGTTTATTTATCTTCAATAAAAGATTCATATTGATCAAACTAAAGGAAAGTGCTTAAAATAGGATAGTAGCCAAGTGTAACCATAGAGAGTTAAATGTGTGGAAAGAAGTAATGAAAGGTGAGTTGATAGTTGGATAGGGTATAAATATTTATGTTATGGTATTTTAAGATTATTCAATAATTAATATTTGAATATTAATCCTAAATAAATATTTAGTGTTTGGAAGCTATGGTTTGGTTACCTACTAAAAGCTAGTACAAGTACATGAATGAAAGTTTATGCATGAGATGAATGGTAAGAGTTAAAGAGTGAGTTGTGAATATAAGTATATGGATAAATACCATCAAGGAGGAGTTAATTATATTAATAAGTAATAAGTTCTAATCCAATAAGTTTTAATCCCAAATGTCAAAGGAAGAGCTAGACTGTACATGAAGATTCAAGACAAATCATAACATTAGATGTGACCTTTGATAGGACCAGAAGGATAATATGATTGGTTCATAACTTCTCCCCATGACTATTCATCATAATAAAACTTTTATTTATGATCCATAAGCCAATCCATTCCTAATACAACCTAGTACATGCCTAAATGTATAATGTGTAAGTCCATTGTGGTGGAAAAGACACTAAGGTCTAAAACATAACTACTTAGCAATGAGATAACGTACATCTTGGTTCATTTGGATAAATCCACTTCCAAAATTTGTAACTACCTAAAAGCCACCATCCCAAAATGGTCCTCAATAAAAGGAAAAATAAAGGACTCTAAAGCTCCTTCATCAAATAATATAATTAGATTAACTCTATTAATTATACATGTGGTCTCAATGACCATTGTATGGTGCTTTGCTTAGTGGTCATCCATTGCTGCATAAATTTTGTGTCCTATCCCCATGTCACCCGCTATCTACATTTAAATTGGGTAATTCTACCTATTGGTAGTGTTGGCCAATTTTGGCCCACATATAAAGCTTCTGTATGCTTTGATAGAATGAGTGGACTAAGGGTTTAAAATAGGTCTAAGATTGAAAAATAGAGATGAAAAAGTAGGTTATCATATGTGTCAAGCATTAAAGAGCATGAAATAGGTTGCATGAGTCTGATAAATCCATCATAACCTTGAAGTATTGATCAAAATATGAACTAGTCAAGTCTAATGAACCTGATCATCACTAGGACACCATCAAGAATTGAATGGAATAGTTCACTTGTGCATTTTATAAATACCCTTGAAAATCCATGTGAGAAAAATTATTGTATCACCATTAATCTCTTCATGCCTATATCATATCCTAAAAATTTCATGCTTGTACGAGATTTCTAGCTTAGGTTATATGTATGCAAAGATAGACTTATAGAATGGAACCTTCGTGCTAACATCAAATTTTATCTTCATAAAATGACTGATGGGATTTAAAAAGGCCCTAAGACATTTTCTTAAATATCAATGATGGTTGCATGAATGCCAAATGATGATCATGCAAATGTCAAATAAAGCTCAACATTGATTTTTTAGAGCTTAAATTTGATGGTCACATGAATGTCATTAATGGTCATATAGACATCAAATGACATGTGCATAGATTTCAATTTTAAGCTCATAAATTAGCCATTAGATTTCAAATAGTGGCTCCTAGTAGATCTAATTGTTGGCATCTAATCATAACATGTATATCAATGGGACACAAGTGAGTCAAAATCTCAAGGAGCTTAGAGGGCACCACATGGTGTAAGTGCATAAGGTAGTATAATGATAATATGATCTTGAGATCAACATGAAATTGACAAGTGGCATGAGCATGTTTAACATGATAAAAGATTGATGGCTCTTGATCAATCATATCAATAAATATCAATGATACAAGATGGTTTAAAGGGTCAAGATCTAATAGTGAGGATCTAAAAGACCAATGAAAATATAGAAATCTATGAATAATTTGGTTGGTCTGAGTCAAATTTTGATATATAAATTTGAACCAAAGTAGTAGTTTTCAACTGGAAGTAAACAAGTCTTGTAGGGTCATCATTACACCATTAGAGCTCGATCAAATGCCAAGGAGTGAGAATAACCATGCATTTAGGTGATCAAGAACATAAATGGACCACCATTAAGGCTAAATATGGACCTCTAGTTTATAGATTTGTGGCTTGTAGGATTCATTCTGCAACTATGTTAGCCATCTTTTATAAGAAGGACCTATGCATATGGTGAATTATTGGTTTTGGAAAAGATAAAATGGGCCTATTTGGATCTAAAAAAGGGTATATATAGTCTATAGGTCCATATTAATATGATAGGTATAGGTAAAAAAATAATCTAAGATTGGTTTTCCATCTATAAAATGGACCTATGATCTGGACATGGAAATGGAGGAGATATGTGATTAATGTAAAGGATCCCATCTATCAACATGACTCTATCATTGAAAAAGTAGGTACTAACCACCTTTCATAACATGACACTATTATTTTTAATATTTGAGGATTTAATAATCACGAACAAGTCAATTGGGCTTAGGGTCCCAAGGTGGCAAACTTATGGTTGGATAAGTAGTTAAGAGCATTTATTTTACTCAAAAAAACTTTGTCATCATGCAAAATAAACCATTGTATTCTATTGGATCTCTTAGTCAATGAGAAGGATCTCCAGGAATATTGGAACAAAGTGAAGGTTAGCTTATTAGAAGGCACATGTACAAAAGTAACCAATGGACTGTTATCACACTTCTTGATGACTAAGATCCTTTTTTCCACTCTCTTATGCATTGTTCCTATCTCTCTCTCCCCCTTTCTACTATATATGGAGGATTTGGAGTGTAAAAAAAATCCCTCTAATCCCTCCCTTGGGCATGACTAGACTCTACCAAGATTTAACTTGTAAACTCTTGATATGAATACAAGACTATTTCTAGTTTCATTATATTTGTATAGTGTGTACATGTAAATTTGATTTGCATATGTGGTAAAAGTCTCTCCCTTTTCAAGTCATCTCACCTAGTTACTATTTAATATTTTTATGAAAGTTATGTTTAGTGTTCTATATCTTTTGATTACAGCTTGCATGTGGATAATTTGACTAGTTAGTGTCTTGCATTAGACCTCCCCATCACTTCCCTCAGTTTTTGATCATTTGGTGAACCTCTACATGAATTACTGATGCATGATAGATACTTGGAGTCCTAGATTTAGTCATTTTTGTCTCATTAATGTTTAATAAGATCTCAAATAGAGTGGATCAATAATCATTTAGGTGCATCACCATTGTTATCTTAGGTTTCCCTTTTAATCTATCTCTCTCTCCCTTTTCCCTAGTCATTAGTAGGTTTTAGTATTGGAAATGAGCTAAAATGATGCATATGAGGATAAATCCTCATAAAAAATCCTATAGGTCTGACCCTATTATATTATACCCATATCTTGGGGTCAATCCCATGTTGATCTATATTTAGGTAGAGGACTTGAACAATCCCTTGCCCAACTAGGGTGTAATCTATACCTCTAACTGGTAGATTATGATACAAGATGACAATCATGTGCATAGTGATCAAGGGATCTAAACATATACCATACACCTCTTCATTGGTCTCACCCTATGGGATCTCCAACTGATATCTAATTCAATAATATTATCAATCCTAATGGTCTCATCTGTGTTATTTATCAATTCCACATAAGTCTAGTCTATTAAAAATATTGTGGTCTATCATCATGTCACCTTTAGTAACATCTCTCAAACCAATGTCTATTCCAGTCATGACTAGATCAATTACTCTCTTATTTCTCCCTTATTTCTATTAAGGGGTTCTATAATTAGATTGAGTTTTTCTTTAACCTCATGTAGGTGAAGGTTGTGCACCTTACAACCTTGAGTCATGCTAAGATTCCATCTTTCCTTGAAATTTATATTAAACATTCTAAGTCTTTCCTCAATATTTCTTAACCAAGTAGGCCTTTTCAAATTCTACTTCTAAGGTTGTGGGAGATAAAACTTGCATTACACCATCCAAATCTAAATTTATACCTCTAATCAACTTATTAACTAGGATGGGCTCATCTATATAACCTTGCACATATCTAATTATATCCATAAAATGAAACTCATATTATGCCATGGTGCCACTCCCCTACCAAAGGTTAGTAAATTAATCCACCTTATTTTTAACATATGGAGGGGATAGGTAACATGTTCTAAAATTATTCTCAAATAATTCTTGAGTGAGGTAAGCTAGTTTCAAGTGGACCTTATACTCTTATCCTTCACACTACATCTTAGATACATATCTAAAAACATGGTTCCCAAGTGGGCCTTCCCATTGGATCCATAATCATACAATGTAAAACATCCTCTCATGATTTCCAACTAATATTATTTTGTAAATCCTTCTTGAGTACCATAAAAATTAGAAGAGAGTAGCTTAATGAAGTCCTTAACTAGGTCTCTAGGTGAAGCCCTAAGAGTATGGTCTAAGTCTCATCTCTCCCAACACTTACCTTAGTGATGAAAATCACCTCTATCACCTTATGAATGGTTATGTGAAGGACTTATATACCTCTCTCTCTCTCTTAATTTATATTTTATTATCTTGTGAATTTTGTGGAGAGTTCATCTCAACCTCATGTTGTGCTACTAGTAGTACCTCCTATAAAATATCACTCATCCATTGCATGGGTAAGAGGAGTTCGGGTCCTATATAATTTTCTCCCAAATAATTAGGAGGATCATGCACACTAATAGGATGTGTTTGATGTTATCCCTTCATTATTGAAATCAATAAAATAGACATTAGAGTTCATGCAAAAACTAAAAAGATAGAGCAATTCTAAATGCCTAGAGCTCTTGGTGTAGTAACCCAGCTCTGATACCAGAATTTCATGCCCATTTTTTTCCTCTTATAAATAGGCATGACACAACCATATAAAAAATAACCAACCATAAACAAAAATAGATTCAAATTAGTCATATCACAAAACTAAAATTCTTACAAATTTCATTATTTCATAAATGGTGCATGATATTGATTAATAGGTTGACATCTCTATTCATTCGACCATGAAATGTAGAACTCTTTTTCTAGCTCATTCCAAAGGTCAAAATATTATGAAAATGAGATGGCCATCAAAATTGACCTCAGCCACTACTAAAAAAATTAGACTCCACATGATCACTTTGTCAAGATCCCTAGCCATGCAAACTTCTTTTTGGGTTTCTAGGGATATTCCCTACCACTTTTCATTCCCCAATAAATTTAATATTCCCTTATATATTAAAAACTTTGTACACTATTATATTTACTAAGGTAGTGAACTATCAATATGTGAATGACTCTCAATGATTTACTTACTCAATATCAATCATATAATAGAGCTTAATGACATCACTCCTAGGTTAATAGGATAACAACATATGGTTGGATCTCAAATATCCACTTGCCTAGCATTGGAAATATAATGGATCCTACTAATGTCACTCCTTAGTTAGAAGTATGAGGACACATGGATGGCTCTTGATGATCCATTTGGCTGAAATTAACTATATAATGGAGCTTATTGATGTCAATCTCAAGTTAATGATATGATGAAACATGGATAGATCCCAATGATCTACTTGCCTAACATCAACTGTATAGTGGATCCTACTAATGTCACTCTTGAGTTAGCAGTATGATGACATGTAAATGACTCTAAATAATTTGGTTACCTAACATCAATCATATAATGGATCCTAATGACATCAATTATGGATTAGTAATATGAATACATGTGGATTTTTTGACCAAATCATGAGAAGTTAAAAAATATACTAAGGCACACTCTAAAACAATAAGGCCATGAAAAGACTAAACTAGAGGCACTAAAATAAAAATGTTATGCAAGGAGCTCAATGAAAAGTTAATGATGATATCAAAGGAAAAACTAGGTATAATTGAATTCATAGATTGAATAAGGCACCCTCAAAGAAAAACTTAGAGATGACTCAATGAATTAGAAATTGGCCAAGGTAAATAAAAATGCTTATATTGACTATTGCCAACTATATGATCTAGGTAGAGTCTTCATTCCTCATACTAGATTCTATAAGTTAAATATACATCACATATATGATTGAACAAGTAAGTGCCTAGATAAAATACTCTTTCGACACTAAACCAATAATCTTATTAGTTTAGCTAGATATGCAGACAATATGAGAAAATCAACTTTTCACATACATTTATAAGGTTAAAAAGGGATTTAGTCATAATGAGGGATGATTTAAAGGCTAAACCAAATGATTTGACTATTATTGGCCCTTGTCTCATTTCATTCCATTCAATGGAAGAAGGGGTCATATGGAATAATTTTGTATGAATCATAAATAACTCATACACAAAATATTATCATAGATTCTTTCATTAATTCCCTATAAGGTAGACCTCAATTAAATATAAAGATTTTATGGCTTGTTATAATTATAACACTAGATATAAAATATAATAAAATTATTCGTATTAATATGAAATGGTCTTGTTAAGGGGAAAGTTTAAAACAAATAACTTTCCTAATGCTTTAATTCATGACTCTTCTATAAGACACATTTTAGTAGAATAATTACCAACATTCATATTATATATTCAAGGTTTTATTTTTGTTCCAATAATAATCTCACAACTATCTATTTGAGTTATAATCATTTTTATATAAGTTTGATCCATTATATCACATCACATTTAGATCATAAAGAGAGACACAATGCTTATATGATAATATTCTCATAAAAATATTTAAGCAAGAAAATAAAACTATTAATATGTAGTAAAAGGTCAAACTAGCTAAGGAATATTTCCTTACATAACGAATCTTTCACAAGCAAATTCATTTAGATTATATACCATATAGTAACATCTTAGTTTATCAAAGAGCTTCAACAGAAAGCTAACAAAAGTCTTTACCCATAGCTAGGTAATTATAAAAATGATTATTTTTCATAAGGATAATACAAAAAAGATGGCTACAATTAACAATCATCAATACAATAGATGACATCCATCATATACATAAACATGAGGTAAAAATCTAGGCCTAATTAAATAATGGAAGATCAACCAGTCTCCATTAAGACCCAAGTCTACTACATAACCACTTCTATCCATTGAAGGAAGGATCACTTCCAAACCTTTTGTCATCATCAAGATAATACTTTAGACACCACCAAGATTGATACTCCCAACTCTGAGCATGTTTACATGACTCAATATAAATAAGGGTGAATAACTAAGCAAGGGTATCATAAAACTAGTGAATAATCATGCACCACCTACATTCCTAATCTCGTTTATTAATGAATAAGACTTATAGTCCCAAAAATAAATCACATAAACACTCAATGAATCATTAATATGAAGTTAAACATTTATAAATATAAAAATTGAATAGGTTAACTTTCATAGTATAAACAAGGCCCACCATTTGATTGGATAGAAATATGACACATCACTCAATTATTTCATCCAATATTCATAAGATGGTCAAGAAATATACCACCATGACATTAATTCGAGGTCCAAGCATTCTACCACGATGCCCATCATAGGAGGATTTAAATTCTTCCACCGTGAAGTTGTTAATCTCAGACAACCAACACATTATGTCACAACAACATTTATACATAAAAACAAGATTCTACAACATTTAGGTCAATAAAGGAGTAGTATAACCTCTTAAAGGCCCTTAGCTAAGCAAATAACTACATGGAAACCAATGCAAAACCATGAAAAGACAATAAAAGAATAGAATAAACCAAGTGGTCATATTCTAATTAAATCCAAAGATTCAAATAAAGATAAAAACTATTTTCATTTAAAGGAGAAATTTGTGAAACAAATTAATAAAAATCCCACCCAAGTGATTCAAGACCTATTAAGTGCTTTGCTTCAATTGTCTAAGTCTCGAATCTCCTAACCAACTCTTCCTACTTACTACTATCCCTTTATTTTCTACTTGGTATCCCCTAACTATAAAATGGAAAAAGTCCCCACATAAATTGTTCAAATTTAATATATAAACATTCTAGAATAAAAAACCATGCTCTTATTTATAGCCCATGCCTCATTATTAGACATTTTTTTCATGTTTAATTAAGGTGCATGGCGGTTCTGTAGGTTCCTTCAGTTGCTTCTTAGACTCTCTCACCTCTTCCTATTTTATTCAAGAATTATGAAATCAATCCATAATTTGTCAATTATCCACCAACCATTTTAGACATTAGATGTGAGATCTTAATATTAGGATACAATAACTTTCACCCACCAAATTAAATGTTAACTATCTAAACAACTTGCTAACTCATAAAGAGGTGACAATAGTATCATAGACAACCAACTAATTAAGATGATTTTAAGAAGGTTTTAAGGTAATGATGTTTAGTGATATAAACATGCTTGGCATAATACCTTTCCTTCATTGACCCTATCCCTATTCCTACACACTTGATGCATACAAAAAATTACTCTATTCTAATATCCAAAGCTAATGAATTTAATCAATCAAAAACTCAATCATTATAAGTAATAGACAATCATCCAAGGACTACAAGAATTCACATAGATAGATTCATACAACCTTACACACATTTAATTACTAATATAAAAGTTTATGAAAAATGATCCAATCATCATTTAATTCAATGTGTCTCATAGGCAATCATATTCATAATTTCAACCTATTATAAAGAAAATGTAAGCATTATAATTTAATAATAAGAAATCAAAACATGATTGGTATTAGGTCTTTGTCATGGTTCCAAACACATGAAAGGCCTTCATAAGATCCATGCATGCCATATATAGTCATGACTAACAACATAAATTTATAATCAAAATTAGATTAACTATATTCCCATACTCATCAAAGTCAAATATGAACACTATGTAAAATGGGGCCTTACACACAATTATATACATTGGTACCATTGCTATACATATTTTTAACATGAGACATATCTAAGGTATGTATGTTATGCAATGTACACCTTTTCAAAATTAAATTATTTTTATATTTCAAACACTTCTATGGATTATCATCACCCACCAAGTTGGAATTTTACATATTGTATTGATCCAATCTATTTTATTAGTTGGTTAAATTTTGGTATGGTTGAGATGATTAAATCATTTAATATTTTAAGTTTATAGGTTATACTTGATTAATTAATCCAACCTCACAAGTTTTATAGTGTGAGATGACTTGGTTCATTCAAACTAACCATGTTATAATTATTATTTGGTTGTATGGTTGAGTTAATCTCAACTATCAGGTGGCAACTCATTTTTCTCCAAGTTGGTGGGCATGTGTCCTCCAATCTATCTCTATCATTATAGATATATGAACATTATAGTTTTTTATATTTTTATGCTAGTTTTAGTTTCATTTATTCATAATGATACATATTTTTAAATAAAATTTCCAAAAGGTAATGTAGTGGAATTGATAACACTTGTATTCCTAAACCTTGATGTCTTTCAATTTTAAACATTTCAATGATCAAAATTTTAGATTATATGCACTAATTATATATTATAAAATGATCTTGGTTTTAGGTCAGTCACCAAAAAAATATCTCAATTCGGACTCAAGCAAAGACAAGGTGTGTTATACACACCCAATTACACATTCATTATCTTTTAAACTAAAAATTTCATTACTATATTAAAGGGGGGGATGTAGACAATATTTCTCAACTATATAGCACCTCATACTTGTACACTTGACAAATACATATCATGAATGTACCTTTAGTTTCCAAATATTTATCATTACCAAAAGGCTCACATACACTATCTTTATGTGTCAAATTGATTATCTCTTAGTCTAATTAATATTAATCTAATGACTCAAAACTTCTATCATGCTTAAAATGTGATTTAACATTTCTAGGAATAATGGAATTTTATTCCTATTTTAGTTAAGGGTCTAGATTAATAAATTAGTACATAATAATGTAATAATTATAATACTAATTTATATACTTTATATATCTTTTTTACCTTTATAAAAATAGAAATAAATTAAGAAAAATACAACCTAGCTTAAAATAGGCTGAAGTGGTTATTGCAGGGTTTGAAACTAGTTGTCTAGGACTGGGATAGTGTCGTAAATTAGAATTTGTCTTTCATTTGGTGAAAGGATAGGACCACTAAAAATAGGACAATTTGGGGTCTAATGATATTGTGCTCTTATACCATTGTGGTCCAAACTAGTCACAAAGACTTGATTTTTATGGTTTCTTTATGCTATCCCTGTGTGATCCTACCTATGAAATTTTGAGTGATAGATGTCAACAGATCTCACTAGAGAGATGATTTAATATTCAAACACTAACCCTCCATCATGATTGATAAAATGGGTTTTGAATTACTTGAAAAATTGGGAGTTAGTGTGTGTTGTATGCATTAAAAGTGTGATCTACACCCCTTATGTGAGCACAGTACCTACATAACAATACTATAAAGAGGGATCAATCCATATGTAGTTCTCCCACTTGATGTGATTTTTGCAATAGTGTGATGAACATGAAAAAATGCCAAACTGAGAGTGTTTGAGGTGACTAGGGACTAGTATGAGAGTTTGAATGTGTTTGTAGCTATGTTGGGTGATTATATGTAGAGAATAGGAAAGTTTACGTTAATGGTTTATTTGTATTCTTTATTTCTTTGTAAGATTTTTCCCCCCCTTTATAAATGGACATTGAATGGGATTTTATAAGAAATAATTGGTCATGGGTTAGATGTGTTTGCACTAGGACAACATGATGAAGTTTAAGAATCAGATGAAATTAACCATTTGGGCTCAAAGTGTGATTGGATAGGTGTGATAAAAATGGGACACCTTTGGGTCTAGTGTTATAGTCCAAGTATGGCACTCATGTCCTATAAGCTGAGGACCTAGGGGGATAAAATTGGCCTAGGAAATAGAGTTTTGTTGAGCTAGAACTAGAGTTTAAAATTCTATGAATAACCAATAATGAGCAAAAGGTGTCTAGAAGGTCACAAAAAAATGCAAGGAGTTATGTATTAGGTGTCACAAGCTACACTCAAGCTACCAATTTGGACATTTTATATCATTACATTTGGACCCCTTTTATTATAGTGATGAAACAAAGTGAAATACTAGGATAAAAGAAAAGTAGAAAGCATACCTGAACTTACCTATAAGGGTGAAGCCCATGAAGCTATGTGATGTTGAGTATGCTAAGGGAACACAGTGTAAAGTGTAAATCTATAAGATAAAACAAGGAATATATTAGTTCTTATTAGACATGATATGTCTAATATGAGGATTTATAAAAAGTTGGGCAAAAGAGAGAGGAAGAGAAAGGAATGAATACACCTCACCGGTTACATGGACCAATACAAAACCTATTATGATGTTGAGTGATGTTAAGTGATGCTAGATATGTGTTGTACCAAGATTAATATCATGAATGGAGCTAAGTGATCGATTCCATAAGAGTGGCTCAAAAATTCAAAGGTTGGCCCTTTGGTTCCATCATCTCTCACTAAGTGAAGTTATGCATTCATGCATGTGTTAATTAATGTTTGGACTATGTGTTTAATCCCTCTAAGTAGGTGGCTCAAGAATACAAAGGGTAGTTAGTCCTTTGGCTCAATCATTTCCCTATAAGTGAAGCTATGAATTGATACTGATATAAATATGTGTTATTTGAGATGGTTTTTGAAGCCCATAAATGCATTATAATCTGACAATGTGACATGGATAGCTAAATGTGTACTAAAAACTATGCCAATTTTAGCCACTCTAGAAGATGGATATTAGGATTGTATGAAGGCCACTCTAAAACTAGGAACTAGGCTTATATGAAAGTTGTAGACACCTAAAATTGGCCACTAATAACCTCCAATTAAGATTTTGGCTAATTTTCATCTAAAATGCACAATTTGGCTTTAAAACACTAAAACACACAAAATGATTTGAAACTAATATATTCAAGTGCCAATTTTAGCCAAGGTATCCCTAAATGGGGTAATGCAATTTATGGGCCAACTAACTTTGATTAGCTCATTTTGAGTTAAAATGCCAAATTTTCACATGGGTGCTCTGGACTACTCTTTCCTATCAAATATTTTACACAGGACTCATGCATTTGTTATTTTTTGTTAGCAACATCCTAAATGGGATTATGCATCCAACGCATCTGACATAGACTTCCAATTCAAATCTAGTCAAATTTAGGACCAATAACAAGGCATTCTAATCAATTTGGGTGGTTTGTGCATAAAGTGCTTAATCACATTTAAAAGCTAATTAAACCAAATCAAGTCCTAATCAAAAATTCCATGAAATTTGTTGAATAATTTTTTTTTGGAAATGAATATTGAATATATACACCATCAAGTGACCTCATTTATTTTAAATACATCTTTAGGCCATAAATTCCACAAATATCAAGATTCATGCCCTCCATGCCTCATCAATGCCTTCCATTATGCCCTCCATTCTTCTTAATTTCCCCTTCTTCCAATGCCATGATGAAGATAATTACAAATTTTAATTACAAAATTGAATTCATCCTCAACCACACATTTCAATCTTGAGATGGATGGTTGAGGTTGATTATGATCAAATCCAAAAATCTATAAATAGGAGGCCTCACAACATCATTTCTAAGCTTAATTAATGCAAAGTTATAATGTAAGATTGGTGCCAAAAGCTTCAAAAAACTAGTGTTATAATGCCAAATTGATTCCAAGCCAAGCCAAGCCACAAACCAAAGGTTCCAAGGAGATATGGAGGTTGTCAAGCTTCCATTTCTAGGGACTTCATAAGCACAAGCCAAGCAAGCCACCATTACAAAGGCATTTGGAGCATCCAAGGAAGGTGAAATGAATTCTTGTGTTTTCATTCCTTATTTTTTAGTTGTGCTTGTCATTTGATTTTGTTAACTAAGCTCTCCCTAGTTTAAGGCCTATAGATGTTATTTTATTAGTGTGTTTATTTCACTTTGTTTTCATTTTGGAACTAACACCATAATA
The DNA here is from genome assembly GCA_037957365.1 of Torreya grandis. NCBI lineage: Eukaryota > Viridiplantae > Streptophyta > Pinopsida > Cupressales > Taxaceae > Torreya > Torreya grandis. Next base: position 1,430,233 of record JARHVA010004498.1, read on the forward strand.
ACCATCCTCTCTTGAGTCAAATTCCTAGTTCACATAATGGCATGCCCGGTGGGACCAGATGCATCCTACACCTAAAGGAGATCCTTTTGTAACCTTAAAAAAAATTATTTGAGCTTTTAAAACTGTTTCAAATTGGTTTTCTAACTTTTTTTCCATTTTTTGTTGCCACACTTTTTACACAAGAACTGACATTAGTAAAAATATTGATATTGGTTACTTGGTTAAATCGATGTTAGTTAGTAGAACTAACATCAGTCAGATCTTGGTTGTTGTAACCAATGTCAGTGGTATTGAATGACATCAATCACTATGTTTTTCCAAAACCATATACTTGAGACTTACTTTTCCAAAGTTTCTTGTTTCAAACTCAAAAGAGCTTCAAAGCTAAAGGACATGCTTACAATTTTACTATAGGACCAAACAAGATATTTTCTCAAAACATGTTTAAATCACTTTTGCATGCTTAAAGTTAGATTAAGAATTTTCTTTTGGTGCTTAACAAAGAATTTAAGTGTTTTTGGTGAATGTTTATAAAGTTACAACTACGACCAAGGGGTGAAATGAACACCACTAAACATTTCATTTGGGTTTAAAATTGAACACACTTATCAATTTTTCCTTGCAATAGTTTTTTTTATTAATCTTGTTTGGAAAAAATAGGTATGTTTCATGTATTCTCTTCCATTTTTCCACTATAGGTAACCATTGAAATCAAAAGCATCATTCATATTTAAAATAGCCTAGTCCAAGGCTTAGAAAGAATGTCGCCTAAAGCACTCCCCAAAAACTTGCTAAAGTTTGGGTCATCTTGAAAAAGACCCTAAAGTCTTTCTATTTTCATGCTTTCTTTGGTTTTATGCAACTTGTGTTATGAAGGGGAATTCATCACCTCCCATAGTTATTTAGGGAAGCTTTGACCTAGGGTTTCATCTCATGGTATTGACTTCACTTGACTATTTTAGAGTTGTACATGGGACGTAGTGGCACTATGGAGATCACACTACACTAGGTAAACAATATGACGTAGTGGTTTCAAAAAGGACTAGACCTTTTTCCAACAAGCCAAGTGATACAAACCCAAAATCTTTGCTTTTATTTTTCATTATTTGGCATGAAAGTCATTGTGAAATTGATTCCCCTACTAAAGTTTAAAACTTGATAGTTTAGTCAAACCCACATGCCATACCCTTGTTAGGATTTGGACAATTATACTTAGTGTATTTTGGTCATTTTTGCTTGATATGATTTGAGACTAAAACTTGTTCGTTTATTAATAAAGCCATGTCAAAACCAATTTGTCTATACATCACTCTTTTGTCTAAAGAGGCATTATGTTGGCCATTTTACACCACACTTGTGCCTTGAAATTTTTGCTAAACTTTTTTTGTGTGTGTCATTTGAGTTGTAGAGGGTAGCAGTATGCTACCCAAATCATGTCATACCATTTTTTCCTTAAGTCTTTGAAACATAGTATTGACCACATCATTCGATCATGCTTACATTGTTAGGCTACTCAATTTGTTTCAAGACTTGTTTACCATTATATCAAAACAATTTGTTTCAAACCACTTTGTGTATATTATTTGGACCTTTGTCTTGTGCCATCATGCTATCCAATCTTTTCTAGCCTATTTAAGTTAAATCCTAGTTTTCAATGTTGATTTTTCAATTATCCTTGTTAATTTTGGATCCAAACATTGATTAATTTCTATTTAGGTCTCAATTCATAGGGTTGATACATAGATCTTTCTCTTTTGGGTTTCATAACTTTAGTTAACCAATTACCCAAAAATTGAAAACTATTGATGGTTTGTTTGTTTAATGCCTATCCTCATCATTATTTGTGCCTTTATTTAGGAGAACATAGCCTTTTTAAAAGAGACTTTTGTCTTATGCCTTATGCCAATTGATCATGTTTATGTTTGATTTCATGTGCCAAGTCTATGTCAAAGTTGTTTCCAAATTGGTTAGACTAAATCAAATTACATCAGCCTTTGTTTCAAGTCTAGATTTTGATGCCATTTGGCCAAGCATGCCTATTTGTTTGAGCCTAGGTTTTGACTTCGTGTTTAAACAAAAGACCTAGCAAATCAACTTTTCCTTTCCTAGTTTACACCTTATTTGGAACACTTTGACCTAGACCTTTAACATGTAAATTTTTATTCAGACACTTAACCTTTTATGCATATGACATTTGACATTAGACATTTGATGTTAGGCTATTTTATGCCAAGTCTTAACATAAACCATTTTGGAGATATAGGTCCACTTTCAGACCATATTGGAGATACAACTCCACCACTTTGACCAAGTTGGACTAAGTTTGAACCATTTGTCATTTAGATAATTTTTTAGAGTTTTTATAACCTTAGGTATTTTTGTTTTCAAGGCTTTCATCATTTACATGGATATGTCTTTCTACATTTATGGTGGAGTCACTCACAATATAACTTATGATAGAATGGCCACAAAAATGAATTTTATGGCTTTTGTTAAGACCCCAATGATGCTAATATGGTTTGTGAGATAGATTTCTATTTGCCTCATATTAATCATTCATGAGAACAACGTCACAAAGTAACTTACGACCCAACATGAGACCTTGATTGGTATGAAGAGGCTTGTGAAGAGGACTTTGAAGACCCAAATACAGATAATTTTGTTTGGGATATGTATCCTTAGCCTCTTTATAATAATTAGTACATGGAACATAGTCAAAAACTAGCTTATGATTCACCTCATGCCTAAGATGATATGGTTTATGAGGAAGAATTAGATGATTTTACTTGTGTAAGTAATAAATTTTCATGACATACTTTTATTATCTGATCATCGGCTACTGCTAACCCTCCTTTAGATTATATGAGCCATCAAGCTCTACAATATTTAAGGAATATCATTACAATTCCTAGACCTGGTCCTTTGGTTTGTGTGAGTAATCAAGCTCCACAATGCCCCTTTATCATTTTAGGACCTAGTCATTTGGCTTATGTGAGGAATCAAGCTCCACACCACCCTATCATTAACATCTTAGGACTTTATCCTTTGGCTCATGGAAGTAATTATGATCCCTAAGGCCCTACCATTATCCCCTTTCAAGTCATTTCTCATCTAGTACTGATCCCAACCAAACCTCAACTGATCCAATCATTTGAAAACCAAGATGTGTTCAAAATTGGTATTTTCCAACTCATTAGCTACCAAGGCCAAGAAAACCAACCAATCTAAGATGTCTATATTAAACCAACCACTTTTGATAAGTCAACCTATGATGAATTGCATATTTATCCTATACTAGTTATCAAGGAGTCTCACTCTAATGAGCCAGTCTTTACTGAGTCACTTCTTAATGATTATAACCACCTTTGGGAAAATCATTGCCTCGATCATGTGCCTATTTTTTAAGAGCCTCCTATTGACAAGCCAATCTCTAAGGAGTTGTTTCTTGATGTTTTTCCTAACCTAGAGGATTCTCACTTTGACAAATCAATATTATTGGAGCCTATCATGCCATCATAGGTTGTTACTTATCCAAAACTAAATATCCAACAACGAATCATTGTAACAAAGTACCCATCAGATGAAGAATCAGAGTTAGAGGTAGGTTTTATTATTGAACCAACATTAGATTTAGAATCAAAATCAAAATCAACATCAGTCTCAACATTAGATTCAAAGTTCCTTGAGTTATATTTAAATTCAAAAGAAGAATATGTTCATGGATATTACAACATTGGTTACAGGTTCCTCGTAGATCAATTTAAATACATTTTTTATCCTTATATGGTTTTTGAGGATGAGTAATTTATCTTAGACATAAGTTCTCCTAGTATCTTCTATGAGGATTGTTCAACCTCTCCCCATTCCATTACCATTCCATAGGTCATTAACATCAACCAAGGTAGCCATATCATTGACATTCCATCTCCCACAAGTGTTAATTAGGATCGATAGATTCACACTTTGTTGATTTTAATCCATGGTCACATACTAGTTGAAGAAGAGCAAAGAGGCTAAGACAACATTCATGTAGCAAAAGAGCACTCTCCTAGTGAAATCTTTTTGAAGGCACTAGGAGACAATCAAAGTCAGAACATAGCATCTTCTAGTGAGACTTTTTCAAAAGTGATTGAAAAAAATCAAAGTTAAAATTCAATGTTTATTAGTGAAACCTTCTCAAAGGTGCTATGGGACCATCAAGACAACTTCATTGGTGAAAACCTCATTAAAACACCAATAGATGAGTATAAGAGTTCTTCACTACTTGATGAAGACAAAATCAAAGATCAAATTAAAATATCTTCCAATTTATATCCTAATTAGATGGTAGCTACTCTCAAGATCAAATAATAGAAAATTCTAGTGGTCCTATTGAGAGAATAAGTCTTTGGCCCTACCATAACCAAAAATATGTCAAATATGGCATCAACAATGTTACATGTGACTAAAAGTCTTGATCTTCATTTATTTCCCCACCATTCCACATTCCATTATCATTTGCCATTCCATTTCACAATCAAACCCACCAACCATTATTTTTCCCTATTTACCATCCATGGTTTCACTTTCCTTTACAAAGGCTATAAAGATACCTTGTCTCAATGTTTGAAAGAATCAGAATCAATGACCAATGAAGATCATGAAAGCATTCTTGGCAACCAAATCTCTAGCCCATTTTTGATAGAGTAGCTATTCAAACAAGGTGTAGGATATAAATTAACATGATCAAGTATTCTATTTGTTTCAGTTATTGATTAGGATGTGTATCTCCCCATCATTAGGAATAATAGAATAAAAAAACACACCCAAGCCAAAAACATGTACCATACCATTTCACATTGCCATGCCATTGCCATTGTTACATATCTGTTTGCCATTGTCAAAGTACCAAGCCATTTACCCCATCACTTAGGGGAAACCCTCCTACCATTTCAACCTAATTATTAGACCATCACTATCTTAGAAATACCATGTCATCTTATCATTCCATTCCTATCTAGACCAAAGCCTATTTTTAGTGATCTTACACAATCCTATTTTGATCTTAGCTACTTTAGTTCTTGCTACACTTTTTGTGAGAGGATTATGATCAAGTTTTAACAATAAATATAATCCATGTTTACAATGATAGTCTATGAAAGTAGTGTGATAGTTGATTTGGCAATATATATTTCATCCTATATCCACATTTGCTTATATGAGCTTGATTAGAACTACCTATGGGCAAATCAATGTCTCACTAGTATTGCTACTAATTATAACCACCTATGGGAAAATTGGTATCATTGACCTATGACATTTTATCCTAGTTATAACCACCTATGTTAAAAATAGGGGAAACTCTTGTTTACCATGCATTGCTACATCACCTTGCCTTCACTATTTTCATTTAACTGGCCATTTGCCAGATTTGAGAACTTATTGGGACCTAGTTGGTTTTTCCCCACCTTTTGTGTGGACAAAATTACTATGTGTTACGGTCATTTCAAGACTATGTGGGTCATTCTCAATTCATGTTGAGGTCACCTCAGTCCCTCTTTCCATACGCTCTCACTATTTTTTTAGTAAATCCACACTCTCACCATTTTTTGAGTAACCTAAACCACACTCTCATTATTTTGTGAGTAACCTAAGCCACACTCTCACCATTTTTTGAGTAACCTAAGTATAAAATATCTAACCATTTTTTGAGCTTGAACCATTTAGTGTCTCATCATTCTTGATTGAGTTACGACACTCCAAAATAATTCTAAAAACATTTCAAAAAATCATTAAAAAAGAATAAAAACACTGACCACTTCTTTGCCTTAAGGATTATGGGAACCCTTACTAAGTTACAAATAAATCACTTGTCATTTAGTTTCCCCATACTTTTTGGCCTTTTCTCTCATGCACTTACCATTTTTCAAGACCATTCCTATTCTTCTATCACATCCATTCTATGTGTTTTCTTCAATTATCATATTCTTTCCATTCCCTGGGAGAACTACATTTGGCCTAAATTTTTTTATTAGATATTGCATCCATGGAACTATGTAGGCATGTAGGCAATGCCCAATTGCCTAGTTCATATGGAGATATCTCATCCACCCCCTTAATTTTATTCTATTCCCCCATTTAGTTCATTTTTTAAGTTGTCACCTATTTTCTAGGGGTAATGGCTCATAAGATTTTTATTTCTTTATTTGTTTGTTTCTACTTATTTTCTTTGTTTGTCTACCTATTTGTTTTCTTTCAGAACTATTGCCTTCATTTAGTTTATGTGTGTTCATTGGGTTATTCCTTATCCACACTTGCACTTGAATCCATCCATATTCATATATTTAGATTATCATCAAGGTTTCTATCATTTGTGCATTATTTTCTATTGAGTATTGGATTACAAGAGTTAGTCTTTATGCATATTTTGGCCAATTATTTATGGTGTTATATCATAAATCTTACCGTCACATGCTACAAAAAACCTCATATTCAAATATTCTATTCAATAATATGGTAGCATCTCTTTGGCATTGACATCTTGATTCACTCCCAATCATCTCCCAAAAAGAGTAATTAACCATGAAAGAATTTCAAGATTTATTAGTTCAGACGAGCATCTCCCTACTAGTAGGTTTTTCTAATTCATCATTACCCTCTATGTTAAGTTATCATCATCATTGACCAAGTTTATCATGTTTTCCATAATTAGGGTCCAATGATTATAACTGCATATGGGTAAATCATTGGACACCATCCCACCTACATTTCTCAATGATTATAATCGCCATTGGGAAAATCATTATGTTATCACCACTTTAATTTTTATGCCTATACAAGGGCATTTTATTATCTTGTTTGTCTATCCTAACTGGGGTAGCTCCATCTTCTCAATGATTATAACCACCTTTCGATAGATCATTGTGTTATCATACCACATTGCCACTATCAAGGTACAATGCGTATAACCACCTTTGGGAAAACCATTGTGCACCATCCCACTTACATTATTAATGATTTGACTACTTTTTAAATATAATTAAGTTTTCACCCCATCATCTTTCTTTTCTTTGGTCCCCTCATTTCACTTCTTTCTTTTCAAGGGATCATTTATTGATCCACTTGTGCCAACCATTCCCTCGAGGGGGCATCATATAATTAGTATATTATCATTGTAGTTTTAAGCATACAAGACCTTTTCATTATTTGATAATATGTTACTATTATTATAGATTGAAATGCCTTCATAAATAGGAGCAAACTGTAGACACTTAAAGCTAACTATCAATAACCTCTAATTAGGGTTTTGGCTAGTTTCCATCTAAAATGCACAATTTGGCTTAAAAACACTAAAACAAAATAAATGATGTGAAACTAATATATTCAAGTGCCAATTTTGGATAGTGTATCCCTAAATATGGTAATACAATTTATGGGCCAACTAACTTTGATCAGTTCAGTTTGAGTCAAAATGCCAAATTTGCACTTAGGTGCTCTAGATTGATCTTTCCTATCAAATCTTTTGCATAAGACTTATGCCATTATTATTTATTTTTGGAAACATTTTAAATGGGAATACACATCTAATGCATCTGATGTGGAATTCTAATTCAAGTCCCATAAAAATTAGGACAAATAACAAGGCATTCTAATCAATTTGAGTAGTTTGTGCATAAATTGCTTAATCACGTTTAAAAGCTAATTAACCCAAATCAAGGCCTAATAAAAAATTCCATGGAAAATTTTTGAATAACTTGTTTTTGAAATGAATATTGAATATCTACATCATCAAGTGACCTCATTTCTTGGGAAGACATCCCTAGGCCATAAATACCACAAATATTAGGATTCATGCCCTCCATGCCTCATCAATGCCTTCCATGATTCCATTCATGCCTCTTAATTGACCCTTATTCCAATGCCATGATGAGGATAATTACAAATTTTAATTATAAAATTGAATTAATCCTCAACCACACATCTTAATCTTGAGATAGATGGTTGAGGTTGATTCTGATCAAATCCAAAAATCTATAAATATGAGGCCTCACAACATCATTTATAATCTTAACTAGTGCAAAGTCATAATGTAGGATTGGTGCTAAAAGCTTCAAGAAACTAGTGTTATAATTCCAATTGATTCCATGCCAAGCCAAGCCATAAGCCAAAGGTTACAAGGAGAAATGGAGGTTGTCAAGCTTCCATTACAAAGGACATCATAAGCATAAGCTAAGTAAGCCACCATTACAAAGGAATTTGGGGCATCTAAGGAAGGTGAAAGGAATTCTTTTGTTTTCATTCATTGCTTTTTAGTTGTACTTGTCATTTTCTTTTGTTAACTAAGCTCTCCCTAGTGTCTACGCCTAGATATGTTATGCTATTAGTGTGTTTATTTCACTTTATTTTCATTTTGGAACTAACACCATACTAACCATCCTCTCTTGAGTCAAATTCCTATATCACAAAAGCCACTCCTAAGTGATGCCAATGACCTACAGATGGAATAAGGCATGTAACTACTAAGAATACGTAGGTAATGTAATGAACTAGAAAGGAATGAAATCTAATGTGCCATGAAAATTTCCCCCAATCATTGGTGTCTGTAACATAGATTATGATCTGGAAGTTATACCAACTCCCTAATCTAAAATTGGAAGTGAGAGTCATCATGCCATGCATGATGCCCCATATATCTAGATTCTTTAAGAAAAATTGTATGAAAACTACTTATTTTGAACTATATTATAGCCAACAAAACTATAACTAATCTTACATTTCTATCTATTTATAGAAAATTTGGGTTTTTTCTATTTGGATAGGATCACCAAAAATAGGACACCATACTATCTGGTGTTGTAGTCCAAGTATGGAACTCTTGTCCTTTATTATTTATAATCACTATTTTATGTTCATCACTATTTTCCTAGTTTATTCTATTTGTTTTAGGTTCTAGTTGTTGTTATGAGTGTTCTAAAACTAATTTTTGATCGATAGAGCCTCTAATCTCTATGACAAAACCCTTGTTTGTTGCCCCCTCTTCTGAGGGTAAGAATGAAGACCCTATAATAAATTTCCTCAAAATAAATATCCTTACCAGTGTGTTATGCATGTGAAATACATGATATAATAATGATAATTGAAAATATATCTTAATATATATCATAGTTTATATTGAAGATTGTTAGAACAACAGGGGTATGCCTAGATAGATGTAATAATAAATAGAATTTGTAGTATATTGAATTAAAATTAGAAATTTTAGTTGTTATTTGTCAAGGAGGGATGGAACATGATGTCAATCATGGCATCCAAAAAACAAGATAATGCATGATGTGGATAATGGCATTGTAAATAATGAGAATCAAAAAAGAAAAAATCACATAAGGCAAGAAGTAAGAAGCATACAAGAGTGGAAAAGGGGCCAATCAAACAAGGGACATGGGTATATATCACTCAAACTAGAAATCATGCATACAAGGCATGTTAAAATTCCCCCATACATATATAATTAAAAATAAACAAGGTTGACATGAGGGACATAAGTACATAGAAGAGTACAAGAAAAGGACATTAGCAAATGTCCTAAGGCACACACAAGAGACAAAACTAGAGCTAAGAAATGCAATCACATTTAGATAGGTAAATCAAGAAAAGAAGGAATTTAAATAATATAAATACTATCACATCTAACTAATCTAATCAAGAGGTGAAAGTATGCATAACATGTAGTATAAGACTAGGTAGATGCTAAATACACAAGTTATATATACTAGTGAGTGTCGATATAATAATATGTGTAAGATAGTAATTAATGTACATCATTATGATAACTAGAGTGTGTGTTGTATAAATGACATAACTTGGATGGTGTAGTCATGTAGAAGATGCCATTGGTGGGTAGATATGCCAATGTATGTCTCGAATGCAAAAGTAGGATGCCCCCTTAATGGGTAGAATGAAGAAATCAAGGATCTGGATGTTACTGTACACACTCAAATAAGATCAAGTGAAGCATGGTAATGTAGATAAAATGACAAACAATAGCATAGAATATAAAAATGTAAGTCTATCGTGGTATTAGAAATGTAAATCATGGATAATGCATATAGTTGAAATTTTTTTATTGTTTTGAGTTATTTGAATGTTTCTGTATTTAGAAATGTTGTATCATTTTTGGTATTTTGATATTTTTTATTATTTTTAGTATTTTTGAAAATAGCTATGTACAATCAATCATAAGGAAACTATGTACAAAAAATTGAAAATAAGATATGTACAATTAAGCTGAGAAGAAATGATACTAACCAATTAGTCTCATAAGAGACTCCCCATCATGGTGTCCTATATCAAGGAGAGGGATCATGCATGATCATGAAGCACAATGGAAGGGCTGAGACTATAAATTTTAAAGTTGTGTATGCTATAAATGCTCTAAAATCTATATAGTGTAAATTTACTATGGGGTCCCCCTATAACTCTGAGAAGTGGATGCAACTATAGGGCTCTTAGGAACCCATTTGGTAGTAGAAGAAGCTCTCTAAAAATGTGCTCTATGTGTAAAGGCATGAGATGTCAATGACACTACCCTAGGTATGAACATTGTAGCTAGAAACTATCTACAGTCCTAAAAATATCATTGATGTATTGGTCACTCTAAGAGAGGATTTTGTGTAAGAGTATGAAATCTCTGTGTTGGCAAGGAAGGCCTCAACTATGGCTGAATCTAAACTAGAGGAAGAAATGTAACTAGTGGAGAATTTAAAATTGGGGATTGTAGAGTAGTAGATGGGTCTAAAGTGGGGAGTGGTAACTCATATGGAACTCCACCAACTATAACAACCTAATTATTGTGAATGAATTTCACACATATATGAACTATAGAAGGTAGTACATGAAGTTTCTAAGTCCATGATTGATCAAGCAACATATAAAAGACTCCTACATAAATAACTATAGAAAATTGTGTGGCCACATGTGTTGATCCAACCTATAGAGGAAGTAAAATCTCACATAATGAACTTTGTATGTGCCCATCGAATCTATTGATAAATATGTTTGCCAGGGTAATATCCTACTTTGAATATCCCAAATGCTATAATAATGTCATAGTGCACATGGTTACACTAGATTAATTATCTATGAGAACACTACAAATGGGATGATGATCACACATGCCTCTAAAAAAGAGTGCATAGTAATATAGATCATCCTCAAATATATATTACTTTGATAAGGAGATTTAAGGTCTAACTAGAACTCTAGAATTATACACACCAATCATGTTGCTCAAAGGACATGACTCAAATGAAGGTGCCTAGTATGTATCTAGTGGAAGGTGTGCATGATATGAATGGTGATCACTTGATCTATCCCTTGTCTCATGTTTAGAATGATGTGGGAAAAGACCTGAGAAAAATTTCAAATCTTTATCTTATGTTTGTTTTACCTAAAGTGGCTCAACTGGAGTGCCAAGATCAATAAGGTTATCATATATCAGGTCATGTATCTTATGTTTCAAACTGATGCATCTATTTGTAATGTGGCTTAGTGCCCTATGAAAATCATAAAATGCATTTTTATCATATCCACATGGAAGAGGCTTTGTTGGATTAACTTCTTAAATAGGAGGGAGAGATATGCCATTGCATTCCAATAAATACTATAAGACTCTAGCTAGAGATATTGGTAGATTGGCAAAGGCTCACCAAGGAGGATTTGATAAAACCAATTTCTAAGGGGTCTCTAAAGCCACATTAACTATAGGTTGATTTTGGCTTTTGTTATCATTAACCTTTACTTTGTATGGGATTTTACTATTATTCTTGTTTGTTGTTTTTGATATGATTGTGTACTTTAGTTTTCCCATTGAAATTAATTTGGCTTCCCTTTCCTTTAGTGTGTGACATAACTCAATCAAGGAAGATAACATTTTGAACATTATTGACTCATGCAAACCTAATAGAAGACTCTATTTGAAGAGATCCTATAATTCTTGATAGGCCATGGGGTAAGTCATTTTAGCCAAGATAGTCTTATATCAAAGAAAATAATCTATGATATGCTCATTTGACCTTCGTTTCTATTTCATAACTTGGGCATAAAAAACCTTGTCACCTATGTTAATGCTAAAATGATCTAAGAACATGTTAGTTAAAATATTGAATGCATTGATTGATTGATTTGATAGACTATATAACCACTATAGAGCATAATATTTTTAACTCCATGGAAATAGCTTGGTAAGTAACTAGTCATTTGGCACATAATCCAAGCATAATATGTGAAAATATCTCAAGTGTGTCTTTTTATCACCCTTTCCATCATATACAGTGAGCTTGGGTTCAACAAAACTTGGTGGCAAGGGTGTAGAAGAAATATGGCATGTCGATGGTGTATGAAGTAGAAAAAAAGAATCCAAATCTTATGTTGGTCAAGAGGCACCTTGCTCAAGATGTATCACCTTATATTGAAGATATTTAATCTCTTGCACAAGGGAAGCCACATTAGGAGAGAATTATGTACTAGCTGTAATTGGTGGTGCCTCATATGAAGGTTGGACTACTGTAGGGGGTTTTTGAGACATAGTTGCCCTTGTAGTGTCATTTAAAACTAGTTATTATATAATTTAAGAGGATTGACCATTGTTTGATCTTTATTGTTTTTATTTTATTATTTTAAGCATATCATCTTGTATATCAAGATGTTTAGTTAAAATGTCTTGAAGTTTCCTCTTATTAGTTTTGTCAAAATTTGTATATTGGGCCATTGCTAAAGTAGAAAAACAAATTGAAAATAGATTGAATTTTTTACAATAAGTTGTAATAGGTGAAATGCAATGGAAGGAAAGTACTAAATAAAGTAAATTTAATGTCCTAAAAACAACAAACTAGCATATTCATAAAAAGGATATGAAGCTCACAAACATGTAAAGTCAAACCTCAAGAAGGAAAGGGACCTAGTGAATTCAACTAGGGTTTAAAAAAATGATTTTTAAAATTACTATGGTAAATTTTAATAATTAAATGTGAAAAAATGATTTATATGTAAGGTGATACCTCAAAAACAAAGGGACCTAGTATATTCAACTAGGGTTTTAAATAAATAATTTTAAAAATTACTAAGGTAAATTTTAAAAATTTAAAGTGAAATTTTGATTTATATGCAAGAAAAATAATAAAAATACTAGAAAAATTAGCAAGGAATTTTCCATAGGGTTTTTAGGGTTCTTGTGTGCAAATGAATTAAGTCAAGTTCACCAAATGATTTAAAATTTTGGGAATAATGGAGTTTTATTCCTATTTAAGTTAAAATTCTAGATTAATAAATCAGTAGATAATATTAAAATAATTATATTCCTGATTTGTATAATTTATCTATCTTTTTTACCTTTCTAAAAATACCAATAAATTAGGAAAAATATAACTTAGCTTAAAATAGGCTGAAATGGCTATTACAAGGTTTGAAACTAGATCTGTAGGATTTGGACAATGTCACAAATCACAATCTAGATTTTGTTTAGTGAAACTAAAAGACAACTAAAAATAAGACACTTTAGGGTCTGATGTTGTTGTCCTCTTATACCCCTATTGTCCAAACTAGTCATAAAGACCTAATTTTTATGGGTTCTTTATGATATTCCTATGTGAGCCTGCTTGTGAAATTTTAATTATTGAATGTTGATGGAGATTACTATAGAGATGATTTAATATTTAAACCCTAACCCTCCATCATGGTTGATAAAATAAGATTTGAATCATTTGAAAAAGGGGGGTTTAGTGTGTGTAAGATGTATTGAATGTGTCATCCACATCCTTTGTGTGGGCACACTACCTACATTCCAATAATCTAAAGAGAGATCAAGCCATATGTAGTTATCTCACTTGATGTGCTTTGTATAATAGTGTGATTTAAGTGCAAAAATTCCAAATTGAGAGTGCTTGAGATGACTAGGGACTGGTATGAGAGTTTAAATGTGTTTGTAGTTATGTTGGGTGATTTTATGCCAAGAATAGGAAGTTTACCTTAGTGGTTTACTTGTATTCTTGCTTGCTTTGTAATATTTGTCATCCCCCCTTTATAAATAGAATTTAAATGGGATTTTATAGGGAATAGTTGGCCATGGGTTAGATGTGTTTATTTTAGGGTGACATGATGAAGGATAGGAATCTGATGAAATTGACCATCTAGGCTCAAAGTGTGATTGCATATGAGCATTAAAAATGGGCCACCCCAGGGTTTGATGCTATAATATAGGTATGGAACTCCTATCCTATAGGCTCAAGACCTGGGGGATAGAATTGGTTTAGGAAATAGAGTCTAACTGATCTACAATCAGGGTTTAGAAGTCTATAGATGATTGATAATGAGCAAAAAAGTATCTAGAAGGGTCACAAGAGAATACAAGAAGGACTTATGGGTTGGGTGTCATAAGCCAGACTCAAGCTACCAATTTGGACATTTTATATGAATATAGAATGTCATAAACTTATTTATCTTCCATTTCTTCAAGTTCTAGATTTGTGTCTATTTTCTAGCTACTCAAACACTTATATCCTAGTTAGATACATACATTGACATAAGTGTCCTATCCCAACACAACTATCTAGTGCATTAAATTCATCTAATTTAAAACTGAAATGTATCCTAAAGGTTAGCCTAAATGATTTAATTTGACATATTCTAAAAATGAATTGATACATACATACATACATACATACATATATATATATGTATATATATATATATATATATATATATATATATAAAACGTTTTGCATTTTTCATCTATCATATACCTACATACCTAGTACAAACCTAAAAACATATTATCTTCTCATAATTTAGCCTACTAAAATCATTCAAATAAGCACTCAAGTGAGAAAATATCTCATATTTTCTCTAATTTCCATATAATTCATATGGATAACACATGTATAGGCCAGAAGTACTGAAGGATAATTCCATGAGACATATTTACCAAGTTAAAATCTAGGTCATTTTTGTAATTTATTATCACACATTGCATGATTCTCACAAAAACCAACACGTAGGTAATAACTACATAAGTCTGAGGAACTCTTCATAGTATTGGCTATGTAGGTAACACTCATTATCTAAGTGGTCATTGGGATATCTCAACACCATGTTTCCACTAGCCCATTTTCCCACAACCACTATGAGTATGAAGAATTAGAGTTTTATTATTAGACAAAGTGTGATAGTCCATGACCTAGATATGAATGCACTAGAGTGAAAGAAACATAAAACCTAGAAGCATCTAGGTGGCCACATCTAATTTTAGCAAGTATTATGTACTAGACACTTGTGTCTATCTAGATACAAGTGTCAATGAAACTATCTTAGTTTGATGTAAGTGTTTATGGTTATAGAAGTACAAATTCTAGAATTAGGTGACTGATCTAAAATTTATATCTAGTATACTTTCTACCTATTTCAAATCCAAACCTGTATTAACATTAGAACCAACTAACTATCTTATTTTCATTATCATTATAATATATATTATACCTATAATTTACATTTTTATCATATATTAGTAACATATTTAGTATATGTTTATCTATGTTTTGTAATTAATTATCTTACTTTAGAGATATCTACCATCCTTGTGCCCTAGGCTATCTCTAACTCTTTAAACCTATATTTCCCCAATCTAGATTTTAGGGTTAAAGAGTTAGCGTAATGTTTTCTTAAAATATCATAGTTTTTTTACTCAGTGAAAAAATATATATACACCAAATATTAGTTTTGGGATTGTGCATGCATATTTCATCCACATTACTTAGTATTTCACTAGTTTTGAAGATGAAATAAAAAATTCATGTAATTATCCATGCTGTGTACACTAGACCTAGATTATGATAAATATTTATACAACTTTTGCACCAATTTTACACTAGTATTTCATGGTTTTTTTTACAGAAACTGAACCTTATTCCCTCTATAATGGTTTGTTGCCTATTTGCACTAGTGTTTTCACCAATATTTTCACAACTTCTTGCACTAAAACTATCTATTGGGATTTAAATAGGGATTCTAAATTACTTCACTACTTTAGGTTTGAAATAATGGAATCAAGAACACCTTGATTTATTAAATACACCCACCCATCTATGAGGACTGGGTTATATGCATAATATGATCCAATATATTCAATGTTGATGAAACTACAAGTGTATAACCCACCACAGTCAATAGTTTTCTCACTAGTTTTTAAACCAAGAAAGCAACATAGTTTACATACCCAATCAAGTGCATTTGTTTCCTATCACTCTCTAGTTTATTTTATTTTAGTTTATAATATTTCAATTAATTAAATCACATATTTTCAATTGTAATTTTTTCTTAGAGCATAGTTTAGCATTGTGGGCTACATCTAAGACTCTTATTCATAGGTAAGTTAAGGTACATACTCTTTTTCCTTTTACTCTAGTAATTCCACTTTTTATTCATTAATAAAATAAAAAAGGGACCTAATGTAGACACATAAATTAATAATTAAGATAAAACCATGCAATTTTGACTTCTCTTTTACACATTTAGATCTAGACCTATCTTAGATCCCATTTTGATCACTTTTGACCAACTTGCGTACTCCTCTAAGCTGATAAATGACCCCTTCATGTAATCATCCATATTATTATCAAATTTACACATATTTGAGGCCTTTCATAATACTCAACATGATTAAATAACCCATTTTAAAATAACACTCTAGCAGACTATAGCACAATGCTTGAGTGTCCCTTCCCCTATCTTATCTTCCCACCAAATAACTACTAATTTTGAAAATAAAAATCCATAGGAATGCTAACTTATGTCCCTATTGATATCCATTGAAATTAATATAAAATATATGAATATATAAAAAAAATAAAACCATTTTGAACATAAGGAGTCTTTCACATCAAAAAAACACTAGAATCATAATTTTGTATTAAGTTTAAAACACCTATTTTTCCCATTTTTGATTGCATATAGTCCTAATAGCCAAGATCTCAAGTTTATTTACATTTTATAGGTTATAATTCATGGTTAAGGAACTTAATAATATATTATTACACCAACATATATCATATTAATTAATTTCACACATCACCATAGCATGGGATAACTACATGAAGTTTAATCCCTCCTCAAAGTATTGGTTGTAGGTAGTAATCAAAACATAGGGTGTGAAGGTCTCACCCAAATTAAATCATTCAACAATTTTCATCTATACATTTTCATTAGTATTCACATGTTAAATAACTAGGGGTTTTAAAGGAAAACCAGTCACACATTAGCACCCACAAATGATCTCAAACTCCCAGACTAGATATAGACTCCATAAACGAAGACACAAAGAACCCAAAAACCATTTTCCATATAAAAGTAGTGAATGATATTATTTTTCATATTAATATCCTATATTTTCATATTAGTGTTTCCATATAAGATCTTTTTATCCTAAATTTGATAAAACAAGAGGCATGACATCCACATTTTTCACAGTTTTAGATTATCATGGGGGCATGTTATGGAAACATGTTATCCACATTTACACCTTTTTTTATATTCTACATATTTAGTGGGGTAATTTCATGTAAATATGTCATCCATAATTTTAAAAATTTTAGATTGGCCAAATTTTAAATTTTTATTATTTAAATACAGATTTGTGGAAACATTCTATACATTGGTACCTTTATTATAATAAAGTTTCAACTTGAGACATATATGAGGTGCATATGCCATGAAAATGGCATATTAAATTTAAAAATAAAATTAGTTTCTAGATCTAAAATACTACTATGGACTATTATCAAACCCATGATGGAATTTTATGGACTGTTATTTAGCCAATCTATTACAGTAGTTAGTTCAAATTTGGAACATTAAGATGATCAAATAACTCAATCTCAATAATTTTATGTTATAATTTATTAAATTATATAAATTAAATATATTTTTAGGATGGAGTGAATAAATCATCCACCCTCACTAAATATATAATTTGATTTAATTAGATCACTTAACTTTCTAGGTTATAAGAATGATTGTGTTGCAAGATTGAAATAAGCTCAAAAGCCATGTGTCAACTCACCTTTTCACCAAGGATGGGTGCATGCTGTGCTTGAATATATAAATATGTATACACTTATAGGTTTTAAAAGCCATAATCTCTGATTCAATACTTCATAATGAAGCATATCTTTAAATCAAATTTCCAAAAGTTAAGACGGTTTTGCCAATACATAGATGCACTCCTAACCTTGTTATATTTAGCCTCAAAAAATTAAAATCTTTTATTTTAGATTATATGCACTAATTATACACTTAATATTCTATTGGTTTTGGGTCTATCACCATAAAATAACTCAAGTTGGGATCACACAAAGGCAATGTGTGTTATACACATATAGGTGTACATTTGTTTTCCTTTAAACTAATAATTTCATTACTAGATTAAAAGGGGAAAAGGTAGTTATTAAATCTAAATTGTATAACACCTCAATATTGTACGCATGAAAAATACCTATCATGGAGGTAACCTTCATCTATAAGACCTTCATATTAATAGAAGTCTCATGTATATTATATCTACATTCCAAATTACTTATCTCTTAGTCCAACCATATGCTATTCTAATGACCAGGAATTAAATGCTATAAAAATGCTCTATACCTAGTCATTATCCTTATCTACTAGGTTTGGACCTATACCTATTTTATAGCTTCTTGGAAACTTACATCCAAACATGACACCTATATTGACATATGTGTCCCTTTTCTAATTAAGTGTCTAGTGGCAAAAAGTAATCCAATTTTTAAATGTAATGTGTCCTTATGGTCACCCTAAGTGATTTAGTGTGAGATATTTTTACAAATGATTGGTATATATACAATATCAATCCTCATTCATAACTCACCTATAAAATTCATACCTCTCACATAAAAATCAATAAATAAGCTATAAATTGAGAATTTAAGTGAGCAAAACTAACTGATTATTTCTTATTTTCATATCATTCATAGTAATAGTCTATCTATAGGTCTAAATTACTGAAGGAGTAACCCATGAGCCATATTTTCCAACTTAAAAGATAGTTAATTATATGTAATTAATTATCAGATATTTTACCCTTTTACACACATAAGCCAACATGTAGGGGATAAATGCATAATTTTAAGGCCCTCTTAAAATTATTGGATATGTAGGTAGTGATAATTAATAGAGGAGTCCTTGGGGCAACTTGACATCGTGAGCCCACTAACCCATTTTTTCTAAAATCACTCCAAGGGTGAGGAAGATAGGATTTGATAATTTTAAAGAGAGTGACATTCTATTGGAATGATTTTTATAGATCATAAGAAATGTGAAATAACCTATAGGATTCCAATTGGTCTCACCTAGGTCTAGTTATTTTCTTTACATGACACTTGTGTCAAGTTCAGACACTTTGTTGATGGAACTTCCTAGATTTTATTCAAGCATTTGAGGCCACATAATGTAAAATTCCAAGATTTGATGATTTTATAGGATCCTAAATCAGTCCAAGTATATCTTATTTTATCCTAGATCTTTATGTGAACAACAAATCAACTAAGTAATCTTGTTTTTAATTTAACATAATATCAATCAATAGCTACACTTTATATTTTTGGCATATATCCATATTTAAATTTATAAAATTATTTATCTAGGATTTAAACTTAATTGGAAAAAAAATATATGTTTATCACCCTTGTATCATCAAATATAGGGTTAAACACAAGTTACCAAATGTAGAAGGGCCATGGTGTTACAATGGGTTGGAGTACCTGAGAAGGAATGTAGATCTTATGGGAGAAGTCTTGAGACTTGCTATATTTCATCACATATTCTATGAATAATTTTAAATATTAGGTTATAAATATAACATCATATGGAATTTTTAGTGGTTGCATAGTTAATAAAGTGTCCCCCACAAACACCTCTATGATAGTGGAAAAGAATTATCTTATTCTCATCATTGTCAATGAAATTGAGGAGTATGTCATCAAAATTATTTCAATACAAATATTCATCAATAATCACAAACTTAGACATAATTATATGAATAAATAATCTCTATTATGATTTTCCAACTTCAATATAGTTAAGATAAACTAAGTAGTTTATAATTCTAGAGTACCATGGGGAATAAAAAATCATGGGATTATTTATGTAGCATACTAGTTCATATAGGAAATTAGTGTCAATGATATAACCATATTCAAATAGGGTTTTATCAACCAATCAATAATTAACTATGCATTGGTTTTATTTTCATTTAATTATGTCAAATCAAACTTACTTAGAAGCATAATTCAATAGCCAACTTTTTAAAATATGAGTAGATGGGTTAATAATGAAAGTAGATCTTAGGATATCAAAATTACCTTAATTTTTTATTTAATCATATATTTTATCAATAATTTAGTTATAAATAATATATCTAATCATTCTTTTTCACTTTTGAATAATGTGTCTTGTTGAGTGCATTTAATGAAATAGATGCCCTACTAATTTTCATCATCATCTACTTGGGATAAAATATAGGTAAGGGATACCTTAGTTTCCATAAAATAAATCATGAGGGGATTATTATACATAGGATCCAAAACATTATGTGGATCCATAAAGAATATTTTAAATAGTTCATACATATTTCAACAATCCTAGGTCTATGAAAGACTAATTTCCTTTTTTAGAAAGTGACTGATAGGATAAATAACATAGGTGAGGTTAGGTAATATTATATGAATTAAGATAAAATAATTATATAATGCCCCTTTAATTTTACCTAATAAATTCATGTATAATTATATTTGGTTTATTTGGGCTTGTGGATGAGGTTTAATGTTATCTAAATGCCCTAATCCTAAAGCATATAGTAATTCTAACTGATGGGCTAGAGAGTTATTGAGGGTTCCATAAAGGAGATATGGGAAAAAATATTCATAAGGTCAAAAACAAGGTTGTAATTACCCATGGGATTGGGTTTGGTTTGTATGTTAGTCTCTAGAATGTTTATAGGATGGGAAGTTGTTAGTTGATACTAAGTTATATAATTGATGATGTTTGCATCATTGTCTATTTATAACTAAATGCCACTTATCATCATGATATTTCCATAAAGACCAGTTGGGGAGCCACATTAGGATTAATTAGTGTGTAAGTGGAATATTCAACATCATTAGATATATTTAATAATGTATTATTAATTATGTTATCTTGTAATTGGTTTTCAATATTACATTGTCGATGATTGGGAAATGGATTTTGATAAATGACAATATTAGATTATTTGGGTGTGATATGACCTTATAGTGAGGGTTTTGGAATTATATTTAAATTTATAAATAATATTTCTAGAAAAGTCTATTTTTGGTCTTCAATGAGTGTTTGGATAATCTTTCTGTAATCCATACATGGTTGTGTGTCATGAAAAAAATTATGGATAAGGAAATATAATTTAGTATCATAATCCCTAGGCCTTTGGTTTTTATTAATTTCAAGACTTTATTGTTTATTATTATAATCGAATCATTAGTATTTAAATTTAGGGTTTTAGTCAACATTTTGGTAATGGTTTTAAAAATTGGTTCTGAAATTGGTTATATTGAGGTGGGGATGGTTGAATTCCATTGCATGAACTATAGGTAGAGGTTTTTTGTTTCTCACACATCCATTATTATTATTTATGTTTTTTTATTCATGAATTGTTTTTGGTTATTATTTACAACATTTTTCTTTTTTGTTTGGTCTATCACACCATCTATGGTGGCATTATGTTTTTGGTTCAAAACCTTAGTATCCTAGTTTTTGGGTTTGTTTTTATTACCCATATTTATTTGGTTTAGGGAAGTTATTCACCTATTTTATCCATAGGTCCTATAAAAATTTTCTATATCCAGTTGATCCATCCTAGGTACACTTTTAAGAGGTTTGTAATTAGAGATGTATGATAAATTTTGGACCTCTTCCATTGTTTCTTTGTTTGGAGAGTGTAAGAAGATATCACTTAAATATAGCAAGTCCATGCGAGGATAAATAATGGTGGAGTATATTATTTTACACCATATTAAAATAGAGATGTCTAAAAACTCATTATATTATTGATTTATATGAAATAAATCCCACATACTAGTTCATAGCAATTTTGTCATGTCAGATGATTTCACAAATTTAACCATGAGTTGATGGAAAGAATGAATGGAATCCTTAGGGAGGTGGTAAGACCATTTTAATGAAATTTATTCCAAATTATTTATAAATATCTTAGTGACTACCCCATTTCAAGGTATAATCTCTCTAATGGATATGGCATGATGGTGGGAGGTGATCGTAAACTTATAAAAACTCTAAGATCCCCTCATCATTTTCAAAAAATTATAAGATGAAATGACCAAATTGTTATTAAATGTGGGTAAGGGTTTTATATTTTTAAAAAGTTTTGATAAGGGGACATTTTTATGGACACTATGAATATATACTCTAGTATCATAAGATGAGATGATAAAAAGAGGAAGAAACAACCAAGGAATCATTAAGTTGATAACTCTCTCTCAGAAGATCTTCTATGGGAATGGAGTAAAATATTTAACATCATGTATAAAATTATTATAAATATGAATATGTTAATCCTTGGTGTGATAAACCTATGAAACTTTGATGTTTAATAATTTTTATTCACCTTTAATTTATAGGTCTTATATACCTAGTCTTTTGGAAATGAACATTCCTAATAATGTCTCATACTCTACCCCATTTCATATACATTAAAGATAAATTTTAAAACCAAATGGCACAATATTTCCTCCAAGATAAATTAGGAAAAATATTTACTTAGTTCCCATATGACATATATCCATATTGTAATGGAGTATCTATTGATTAATTATAAAGGAAGAATCATATTGTTGTTTAGGGATTTAATCTTCGCTTTCATAAATATCAACCATATAAATGTCAGGTATGTTAACTAACCCTTCTTACATTTATAAGTTTTTTGAGTTGAAAATGTTTTAGGTCCCTACTCTTTGTGGTTAAAAAGGGAGTGAAATGGGTTTATCTTTTCTAGGATAATAATGATCTCAATAATATACTTAATCTACATTGCTAGTAGTTTTTCAAGGTTTTCCTCAACCATTTTCTCCATCATTTTTATGAAATTTTCCTAATTTTTTTTCACTTGGTGATGCCTTAGGAAATTCATAAATAAATTTAAAAACATAGGTCATGGTTGTGATGGAATATTTTTGCTTGGTTGGTGGATTGGGATTAATTACATAAATTCTAGGTAATTGATTATAAATGCAAAGCCTTGATCTTTTCTTAAGATCTTCTTGGCGATTTTAAAATGACTCTAGATGACAATGGGAAAAAAATATCATTCCTAGGTGTAAAATTTTTATTTCTTGATAGCGGGTATAAGGTATTACCTTAATCCTATTCATGCAAGGCATTCCTATCATAATGTAATACTTTGTGTCCTTATATATGAAATAAAATTTGGCTAGCATAGTATTGGGATCCAAATTAAGAGGTAATACAATGGTACCAATTGTAGAGGACTTGAGGATATCACTAACTCTTATTGTTTCATTATTTTAGAGTATTTAGTTTCTCCATATCCATTCTTTATGAAAAACAAGAAGGGTAATATATTAACATCAACCTCATAATCAACCATTAATATCTTAGAATAGTTATTTTAAATATATACTTGTAATTAAAATGATGTATAACCTCTCTTATCCATCTTAGAATCTTTGGGGAGGTTGATAAGATCAAATATACAGTCAACATCCCTAAAAATTTTCCCAAGAAAATACATGTCTGGTTCTATGTGGTTTAATTTGGCTAATGTAGGATGTGTGATCCTAGATAAATGACCTAATATTAAAGCATAAAATAACTCCAAGTGATGGGATAGAGAATTACTGAGGATGTCCATGAAGGAGACATGGGTAAAGGTATTCATTAGGTCAATACTAAGAACATAGTTTCCCATGGACTTGGGGTTGATTTGGATTTTAGTATCCAATTTTTTATAGGATGGGGAGATTTTTGGGTACTACCTTGGATTAGTGATGATGTTTCCATCCTCATGTATTTCTAACTTAAATATACCCATCATTATCTTATTTACATAAATCCCTAGTTAGGGAGACATATTGGGATTAATTTTTATGGAATTGGAAGATTTAACATAATGAGATATATCTAACAAGGGATTATTAATTAGATTTTCCTAAGAGTGGTTTTGTATATTAAACTATTGATGATTGGGAAATGGGTTTTTATGGATGTAAAAATTGGTTTTTTGGTTTTCCACATGAAATGTTGGTGAGGGTTTGGGATTTGAATTTGAATTACCCAAGAACATGTCCACAAAGGTTTGGTGTTGGTCTTGTTGGTTCTTATAGCCACCCTTGGTCTCATAACACCTAATTTTCATAGGGATAGATCATTCTATTCCAAAAACATCTTATTATAGTACTTGAAATAACCTTCATAATGACTATGTTACCCTAAGAATAGGTTAATAAAACATTCATGAGCATCCATGTTATTTCAAGGTTTAATAAAGCATCAAAACAAAGTCTTTATCCTTCTATAGTAGATTGAAGAACATGATTGTAGGTGTTCTATAATTTTGAGGTCCCCTTTCAATAGAAAAAAGTAGAGATGAGAGTATTTTATTGAAATATCTAACACATATTTTTTTTTATCTTGATACTAGGGTTATACTGGTCCCTTTCCCAAAAAACATAAAATTCATAAAATAAAAATAACCTGGCTTAACAATCTAACCATCAAGGAATATGGTCCACCTATTTCAAAGAAAACAAATAAATTGAAAGTAATAAAATTAATTTGATTTCAAATGAAAAAAAATTGATCAAATATAATTCCCATAATTACTAATTCTCATCCTTCTTTGTTCTACAAGGAATACTAAAAGTTTTGGATAGAAAACTAGGAATAAGATGACCTTTTTCCTAATTTTAAAAATCTTCCATTCTTCATCATTACCCAATTTCTCTGAATCCAAACTTAGCAAATGACCTCCATCCTTAGATTTATTTCTAAATTATTTTTTCTTATTTATACTTTTACACCTAAATCTCATTAACTCAAAATTTCAAGGTGGTAATATAAATGGTACTTTATTTTCCACATTATTTTCCAATATAAGCTCTGAAACCTCTCTTAAAGATAGATTAGGAACTCTTTTCAAAAAAAACTAAAAGATGCTTCTTATTATCCTCCTCCCCTTAAGAATATTCTATTTGATGCTTATATTTTAGATAGGAAGATGAAAGATGACCAATTCTAGCATCTGAAAGGGATCCCCTCAAAATCAATGGTTTGAGACCAACACCTATCTTTTACTTTTAAATTATCCTTTTAGAAATATTCAAAGTAATATCTAAACACACAAGAACCATAGAAAATGTTGTCATATAATAATTCAATGAATAAACATCATTTTACAAAAAATCACCCAGTGTACCTCCAATAACCAAAATACTAGTTTTATACCATAACTAAAGTAGAATATATGTCAACCTCACCCACATGGGTTTAAGAGAAATACTTTCTATCAGAGGGTTAAAATTAGGAGACTAGGGTTTCATGAGTACAAGGTGATTCTCACAACTCCATGATTTACTTGAAAAATCTTATTATGATCATTCAAATTATCGAAAGCCATAATAAGAAAAAAACTTTGGCATAAGGATAAATTCACATAGTGGCTTCCAACATTGATTGCCAATATTTTCATAGTCACTAGTGTAGAAAGGGAAGAGAGGGCCATAACATGTCAAAGTGATAGACTAAGTCCCCTTTTACATACCAACCTTCACCTTCCAGAACCTCCTCAAAATATTTATCTTCAATATTGAGAACTATAGGTTTTCTCCACCTTTAAAACATAACCTAATCTAAAAGGAAGATTTTTGAATCCCTGAAAGACCTAGCTATTTGAATTTACAATATTCATGGGCTAGGAAATTAACTTACACCCCCCACTCTCTCCTTCCCATATTATGATCTTAGCAATGCTTTGCCTATCTATTTAAAAACATACATACTCTTAAAATATTCCTCCATCACTGACCCCCAACTCTGCCCTTTTCATGCCAATCCTCCAAGCATTTCCTCTTGGTGACCATCGAAATGTGGAACCTCCTTATACATAGAAATAGTCATTGTAGACTTCACATAAGATGCCCTATCTATTTAAATATTTGTGGAGAGGAATAAAATCCTAGAAAATCATACCCACATAACATTATTATTGATATACAATTATTGTATATTGATTTTATCTAAAATATCTAGTGCATATTGCACATATTCATGAGTTTTATAATGAGATGATGTTGTTTGCAAATACTATAAGACTGAGTTGTAGGTTTTGACATTCTTATAGGTTTTAGGATTCAAATGGATCCATACCAGGCTTGCAAGTTGGTTTTGAGACATTTCATGATTTTATTATCATGCTAAATTTTATAGAAAGTAGGAGGATCACCCATGTCCAAATTAGAAGCTACCAAGGAATAAAATCAAATTTAAACCATAAAGGAATCTCTAAAAATGGCATCTATAGGTTAGTTTATAGGATAGTAGGATTCTTCATCATGTGTTATCTCCATCCCAAAAGTGCATGGTCTAGGACAAGTTTTGAAGGGGCTTGAGAGAGTCCTATGGAAATTCACCATGATATTTGGGTACACTAAAAACTAATAGATCATTTGTATTCAAATTATAAACCCATATGCATATAAATTACAAGGGTTTCTTATAAATAATTAATTTATATCTACATTATACTAATGAATGGATTAGATAAAATCTTGGAGGACATCAATAATGTTGCGAGGATTTCATAAATGATTACTAGAATAGGGGAAGATTCAAAGAGCACATCACTTTAAGGAAAGGATGGTAGACTAGTCTAAAACATCTCTTAAACCCTAAAAGCTTGAATATGAAGTTTATAAGATTTTTAAAGCTATATGAACATTGAATATGGTTTCAAACACTCCCCAAATACTCCTCAAGGATAATAAACATATCATGAGCATATGAGTATGCAAATTTTGATCCAATAAATCTTCAAACATTAAACCTAATTTGTAGGCCTATACAGAGAGAGAGAGATAATAGTTTTAGGTTTTAAGAGTTACAATGGTTCTAAAAATGTCTCCAAAACCTTATATAGCTTGTGATAGTGTTTTGAATATTATTTTGGATGTGAGGAATATGCATGGACTAAAACTTTAGTGTTTTAAGTATCTGTAAATCATGACAAGATTTTAGATAGCTTTTAAGGTCTTTCAAAATACCTATAGTACTATAGGTTTGATAATTATGAAATAAAAGTTTGAAAAGGGATTTTAACATGTCATGTTGGATTAAAAGATAGGAGAAAGTATAAATAACATAGGATACAAGCCTACAACTAAAAATAGAGGATTCATGGCTTTAAGATCCTTATGAGAATATTATGATCTTTAAAGATATGAGTTATTCACATCAAGGTCATTCAAATCCAAATAATTTCATATATATACCTAAAATTATGTTTTAAGAGTCATCTCAAGTGGTAAAAGGAAGGATTTCAAATTTAGTAGGAAGTTAGTTAATTTGGAAGCCATTATGAGGATACTAGGGCTTCTCAAGGCTAACCTACAACTAATCTATTACATAAATCTAGGACAAGATCCATTAGGGTTTGCAAAAAAGTTATGAACTCTATTAGTGCTATAGGAGAAATTAAAATTAGAGATGATGTTACTGGCCATGATCATAAGATAGATGTGCATGATTTATTAAAGGTTTTGTGAGGTCTATAATTAAGGAGCAATGTTGTCTCAAACCTCATAATGTTATTATAGACCTAGGGTAATGTAATGACCACAATGAGTTATAGGTTTGAAATATTTTTTATAGGTATATAACCATGAAGATTATGTTTATGAAGTTATCAATTCCCCATAGCCAAGGTTGTGAAGTACCAAATATTATATGGTTTCTTTAAAAGATAAGGGAAGGTTTATGGTCCTCAAGAATTGACAAGAGACCTAAAAGACTTTAGTAGGCCTCTTGAAAGATTATAGACCTTCTTTAAAGTTAAAACACACCTTCAAAATTCCTCAAAGACCATCTAAAAGTTTTCAAAGTTAGTTAATGGAGATTACAGGATCCTCAATAACTAGTGTAGGCTGATAAATATAATGTTTAAAGTTCTAACATCAAGATTATAAGTCTATACAATTCTTGGAAACCTTTATGGTAGTTAAGGCCTTATGTAAATAAAGTTGAAAGAATATTTATAAGATTTAGGATCTATGAGAGATATCTTGAAGTGATCAAATAATCAATGCTCTCAAAGTTCCATCACACTCACGTGCAAGCCTGTCTAGGTAGGTCTTCATGCATGTAGAATCAAGGTTAAGATTTATAAAGGGTGCATGATCCAACCTCAGGGAAGTTGTAGTTAGTTTTTCAAGTCTATCTTCCAATCAAGTTATAGGCCTGCATAATGTCTAATGGGATAAAATGAGGTCTTATTAAGGCCTTAAACATGTTTCCAAGAGTTGGGAGGGTCTATATGTAGGGTCATAAGAACACTCATACATGTTTCATCACTTTAATACTTTTATGATGAGCTTGGAGGCTATGAATTCTATTATATAGTATCTTATAAAATATGGTGATTGATTATATTGAGTTGATGAATTTGAGAATAGGTTCCATGAAGTTTGAAAACATTTGATCCTACCTTCCATGTTCCCATAAGATATCAAATAGTCCTACACATTATTAATAGGTAGAAAATGGTGAGTTTTGGGATCTTGAATAGTTATTAAGACAATCTATGGTTTTACATGTAGTCTATATGTGGAGTTGACTTGTATCAATATCCTACAACATGATCTTAGGGTCTATTGCCATACTCCCAAACATGCCTCTCATGTTAAATGAGGAAAGAAAGAAGTCTCCATGGGTCTCAAGATTAATCTATAGGTTTACAACTAGGGAATAGGAGTTGCAATAATCTCAACATTTTAAGTCTTGAATAGGGATTTTCATGAGTTTATTAAAGAATATAAATGTTCTTGAGTGTATTTATAAACTCATGATCAAAGAAAATCTTCAAGGATCCTCCAAATGGGCTTTCACATAGAGGTTTCAAGATAACTAATGGTTGTTAAGAGAGATGAGACCATGACTGATGGAAGGTTTTGAAAAACATTAATACCAAGGGAGTTCTTAAAGAGTTTGTGAACCTCAACCAAACATTAAATGTATATACTTATTTCTAAGAGGTTCCAAAGTTTTCAAAGGATTATAAAATAATGAAAATAATATTGTAGGCCTCTAATGACTGTGTTTGAAGGGTCAAGCCAACAACCCACCTATAGGTCTATTTATCAAGAAGAATCCCATGAGAATAAATGAAACTATATAGGTTCTAATAATGTTACAAGACCTCAAGAAAAAGATAGGTTCTAGGCTTGCTCAAACTAGATCAACAGGTCTATCCCACAAGCTTCATGGGTGTAAGGAGTGAATGAAAATTTGATGATGTGAATATAGGTAGAATTGGTTAAGTTTCAAGGTTACATGCTTATGGAGGGACTTTCTTGAACAAATGTATACAATTTTAAGTATGTTACCAAGTTTTTAATGATTCAAAACATGGTAAAGGAAGTCAGAGATTTGCAATATGTTGTCCAAATCCTTCTAGGACTATTTAAAGAGCTTGGAACAAGAACACATGTTTATTAATTTGAGGAAAGTCAAGAAATATCTAAGACCAACAAGGTGAAGGATTAAAGTTTGATGGACCAACTAAAAAAATGAATAAATATCAATGTTTAGTGATACAATTGAGGGACTTAATGAAGAATGAATGTGGATTATAAGTATATTAACACCTATAAATAATATACTAGTCATAAAAATTGAAGAAATAGAAATGATCATGACTTCAACACGTAGTTTTGGACCTAAAAAATGTTTCCAAAAGTCTCTTAAAGTTGTGAAGGGGATGATTATATGTTCCAAGATACAATATGGAGCCTTTCAAGTAAAATGATGCAAGGTTTTAGGGCTCTTAAAGAAAGGTTTCAGGGTAAGAAATGAGACAAAATGAGCTTAAGAATGGAAATGCATGTTTATTAGTCATATCAAGGGGTTATTATGGGCAATGATGAAGATAAAATAGATTATCAACCTCCCCAAAAGGCTCTCACATGAAATTTCAAGCTGATTTATAGTAGCCAACACTTATTCAACATGTCAATCACTATAAGGGATGGAGATTAATGGTCATTAAAGGTATAATGGGGGTATAAGGCATTGGAAAATTGAACTTAGAAACATGTAACTCCATCCATGGAGTGGCGATAATGTCAAATTTAACCACAACTCTAAATAGGCATATGAGATATTCCTCCAATTCAAACATTCTCTAAGCATGGAAGTTATGAGGACAAGTCAAATTAAGCTAGATTATCTCTAGCACGCATACATGAGAGGTGGATATGGGTAAGTTAAGGCCATTAACATGAAGAGAGTCATGTTTTCAAAGAGTGGAAAAACCTTGAAGGACCAAACCATGCATATTCAAGCATTCTAAAGGAAAAAATATGAAGAATGAAGTATTCTATTATACTACTATGCCAACCTCCATAGAATATCATCATGATGGTAAGCCTAATGCCTTAGGGAGAGATTAATTCTCATATTTTCCATGTCTTTTTGATTTCATAGGTTGTATTGATGGTATAATATCAACATTTGTGCATTATTTTATCTCTCTTTTCTTTTATTCTTTCATATCATTTTTATTATATATTGGGTTGGAAATGCCTTATTCTTGATCCCTCCTCTTGGGTATGATGAGACTCTACACTTTTGGAGACTTTTAATTCTAGATTTAAACTAGGAATCCAATAAAAATATGATATTTACCTATCCTATATTATGAAATTTCTTAATTATTTTGTAAATTTGATTATAGATCTTAATTTTTGGATGTTTTAGTCCCTCTTGATGTTGTCTTATCACTTTAACACATTAATTTTTAGGTTGTACACTATGTAGACCATTACATCCATGCAAATTACTTATGCAAGTGTTGAGAGAGTTACTAGTTTTTAGGAAATGTTTGAGATTTTATCAATTTTGAAGGTTTATTATATTATTCTAAGTAGAGGAAAATATATCCAAACTATTAGTACATCACTATTTTTTAATTTTAGTTAATTTTTTTTCCCTTTTCACCACAAAAAACAATTAGTATTAGTTGTAGATAGGTATTTTAGCATAGTTTTAGGTATGTGGTTTATGTTAAATTAGGTGAATCTTAGTTTAGGAAGGAGATCACCTTCTTCATAATTCATGACTAAAGAGCCAAGGTACCACACCTTGGGGATGATCCCATTATTTCCATTAAATTAGTTGGTTGAATGATTAAGAATCAGATCCAAGTGGCAATAATTTATAGCATGCCTAGTGGGATAATTTCCATAGAGTTTGAAGAATTTTACTGGGGACTTGGTGTTCTTCTTAGCATGTTATAGTATAATTAAAGACACTTCATAATCACTTGGTGACTTCATCCTTTTTTAGTTTCATATCATCTCCATACTTTCATGCCAAAGGATACGATAGATTCAATAAGAGGTACTAAGTTTGAGTTTGTTGAATTATAATTTACTCCTAGAAAAAGAAGAATTACTTTATCAATATCTCCTAAAAGAAGATGTAGAGGGTCTAAAAAACCTTTTCCAAGGCTTCAATCTACACCCATTTTAGTAGATTCTCAAGGCCAAGAGAGATGTTGAATCCTCTTCTTCATATGACAACCCAAAAAAATTAGTAGTTTATTATATTTTATAATGGCATCTTTTTTATCCCTTTAGTAACATGATGATATCCCATTTTCAACTCTCAAAATCATCCTCTTTTTCATTGGTGAAGATGATATCACTCCCATAAAACATAAAATAGATGTTTCAAATATATGTTTAGTCCAAAAAAATTCTCAAGATAATGTGGATATAAGTCTTCTTACTACTTTATTGAAGGAAAAAATATTTAATGGTATAGAGGGATGCAAATTGGTATAATACACAACTGGGATGAGATAGGAGAGAGACTTTGCTAGTAGTTTGAAGACAAGAGTGATCATCTCTCTCTCTCTCTCTCTCTCTCTCTCTCTCTCTCTCTCTCTCTCTCTCTCTCTCTCTCTCTCTCTCTCTCTCTCTCTCACACACACACACACACACACACACACACACACACACACACACACACACACACACACACACACACACACACACACACACACACACACACACACACACACATAGAATAAATTGCAACCATCAAGAGAGATCTTCATGAATATATGTTAGACTTTAACTTTATATTTCAAAAGATGTTGGATACAATATCACCTTTGGTGAATCCTATGTCTAATAATACTTTTTTATACTACTTGAGATATATAAAAAATGATATTGTTGTCATGATATTTACATAAGGTCTGAAAATAACTTGATTCAATCAATAAATATTTATTTTAGGCCTCTAATGACTTTACTCCCTAAACCTATAGCAACACAACCCACTTTGGCACCCATTCTAGTAGTAACCAACTAAACAACTCAACCTACTTCCCCTCCTAATGAACTACATAAAGCAAACACTATGATAATTTTTTTTGAAATAAGTTAGTTGCCTTAAATATGTATAAATATCAACATATCAAACCTTATTAGAATTACAATCAACGTTATCAGCTTCATAGGTAGCCTTATCAAGAAAATCCATAAGCTCAAAGATAAATCACACATGTTAAGGCCTATAATATTTAAAAGCATAATGTTTCCATAACTTAAAAAACCATTATACCTATGAAAAATAACTTGATTAAATATTATGAGTGTTTCTATCCTTGAAATTAGCCTCACAATCAAACTACATGTCCAAATGGAGTGCTGAACCAAGCCTTGATGGTCTAAAGTGTGTCACTCTCTCAAAGATAATGAATTGAATAAAATTTACAAGGAGGATAAGTACATGAACCATATAAAGTGAAAACTAGGTCAACTCTTTTGAATTGGCAAGAGGGTGAATTTTGTGACATAAATTAGAATGAGGTTCTAAATAAAAAAATTAGGCTAGTAGCCCAAAAAACTAGGTTCAAAAGAAGAACAATTGAGGAAGGGAAATATTCGTAAATTATTCAAAAACCTAAATCTCAATCTCCTCATAATGATTTCAATGATAAAATAGTATATAGAACACATCAAATGCAAGCAAATTAGGTTGTTCAAATGAAAACTTAGCCTTAAATCAATCAACATTTGAGAGAGGAGGATATTTTTCCTAAATTCTAGTCAAAATGAGGAAAAATTACCTTTAATATTGTTAATAAAATGAAGAGAACAAACATAAATGTCACCATGTGGGAAGTTATCTCCATTATTGCTAAAAGAGGCTTGTTTAAAGAATCATTAAATTATCTTGGTCATACAAATAAAGCAAGTACAAAAATTTATCCTACTCACTTATGTAAACCAAGGGAAGAATATATTGGTAAGATTAGTAAACCACCCCCATTTCAAATCTCATTGGTTATTGATAAGAGCTTTTTACATAATTGTATGATTGAATACAGTGCAAGTAGCTCAATCATGCCTAAGAAGGTAGATGATATGCTATGTTTAGAGTGCACTCCAGTCTCAAAATGAGTTATCTATTTAGATGGTACAACTATCAAAATCATTGGAATCATTAATAACATAAACCTTACATTACATTCTTACCCAAGTCTCTCCATCTCCCAAGATGTTTTAGTTCTAGACCTTCCTCCTTACTTTGCTCTTTTTCTTTCTAGAGACTTCACTACAAATATGGGTGTGTATTTATCCTCTAATTGGTCCCAAATGTTACTTAAGGATAGGAATGGTACCAAAGTTACTATCAAAGATGATCCTATTTATAGAGACCACATTAAAACATATTCTCCTAGTTCAATTTCTATGAATTTCATAATGTATGATCAAAAGGAATGTGTTATACTTCATGGGACTAATACACATGTGGAGGATTTTCTTGATATATTAATTGATGAGTAGGGAAATAATAAATATGTTTTTTATCCATATGATCTTATGGATTAGACCAAATTGAGTACTTAATGTATTATTAAGGAAGACACAATGTTTCCAAATCTTATCAAGTCTCAAATTGATATTGGAGGTGTGTGAAAACTATTTTTTCATGGTTCTAGGAGTGCAAATGGTGATAGTGAAATATCATATTGATCTCCCCTAAAAATGTGTACTTATTTTCATATAAATTACATTTTGTGTGCACTAAAAATGTTTATGAGTATGATACATTGATCTAAGGCTTCCAATTTACACAAAAATAGGAAAATAAGATACTTAAAATGTTTAGTGAAAATGAGTTGGTTGTAAATCAGTTTAGATGCCAAAATGTAGTAAAAAGAGACATATTAAAGGCCTAAAAACATAGAGTGTGATCTCATTAAAGGCTTTGATGCCTTCAACATTCAAACTATACCAAGGACATACAATGTTGATGTTGATAGGCTTGTTACCTTGGGTTCCCAATATAACATTCCTCATGTTGTTATGAATGATTCAAAATAAATTGACAAGCTGGTAGTTAGACTTGTAATCCTAGATAAAAATTTTAGTTAGAAAGTGTTTGAAAATGATGAAACTCATCAATTTTATATAATATGAAGTATAATTATCAACTAAGAACTAATGTAGGCTTCAAGATAAATATGAGGATCTGATTATTCAACTAAAAGTTAACAAGTTGCCTAAAGGGATGGTCACTTTAGAAAGCATGTTAACCTCAAATGATCAACTAAAAGGTGAGAAGAGGAATATGAAATCAAGGATGGGAACTATGAACCAGTTTCTATATCCAATGGTAGTATTTGAAGGATGATAAATGTATGTACATAATCTAATAAAGAGGATTTTATTTGTGTTTGTATAAGATATAATAATGGATTTACAAAGACATAAGAGTTTTTAATCTTATCCTGGCCCAATATTCCATTGACCTTGACCCCAATTCAAAACTAGTTAGGCAAAGTAGATACCAATAAACACCAATATTAAACCTTTGATGAGTAAAGTGATAAATAAAATCATAGAATCCAACATTATCTTTCCCATTAAGAATTCATCATGGATGACCAACTTAGTATTATTTAGAAAGAAAAATGGGGAGAGTAGGCTATGTGTGGACATTAGGGACTTGAATAGAGCTTACTGTAGTCATATAAAATGTTCAAATTTGTATTTTGAGTGTGTCTTATGATACCCAATCCATAGGTCCTTATTTCATGCTCTTTTGACCCTTTTAGACACCTTTTTTCTCATTACCATTCATTTTTAGCTTTTTAAATGATCATTTTAGCTCACCCAAACTCTATTTCATAGGCCAATTCTATCCCCCTAGGCCCCAAACCTATAGGATAAGAGTGCCATACATGGATTATAGCTCCAAACCCTAGCGTGTCCCATATTTTATGCTCCTATCTAATCAAATTTATAGTCCAAATGGTCATTTCCATTTGACTCCTATTCTTCATCATGTCGGCCTAGCATAAATACATTTAACCCATGACCAATAGTTCCCTATAAAATCCCATTGAAATTTAATTTACAAGGGAGGTTACAAAATCTTAGAAATCAAGAAAGAATACAAGCAAACTACTAAGGCAAATTTCCCTATTCTCTACATATAGTCACCCAACATAGGTGTAAACACATTCAAACTCTCATAATAGTCCCTAAACACCTCAAGCACTCTCAATTTGGCATTTTTACATCCTCATAACACTATTGAACAAAGCACATTTAGGTGGGAGAACTACATATGGCTTGATCCCTCTTCTTACTATTGGTATGTAGGTAGTGTGCCCACACTAGGGGTGTGTTTCATCGATTTAGTGCATCTTACACACACTAACCCCCCCCCCCCCTCCCTCTTTCTCAAGTTTTATTCAAGCATAATGAAGTCCTAGGGTTTTGAGGATTAATTCATCTTTACAAGGAGATTCATTAACATTCAACACTTAAGATTTCACATGTATACTCATATAGGGATAATGAAAAAAACCTTAAAAACTTAGATCTCTATGACTATTTTGGATAACAACAACAAGAGCAGAATATAGCACTAGAACCTAAAGTGTCTTATTTTTAGTGCTCCTATCCTTTTACCAAATGAAAGCTAGATTATGATTTATGACATTGTCCTAATATTGCACATCCATTTTTAGCCTCTATCTCAGTTGTCCTAGTCTAATTTTAAGATAAATTGTATTTCTCCTTATTTATTTCTATTTTTAGAAAGTTTTAAAATACATAATAAATTATACAAATCAGTAGTGTAATTATTGTAATATTAGTTAATGATTTATTATTCCAGACCCTTAATGAAAATAGGAATAAAACTCCATTATTCCTACAAAATTTAAATCACTTACCTTAATTATAATGACCCCAATCCTCTTATGGATAAGATCCTTGAAAATGTATTAGGGTCTGAAAGGTTTTCAC
Organism: Torreya grandis; assembly: GCA_037957365.1. NCBI lineage: Eukaryota > Viridiplantae > Streptophyta > Pinopsida > Cupressales > Taxaceae > Torreya > Torreya grandis. The sequence goes on from JARHVA010004498.1 coordinate 1,466,889, forward strand.
TCATTGATGGTTATTTAGGATATAACCAAATACTTATGCAAGAATGTGACTAGTATAAGACAAATTTCACCACTAAATAGGATACCTTTGATAACATAAAAAATGCCTTTTGGGTTGAAAAATGCTGATGCAACCTTATAAAGGACCATGGGTATGGAATCTAAGGGTCTCATAAATGATATAATCTTGGTATATTTAGATGACATCATTATTTTCTCTAAGCATGAAACTGATCACTTAGATCACTTGAGGCTATTTTTTGATAGGTGTAAAGAGTTTAGGATTTATTTGAACCCAAATAAATGTGTATTTGATATCCATTAAGTCAAGTTGTTGGGGCATGTGGTTTCTAAACAAGGCCTTGAAATTGATCTGGATAGGGTGGAATCAATCTTGGTTTCTTTCACTTTGAATTCACAAGAAGGGTCTCCAAATATTCTTGGGTAAGATCAACTTTGTCAAAATATTCATTCAAAACTTTGTAACTTTGGTCAAACCTCTCACTTATATTCTTAATAATGATGCTAACTTAATCTAGACAAGATAAGGTAAGGATATATTTGAGTCAATTAAAATATAAATTTATCAAGCTCCTATACTCATAAATCCATGCTATGATAAAGATTTTATTCTTTATTATTTTAAGGGTTTTGATAGTATATTAGCCATACTAGTATAATAAAAATGATATGATGGAGCAACCCATTACATTTTTCAGTCAAGTTCTTAAGTATTATGAGTTGAAGTATGGTTTTCTATGAAAATAAGTACTTGCTTTCATAATAATTTTTAAAAAACTTAGACATATGCTATCTAATAACAAAATATAGTTGATGGTTTCACACTCAAGCATGAAAGAGTTCTTGTTAAACAATGACTTAGGTGAAAAGAGAGTTGGTTGGATAACTAAGGTCAAGGAGTATGACATTGACATCAAGGTTATCAATATTGTGAGATAAAAATGACTATTTGAAAAACTAAAAATAGACCTATAGGATGATAATGGATATCCCTAGTATTATAATAAGGACAAAAAATTTTACTTGAGGTTCCTAAAAATTAGACTAGAGCCATGGCTACCTTATTTAAAACCAATGAGTATCTACATGGCCTCAACAAAGCTCAAAGAAGGTATTTCGGACTTCAATAAATTACATATATCATTATTGTTTGTGTTTTGTTTAGAAAAGACATTAATAGAGTTATTTAAAGATGTTTAGAGTCTAACCAAGTGGATAATGTGCTAGAATAATTTTATGATGGCCCATCAAGAGGCCATTTCTTTCCCAAGACTACTATTGTTAAGATTATGAGGTTGGTTACTATTGGACCAACCTATTCAGAGATGCACATATATGGGTGAGTAAATGAAATAAGTATGACTTATTTACAATCCAAAAAAAGATAACAACCCTCCATGTCCATCCCATCTAGGTAGATCAACCTTTCATGGAATGGGATTTGGACTTCATTGGGATTATTAACCCACCTTCAAGTATTGGTCAAAGGTGGATCTCAACCACCCTATATTACTTTCTAAGGTGGATAGAAGTAGTGGAACTTAGATATGTAAATGAGACATTAATATTATATGTATATGAAGGTATTGTTACTATATTTGGTGTTCCAACTACTATCATATCTGATAATGTTATGGATTTTGTTATAACCAAGATGAATTAATGTGAATTCAAGTTTAGAATCTATTTAAACACCTATTCTAAATATTACACCCAAGGTAATGTCGTAGTATAATCTAGAAACAAGAACCTAATCAATATTATCATTATGACCATGGAGGAGAACCAAAGAGCTTGGTATACCAGGTTGAAGACAATATTGTGGACTAATATGATAACACCTAAGATGGTTTTTGGTAACTCCCCTTTCATGCTAGCCTATGGAAGAGAAGTAAGGTTGCCTTTGTCACTTGATCCTCTATCTTGAGAACTCATTTAGAAACTGGAATCGATGGAGAGTGAAGCTATGTAAGTAAGATTATTATAATTGATGGAGTTGGAGGAGACTAGGAACCATGCAATGCATAACATGGAGCTTCATCAAGCCCAAAAAAAAATAACATTTGATAGTAAAGATGTTGATAGGTGTTTCAAGGAAGGAGACATAGTCTTGAAATGGGATGAGGATAAAATAAAGATGAGAAACACATAAATATTGATGATATATGGATTGTCCCTTATATAATAACCAAATGCAATCAAGCTAATGTTTTCAAGCTTTCAAAGACAAATGGAGAGTAAATTCCTATCCTAGTCAATGGAATCCATCTTAAGCATTATTTTTGAGGTTATTTTAAGACCTTGTATATAGTAGGTTAGTTGTTTGCATTTATCCAAGTGATTTTCACATCATTTTTTGAGTAGCGTAGTGTTTTATCATTCATCTAAGTGATTTTTCATAGTTGTTATTGTTCCTTACTCCTCTATTTTTTAATTTTGAGGTAATTTTTAGTCCTTTCAAGGATAGTCCAACATGTTGTATCCATGTTTTTACATTCAAAAGTGAGTTATACAAAATTTTATAGGACTCCATGCCCAATGGATGCTTAAGGAAACCAGTCTAGGTGTTTAGTCAGGAAAGCACACCACATAAGTCACCATAATGCTGGCTATTTTAAACATACTTGGTCACTTGACACCTAATTTGCATAGGGATGAATAATTTTATACCAAAACCATATAATTATAAACTTTTTAAGAACCTTCATGATGACCATGTTACCATAAGAAAAGGTTTATAAAACTTTTAGGAGAATCCATGTTATTTCAAGGTCTGATAAAACATCAAAACAAGGATTTTATCCTTTAAGAGTGGGATAAATAATGTGATTGAAAGTGTTATATAATTTTATAGGTCTCCTTTCAAGAGAAACAAATAGAGATGAGAAGAATTTTTTGAAATATCTAATGCATATAGCATACATTATTGATTTTTCTAATGAGAACATGTTTGCAAATCATATTTTACTAAGTTGTATGTTTTAATAGTCTTCAAAGTTATAAGAATCAAATTCCTCCATACCAAGTCTAAAATTTGGTTTTGAGATATTTCATGATTCTATTGGCATGACACAATGCATTCATGATCCAAATATCCTTCAAATCAACCATTAATAGAGGGTGAGGAAAGACTTGTACTTATGAGTGAAAAGTTATAGATTTTGATGAATTTACAAGGATGTTTTAAGGATATTAAGCATTACCAAATTTAAATAATGTATGAGCATCACACATGGCCTATTTTTAAGCTACCAAGGAAGGGGATAAAGTTTAAACTATAAATTCATCTCCAAAAACTCTCTCTTTGGGTGGGTTTATAGGGAAGAAAGCTTCTTCATTACATTTTATATCCATCCCAGAAGTGCATGATATAAGAAAAGATTTGTATGGGATTGAGAGAGTCTTATGAAACTTCACCATGATCTTTAGGTACACCAAAAACCAAAAAATCAAGTGTATTCAACCTAAAGACCCATATGCATATAAATTATAACTGTTTCTTGTAAATAATCACATTCTATCTATATTATGATAATGCATGTATTATATCAAGTATTTAAGGAAATAAATAATGTTTTAACTCTCCCATAAATGATGTAAAAATAAGGGAGGATGTAAGCAGAAAATTGATTTAAGGAAAGGATGGTGAACTATTATAAAACCTGCCTTAAACCATATAAGTTTGAATGTGAAGTTTATAATATTTTTTAATCTATATTAAAATTGAATATGGTTTCAAACATTCCCCAAATCATCCTCATGACTAAAATTAAGATCATGAGGGCATGAACATGTAAATTTTGATCCAATAAATCTTTAAATAGGAAAAATAGTTTGTATACCTATGCAAAGAGAGAGATAATAGTTATAGGTTTCCACAATTGAAATGATTCTAAAAAAGCCTCTAAAGCCTTATATAACTTTTGAAAGTGTTTTTAATCTTGAGAGGGATGTGAGGAAGCTGCATATATTCAAAATTGAGGGTTTGATGTATGTGTAGATCATGACATGATTTTCGATTGATTTCAAGGTCTTTCAAATTACATATAGCCCTGTAGGTTTAATAATGAGGAACCAAAAGTTTTAAGGGTTTTCAAGATGCTATGTTGGATTAAAAGATAGGATAAATTATAAAGGACCTAGGAGATAATACTTCAACCAAAAACAAAGGTTTTGTGGCCTTAAGATACTTATGAGAAGATTATAAAAATTTTATCTATGATTTCTACCCATCAAGGTCATTCAAACCCAAAGACTTTCATCTACATACCTGAAATGATGTTGAAAGAATCATCTTAAGTGGTCTAAGGAAATATTTCAAACTTATAGGTAGGTTAATAAATTTTAAAGACATTATGAGGATATTAAGTCTTCTAAATACTAACCTATAAATAGGTTTTTACATAAACCCAAGACAAGATCCATCAAGAATTTCAAATAAGTTGTGAACTCTATTAGTTTTGTATCATAATTTAAACTAGGGATGATGTTATGAGACATGATTAAAGTAGAAATGTCAATGAATTATTAAATGTATTTTAAGGTTTGAAATCAAGGAGAAATGCTTTCTCAAACATCATAATGTTCTTATAGACCTGGGATAATGTAAGAAGCATGATAGGTGCCAAGTTCTAAAAATATAAGACATGCCTACAACCATGAAGAGTAAGGTTTCCAAGTTATCAAGGCCCCATATCTAAGGTTGTGAAACACCAAAGGTTATATGGTTTATTCAAAAATAAATGTAGGGTTCATGGTCCTCAAGCATTGACAAGATACCTAAAAGCCTTTTAAATAACTCTTATAAGATTCTAGACCTTCCTTCAAGTTCAAAAACACCTTCAAACTTTCTCCAAGATAATCTACATGTTGAAAAGTGAGACAATAGAGATTGTGGGATCATCAATAAACACTATAGTAATTACAATGTAATGTTTAAATTTATAACATAAATATGATAAGTCTACAAGCTTCTTGGAAACCTTTATGGTAGTCAAGGACTTTTAAAAATCAAGTTGAAAGAAGATTTATTACTGTAGGCTTGATATAAGGTTTATTAAAGTGGTCACATCATCAATGCTCTCAAAGTTCATTCACACTCACTTTGTTTCCTATCCAAAATATGTATTTATGCATGTAGAAGCAAGTTTAATAGGTATAAAGGGTGCATGATGCAATTTTAAGGAATTTGTAGGTGGTTTTTCATGTCTATCTTCAAGTTAGATTGGAGGCCTACACAATGTCTTAAGGGTTAAAATGGTATTATTGAGGCCTTGAAAATGTTTCCAAGAGTTTTAAGGGTTGTGAGGGTTTATGTGTAAGCTCATAATAACACTCAAACATGTTTCATGACCTCAATACTCTTAGTATGAGATTTTAGGCTTGTAGGTTATGAATTATGCTCTACATTATCTTGTCAAGTATGGTGATTGATTAGATGGAGTTTTAGAATGTGAGAATAGGTTACATTAAGTCTTAAATCATTCAATACTACCTTGAATGTTTCCATAATATCTTAAATGGGCATGAAAATTTTGAATAGGTTTAAAATGGTGATTTTTGGGATCCTAAAAATATCTTTAGATAATCCATAATTTTCTAGGAAATATATATGGGGAGATGCCCTTAAATTTTTTTTAAATAGCCTAAAACATGATATTAGGGCCTCTTGTCATACTCCCAAACATTCATCTCATGCTAAATTCATAAAGAAACAAGTCTACATGGGTCTCAAGATCAATCTAGAGGTTTGCAACTAACAAATAAGAGTTACAAGATTTTCAAGGTTGTAGGTATTGAATATGGATTGTCATGAGATTATTAAACAAGATAATTTTTATTGAGTGTATTTACAAATTCATGGAAAAATAAAATCTTCAAGGCTTCTCAAAATGGTCTTGTAGGTCAGGGTTTCAATATCATTAAGGGTTGTTAAGAGAGATGAGTCCATGATTTCATATATTTTGACTGAGATCCAAGGTTGATGGAAAGTTTTGGGAAGACCTAATACCAAGGGAGTTTTCAATGAGGTTGTCAACCTCAACCAAGCATCAAAACTATGGAATTGTTTCCAAGAGATTTTAAAGTTTTCTAATGATTATATAATAAGGAAAATAATATTACAAGCCTCTAATGATTGTGTATGAAGGATCAAGCTTCTAAACCTCCTATAGGTCTATTTATCAAGAATACTCCTAAGAGATTAAAGGAGAAGATATAGGTTATAGGAAAGCTATATGCCATAAATACAAAGATAATTTCCAATCTTACTCAAATCATATCAATAGGTATATCCCATATTCTTCAAGGGTGATAAGGAGTGAATGTAAGGTTGATGATTTGAGTGTAGGAAAAATTGGTCAAGTTGCAATGTTGTAGGCTTATGGAAGGAGGTTATTAAATAAATGTACACACCTAAAGGCATATTAAATTTTTTTATGATTCTAAACATCGTCAAGGAAGTCACAGAATTGAAATATGTTCTCCAAAGCCTTATAGGACTATTTAAGGATATAGGAACAAGAACATAGGTCTTGTAATTTTATTAATGTCAAGATATCCCTAAGAACACCAAGGTGAAGGCTTCAATTTTATAGACCAAACTGATAAAATTGAATAAATATCAAGGTTTATTATTAAAGTTGAGGGACTTAATGAAGAATGAATGTGTAGAAAAAGAATGTTAACATTTAGAAATAATCTACTAGCCTTGAAAATTGAAGAAATGGAGATGATCATGACCTTAATACATATTTTTGGACTTGTAACAAGTTTTTAAGAGGTTCTTTAGGTTGTGAAAGGGATGATTGTATGTTGTAAGATATAAGATGGATCTTTTCAAGTAACAAGATGGAAGGTTTCATGGATCTTCAAGCAAGGTTATATGGTAGGAGATGAGACAAGATGAACTTAATAATGAAAATCCATATTTCTTAAGCCTTTCAAGGGGTTCTTATGGGAAATGATGAATATGAAAAGACTTCTCAACATCCCCAAAGGATCTGACCTAAAATTTCAAACTAATTTTTAGCAGTCCATGCTTCCTCAACATGAAAAACACTATAAGGGAATAGTATTTAATGGTTATTAAGGTCATAATGGAGGTATATGTCATTATAAAACTTATATTACAAACATATAACTCCATAAATGGAGTGGTGATCATGTCAAATTCAACTTCAAATACAAATAGGTGTAAGAGATCTTCCTCTAAGTCAAACATTCTCTAAGCATGATAGTTATGAGGACAAGTCAACTTGATCTATATTCTCTCTATAATGCATGCATGAGAGGTGGATATGGATGATTTAATGCCATTAGCATAAGAAGAAACATTTTTTCTAAGAGTGGAGTATCCTTGAAGGAACAAACTATGTGTATTCCATCACTCCTAAGCAAAACAATATCAAGAATTAAGTCTTCTCCTCTAATACTATGTCAACCTCCATAGAAGATCATTATGACACTATGACTAATGAGTTGGGAAGAGATTAATTATATTATTTTACATGTCTCTTTACTTCCATAGGCTGTATTGATGGTGTAACAACAACATTTATGCATTCTTTTAGTGCTATCTTCTCCTCTTTCATCTCATGTTTCTTATATATTAGGCTAGAAGTGCCTTATTCTTGATCCTTTCTCTAGGGAATGATGAGACTCTACACTTTTAGATAATATTAATGATAGATTTAAGCATTGAATCTAACAAAAATTTGATTTTTTCCTTTGTTATGTTGTGAACATTCTTGAATATTTTGTAAATTTGACTATAGATCTTCATTTGTGGATGTTTTAGTCCCTACTAATGATTTTGTATCACTTTTACACATTAATTTGTAGGTTATATGATATAAATACCATTGCCTCCATGAAAATTACTTATCCAAGTGTTGAGAGAGTTACAAGTTTGTAGGAATTGTGTGAGATATTATTTAATTTTCAAGGTTTCTTATTTTTTTCTAAGTAGAGGAGAAGATCTCTAAATTATTTTTGCATCACCTTTTTTCAATTTTAGTTCAATTTATTCCATTTTCATCACCAAAAATTGTTAGTATTAGTTACACATGGGTATTATAGTATAGTTTTAGGTTTACAACTGATCTTAAATCATATGCATATTAGTTTGGAAAGGATCTACCCTTATCTAGAGGTCCATGTCCAAAAAACCAAGATCACACACCTTGGGAATGATCCCATTGTTTCCATTGGATTAGTAGGTTAAATGAGTAAGTGCAAGATACAAGTGATAATATTTATTAATTTACTATTTATAAAAAAATGTTATACTCCCTACATGCTCATGTGTCATGACTAACAACTCTATGGAAATTGAAATTTAAGTTGGGATTGTAATTCATAGGCCTTTAGTTTTGATTATATTAACTAGACATATGTTGATTTTTGTTATGATAAATTCATATTATTTTAAAATTGAGGCTTTGGATAATGATTTTGGAATTGGATCTAAAATGGATTATCTATAGGTGGACGATGGTTAAAATCCACTACATGAATTGTAAGTGGAGTTTGGTTTCTTTCACCTCCATTATTATTATCAGTGATGTTATCATTAATGAATTAAATTTAATTAATGTTTAAAACATTTTCATTTTTTTTTTGGTCCATCACATCACCTATTATGACATTGGGGTTTAGGTTTAGATCCTTAAGACCTTGGTTGGTTGGTTTCCTAATTTTTTTTAATTAATCCCCATTTTTCTGTTTTGCATCAATAATTGTTTCATTGGATTAATAGGTATTATGAATAAAATATATAGTTTATTGATCTATCCTAAGTTTTATTTCAATAACTTCTTCATAATACCACATATGGAATTGTTTGGACATCTTCCCTTATTTATGTTTTGGGAAGAGATCAAATAACTCTTTCTAGTCCATGTTAGGAACACTAGTGAAGGAGTAAAGTAATTTCTACCATATTTCAATAAAATGGGTGACAAAATCATTAGATTATTTATTTATATGTAATAAATCTCCTATAGAAATTTGAAGCAATTTATTCATATTAAATTATTAAAAAAACTCATCCATGATTTAGTGTAAGACTTAGGGAGGTAAAAATAAAAATCTAATGTAATTCCTTTGAGATATTTTAAAAATATATTAGAGTCTACCTCATCCTAAGGTATAATATATTTAATGGTTATGGAATTTACTTTACAGGTGAATTTGGGTCTCACTTCCTATTATATGTTAGGATTTTATGAAAGGGACATGGTATGATTGTAGAATAATAAATAAAGATGGTTAATAGAAAGTTAGTAGAACTAAATACAAAAATGACTCAATAATTAATACTCTATGGTTTCTCCCTAGGGTGAGATAGAATTACTAGATAATGAAATCAGTAAGAGAAGACAAACAATATATTTACCTTCCTTTAAGTCCTCACTTAGTAATTGTTTTGAAAATTATTGTGTTTGGTTTGTGAAGTAATAGTCTTTCTCAATGCACTTGCTCATTCCAATGGAATCTCCCCTTATCCACCAATGGATTTTATTAATTAGTATGAGAAAATGGTGAATATTTTAACATGATTTTGGCATTATATATTTTCATAATGAATCTTTATAACTATCCATGGAGGCCCTTGTATTTATAGTTTTCCTAAAATGATATGAACTATCCATCTCAAGATCAAGTTGTGTGGTCCAATATTGACTAAAATTTGGAGACCAAATGCCATTAATGTTTCAAATAATATTTTGGAATAAAGGAGTAATTAATAGACAATGCTTACAAAAATAAGGTATTTGTTGCATTTATTAAGCATGGCTTGCATTTTTTACTTTATGATAGATGATGTCACCTTTTTAGATATTTGTTGAATTTTAATTTTCAAAATTAGGTATTCACCAATTTAACCTTAAGAATTAAATTTTATTTAATTATTCAAGCGATTTTGATCAAAAAAATTTATAATTCTTAGAATTTGATTAGTTGCCATGCACTATTAGTCAAAAATATTAATTTGATAGGTCATAATTTAACTAGAGATGAATTAGAATAAGAAAATTATTGCATAGAAGATGATTACCCCATTAGGGCCATATTGACTAGTTCAAAAATTACATGTGACATGTGTGGATGAATTAGAACATTTCATTAGTTTTGTTTCAAATTTTTCATTATTATGGGAAGTCATTTATACTTATAATTTCAACATGGTAGTGGTGAGGATTGAGTGTCTACATTTTCCCCCTATTTTAAAAGGCATTATGGGACACTAGGCATAATAACATCTTCTAAAAGAATGAAAAATTCATTAAGAAGTTAAAAAAATTGGCTAAATAAATAATTAGTGACCCATGATGTCACCTCAAGAGGGTAGGTAAATATGAAAGACATACATGGGTTATTGAAAAATAGATGAAACAAATATTAGTAAGAATTAAATTAACTTGTGGATGACATTATTCTAAATGAACTAATGTTGGTACTCATGGGTTTCCAATGGTTGGGTAAAATATAAATAAATTGGCCTTAAAAGGGTATTCTCAATTGATTTATAATAGTGTACCCATGTAGGGTAGGATTTATTATTTGATTCAATGAGTTTCTTGTGGTAGGTTTGATTGTTGATTGATATAGAAGGCTTTCCCTAATAGGGAATATATTTATTCTAAAAATGATGATTAGATATGTGATGACTTGTTTGGGGGATAATAGATAAAGAGATATCTTATTACAACATTATTGATTAGACTTTTAGCATTTGTATTTTGGATATATCACCAATATTGTATGTAACATGATATAAAATACCATGATGACCAACCTGTAACATGCATAAGGATTGATCCCCAATCTGATAGACAATTGGCAACATCACACCAATGATAAAATCCATGATGTGAATGTTAGTGTATGCCAATAGATTGACTCAAGTATAAATACATAATAGGAGTCACCATGATGATGCCCCTATTGACACTAGGGACTGATTCAAGGTGATAATAGAAAAATGAAACAAAAAATAATGAATGAAACAAGCAAACCAAAAGAAAAATAATAAAAAGTGTCTAATTGCTCAAGAAACACTTCAAGAACATTGAAAACATACCAAACATTGTTTGGGAGATGCATGATGCCTTCTCAAGGGGAGAGCAATTTTTTTAATTTAATGGATAGTCCATAAACAAAATAAATAAACACATGTTTCAATATAATAGGTTGAAAATTAGAGTAATTAGAAGAAAATGGCTAAAAAATGAGTAAATAATGAAAAAATAAGCCTCCTGTGAATAAAAAAGGATCACAAACAGGCCCAAGGGGTTAAAATTAAAAATTTTGACTATAAATTCACCCTTGGGGGTGAAAAATATTCATTTTAATCCTCCATTATTATAATTAGAGATCTAATTTTTGTACATGAGATAGATGAATAAAATGGAGAATATCTCTCATTAGAGATACCTTAGGGAGGGAATTTGAGAGTAGCATCAACCATTATGGAGTGGGGCATTGGTAATAAACATTTATTAGACCTTATATGTAGGTGAAAATGTATTTTTATCATTATTTAAAAGAGAAAATCAATGAAATCACCAACATAAATGATGACAATGCCACATAAATGATGATCTAACATGGAAATCAATGAGATCACAAAAATAAATGAAAAATGCCAAAATGGTGAAAATATGAGTCAAACGATGGTATCACTTGTAAAAAGGAAAAATCACCTAACAAACATATAGGGAAATAAAATGGTGAATTCAATATAAATAGTGAGGTCATCTTACCAAATGACAAGATTGAATTTTAGAATAATGAATTTAAACACACAAGGAAATGATGGAATCATGATAAAAAGTGGTTAAGATACTCTATAAAATGGAATATTCTCTAATTAAAATGGTGTGGTTTCCAAAAATGTAAAATAGTCTAGGATGAATGGGAAACTAGGATAAAAGAATATAATTATAAGTCAAAAACTAGTAAAAAATGGTAAATTGATCAACTAGAAGAAAAATAAACAAGTGACTAAATTGATGTTATTTTGTGTGTGATATGTAAGAGGAAGTAAAAGTCATGACAATGCATGAGAAATAGTCTGGGGTAATACCCTAGCCTAGGATCATGATGGATGACATAGTGGGGCTCTTGGAGGTAGTGGATTTATGACATATATTTGGGCTACTAGTTATTCAATTGGATCGTGCTTATTTTTTAATTTTAGTAGAGTGATGGAATTCAAAGACTTTTATATTTCACCTACCTACTAGAGAGGCCACTATGACCTTAGAAGATGTGTATAGGATTTTACAAGCACCTATTTAGGGTTGATAGATCTATTATATGCTAGAGGGTAGGATAACGATATTGGAGGATATTATTAATGTGACAAATCTTATGATTTGAGAAGAGTATATGGACATTAAAGTTTTGAAGGACTTGGAGTAGAATCCAATGATTATTCTAGGGTAAGTACCACCTCCACCATAGGATTTAGTTCCTTGAGAGGTATTGATATTGGTGGCTCTTTTTAGTGTCCTATTTCTTGACAAGAGTGAATGGTTATTTTATATTAGGATGATAGGAGTGGTTCAAGACATGATTTATTACACCAATCACATTACATGTGATCCTCTGATATTGGTCCATCTCTACTATGAATTACACAATATTGTTTATTAGTGGGGCCATAGTATTAGACACAAAAGTGTAGAATAGGTCTAGGCTAAGAATCACATTACTATAGAGTGACCAATTAGTTAATTATCCTAGAGGGTACTTTAGTATATTGTGGCTTATGGTTGGGTCTAGATGTGAGTTGGGATATAAGGCCACTAAGGATAATTTTGCTTTTATAGGTGAGCCATCAATGAGATGGTATATGTTGAATTTATTTGACATCCATATATGATCATGTAGTTTGGGTGGAGAGGATGGCTTTGTCTTCCAATATATGTTGATGCCTTGCTACATCACATGTTAGCATGACTATATTATTAAGAGGTATAGATTAGATCACATACATCAGTATTTTGGCTTCTAATAGGATGTGATGGATGGGACCCACTTTTTCACACATGCCACATGAGAGAAAAAAGAAGTGGGGCCTACCAATACTAAGAGTTGAGGCCTTCACATATTTTGATACGGTACATCCCAAAGTATGGGATTATATAGGTTGGGTTATAGATGATAACATGATATATGATTAAACATTATGGTGGTTAGGATTATGAACCATATGATTGATTAGACCTTAGCCCTAATAGTCAGGGAAGTAAAAGAGAGTGGGATATAATATGGATGTGGGTCAAGCATAGGCATATACATAGATATATGGATACGTTTCTACTTAGAAAGTGATACCTATTAGCCAAATTTAGCCTACATAAAAATCTTTTCTTAGATCTAGGGTGAGAAGCTAAATAGAGTCCTAGTTAAAGAGTGATTCAATAGTAGAAAGAGAAGATAGAATTTATGATCCTATCACTTAAAATATTTTAAAACACTTTGAGAAAACTTAAAGTGTCAATTTGTTGATTTAAAGGGATTACACTATCATGGCTCATCATGCAAGAATGAACAAGCTAGTTTGGTTGTGTATTTCATAAGTGTAATTGAGAAGTCAACCAAGGTTGAAGAATTTCATGAAAATGATGTATTTTATGCCAAGGTCATCCCATACAATTTTCATGTCTTGATGATATTTCTATCTCAATATACAAGCCTTCAAAAATGGTCTATAAATGTGTAACATGCTAGGAAATGTCAAACTAAATCCATGGGAAATAACTGTTTAGATTTTAAAAAATCTTCCATAGGCTGAAATTAAACATGGGACTACTAAGTTTCAAATAATCACTTGATCAAATCAATAGATTAGTGGAATGTGGAGGATCAATAGAGTCAATAGGTAAATTTAGATATATGGTGCATGATTAATCATGTACTTAAAGATCAATAGTGAGATCGAGGTTAAAAGGTTAGAGGATCCTGAAGATGAACCTGAAAGTGCTAAGTTTCCCAATTAGGGTGACTTTTGAGTAGACTGATGGCTCATGTTTGATCTTATTATTAAATGGAGATCAATAATCCATATTTGAAATGGTAGATACAATATTTATGAAATACATTTAATCATGCAAGATTAGATCAATGGTTTGAATTATGTCAACAAATTAATGAGCCCAAATTGTATGAAAGGACACTATGTGATGTAAGTGCATCAAACAGATGAACACTAATAATAGGGTTCATAGGAGGCATGTAGGATTACCAAGTGTAGCCTTTTCAAAAGTTAATAAATAGATTAATGCAGGGTTACCAAGTAGCATGATCTATAAATCAAAATGCATATCAATGAAAATAATGAATGTCAAATCTAGGAGACTCTTGAGAAGATCAAGGAAGCAAATTTGATCAAGTTCTATTATGGGACAAGATTAAGACATGTGTCCAAGGTGACAAGGGTTAGGATATAAAATAAAATAAATATCATGTAAAAGGATGCCATAAAGGTAGACACATCAGATCAAAAGATTTCACCATCTAGGTAGGCTAATTTATAAATGTAAGATCAATATGTGATATAAGTTACTAGAAACAAACCCTGTGGATCGTATGTTGCCATTAAATCTTAGCTATACCTCTCAAAATCCTAGAGGAATAAATTTTATGTCTTGTTAATGATAAAGAAACCCTAGCCTATAAATATTTATGGAAATTATGGCTATATGAAAACCAATAAATGGGATTGGTTTTCATCTATAGTGGACCTATATTTAGGGTTTATAGCAATGGTAATTTGTGATCGTCAAAGGAATGTTATAAGTGACACTAGTGAATGTGTTCAAGTGAATATTTGATAATATAAGGATCATATCAAGAGGAAACATGGTGTCTTAATATCATTAAGATGGAGAGTTTGGAGGTTCAAGAAGGCAAGTGGAGTATTCAATGAAATTTCAAAAGTCTTTGGGTATTGTTCCATTTTGAATAGATCATGACTCATCATCCTCAACTCATTCTTATATTCTAGTGTGTTTCTAAGCCAATGAAAAGGCTTGAAAGCTATTAGGATCTTATAAAAATTATTTTTTAGAGGTATGATTCATTCTAATCGATAAAAAGTGGTTAGGCCTAATTTATTGATTTCTATTTGCTCAATCCCCTCTCTTTATTCCCCTTTCTTATATATCTCCCATTTATCCAAAAATAAAAAGAGACTCTTGTGATTTTGGCATTCCCAAGCTATGCCAATATTTTTACTATAACACCTCTTTGATGCAATAAAAGATTTAATTCCTCCATTCATAGGCTAAATTGAATTGTGTTTCACGAATTCATGAATGTAGTTAAGTGAATGTGTGATTTCCTTTTCATTTGTCTAAGTTTTCTCACCTTCATGAAGATTTTTATAGCTATCATAGGTCATTATAATTTCCATAGATAGTTTATTGATTAGATTGAAAGTGGACAGCTACCCTACCATCCTAGATTGGAAGCTAGTTCATGACTTTTTGTGAAATACTTATGTGAAATATGATCAAATAGTGAGTGAAATGATATTTAGCAATCTTGAAAGTGTCTGATAGTGTGTATTATGAAATTATAAGTATTCAAAACATTGGTTCATCACCTCATTTTACATTTTTTCATGAATTATTGTATATTTCTCTCCCTTTTCCAAGTAAGAGATTAGTATAGGATACCCATAGCCTAAGGTTGTTCCCATTTTATGGCTTAGTTGGAGAGAGCCTAAAGAACTCCCTCCATGGGTGTAAATTAAGACCATAATAGTTTTTGGCATGCCTGATGGGACCCACTCTCCTTGGCATAGATGGAATTTTGAGTTGAGGAAAAGTATTTATAGAAGAGGAAGACACCCATCATCATCAGAAGCTAAATATTCATCAGGTAGCAGAGTTCATAGCATCATTCAAGTAATACTCTCTTGCCAATGGTTACCATAAGGTCATCTAGTAAAGTTATTCCTCTTGAATTCATTGAGTTTCCTTTTAATTCATATAAAAGAGCAAGGTTTAGTAGGATAAATCCATATCCTCAAATGTAATATTCATCTCCTTGTCATCCTATTATCCTAAGTAGTGTAATTCTCACTATCTAGATGACCATAAAAAACCAAGTGTTTATTTCATTAAAAAGAGGTATTCCACTAAATTTAGCCCATTTTGATGATTTTTTTTATATTCTCTTAAGAGTATCACATTATTCTTAGGAGAAGATCAAACAACTCCTATTGAGCACATCTAGGATGTTACCAACCTTTTTTTAGTTCATAATGTTGTTAAAGACAATGTAACTATTAGACTACTTGTTGCTTCCTTCAAAGTAAAATCACTTTAGTGGTATAGAAACCTCCCACTTAATTCCATTTCTACCTGGGATGAACTAGGTATAGCCTTAGTCAGATAATTTGAAGACAAACCTAATCACCTATCCTTAGTTGAACAACTTACTACCATAAAGAGAGATCGTCATGAGTTCATGTCTAATTTTAACCTCAAATTCCAAAAGACATGGACCAAGATACCTAAATTAATTAGAATATCCCTAGAATACACCTTCTATACTATCTAAAATCCCTCAACTATGATATTAGTGTGATGATATAGTTAATGGGTGGTATTACCTTGCCAGATGCTTATGAGGTTACAATAAGAGTAGAAAATATTTTCATACAAGCTAATAAACTCTCTCCAAGGCCTCCAATACCTATATTCCTAGAATTTAAGTCTATATCAATTCTTCAAATTCCATGTTTAGCTTCTATTCCATCCCCTCAAGCCCAAGTTACATCCCCTTCTAGTCAATCTATTGATCTTGGAGAGCTGAAAGGCTTGTTACAATCTTTCTAGATCAAAGGCCTACCTATCAACCCTTCATAGATCAAAGGCCTCCTTATCAAGGGTTAAGAGAAAATAGACCACCCTACCAACCACAAAGAGCCATAACTTAGGCTAAACCATATGTAGCTCTTGATCCTAATGTACCTTACACTTCAAAATATATTATTCCCACACCACCTCAAAATTACTTGATGTAGGATCTAGGTTGGCATTTGTTTAATCTCAATTATGCTCAAAACCAAGCCTTGGTGTCACAAATAATTACTATGCCACAATGACACAAGAGTAATTTTCTCTTTAAGGAAGTCAGTACCAAGAAACAATTTTGGCATCACAAGGAGTGACTCAACAAGTTTAAAATTAGCTTGATGCCATTAATGTGAATTGGTAGATGGATGATAATGCTGAATTAAATCAAAGTGGTGAGGCTAATAATACAAGTGGCTAAGTTGAAAATCTAACTAGAGCTAAAAAAAAAGCCATTAATGAGGATCACATGTGAGTAATGATTAAATTACTCCTAATTTTATTTATATGAGTACCAAATATCAACTAGCCATCCCTGCAATGTAGAAAAATTAGAATATAAAGGTTGGGAAAGTTCCTTAAGTGCCTCTAGTTTGTGAGAAACTAGTGGTTTAGAAAGTATAACCAAAGGTTAGTGGGTCTCAATTCAATATAGTGGATAAAATGAATAAGTTTAACATCATAAATATCATTTGGGATTACCTATCTATTCTAGGATAAAAATATATGCGCATTTAAGAGATTTTAGCTTTGAAATTATCTCCACAATTGGTTGTGAAATAAGGTGTTGTCCTAGCTAATTCAAACCAGCCAATTAAGCAATGAGTGAAACAAGTACATAATATGGTAAAGGTTGAAAAATCTGAGGTAAAATAAAATAAAACTCCTCCTATCTACCTCTCTTTGATATTTGGTGACACTTTAGTTCTTTATTGTATGGTGGATAGTGGAGCTAGTAACACCATTATGCCTAAGAAAATTACAAATAAGGTTTATCTTGTATATGAACCAAATAATAAAGGTGTATTTCAACTATATGGATCACCAAAAAAGATAGTATCCATGATCAAATAGCTGAAGTTGACACTACATGTTTTTCCCAATGTTACCATTCAACAGGATGTAATTGTGTTAGACTTGCCTCCCTACTTTGTTATATGTCTATCAAGGGATTTCACCTCAAATATTAGAGGACACTTATCAGCTAATTAGACATATTTAATGTTTATAACCAGGTATGTTACCAAGGTAACAATAAATTTTAAACCTATTACATGTTTCTGTTTAGAGCCATATATGCTAAGTATTGTGAACACTAAATGTGTCATCTCAAATGAGGTGCTAGAATCTAGTGGAGTGGAAACTAAATCACCTTTAGATAGAGTTATGGATCTATTCCTTGATAATTTGGCCTCTAACTTGAATTAACATGATCCTTATAATTTAATTTAATAATA
Organism: Torreya grandis; assembly: GCA_037957365.1. NCBI lineage: Eukaryota > Viridiplantae > Streptophyta > Pinopsida > Cupressales > Taxaceae > Torreya > Torreya grandis. The sequence goes on from JARHVA010004498.1 coordinate 1,485,243, forward strand.
GGGACTTGGTGTATATTGCCTTTATGAGAATGATGCACCAATTCTAGCCATAATGAAGGGTCATGAGTCTAGTTATGGTTTATAGAAATTATACTTTTGTGGATCAAGGAATAAGAATAGTAATAGGGATGGAATGATGTTTATTTATCCTAAAAATCAAAGGTATTTATATGCTATTAATTACCATTTTGATTTTTCCAATAATGTTGCATAGTATAAGGCAGTAGTTCATGGTTTGTAGTGGGCTAAGAAGATGAAAGTCAACACCTTATAGGTTTTTGGTAATAGTGAACTTATAGTTCACAAAGTAAGAGGTTTTAATGTATGAAAAAAATTATTTATTATATATTATACGCATAGGGTGTGGGACTTACTTGAATATTTTTAGGCTTTCAACATTCAGGGAATACCAAGAGATGAAAAAAAACATGTAGACAAGTTGGCTGCCATTGGGGCACAATTTAGTATCCCAGTTGATATAAAAAGTGAAAAAAATAATAAAAACATTCAATTATTTTAAATGCCTTCTATTCTAGATAAACATGAGATTTGGAAAGTGTTTGAAGATGATAAACAAATTGTCAGCTTCTTACAAGAATAGGTTGAGTTTTCCTCAAGAAATTAATCAAAGTTATTATAGTAGTATTGTGATAAGATTGTGTAACTAAAAACAAATAAGTTTCTTAAGGGATCAGTCACTCTTGAGAACATATTCATTGGTGATGATGAGTTTGGAAAGAAAAAAATATATTTGTCAATGAAAGAGGAACACTATGCCAATGTAGAGATTACAACTGGTAAGAACTTGAAGTTAGGTAAGGTATGCACTCCTTCATAAAAGGAATATTTAATTGAATTATGTAAAAGTTTTGTTAATGTGTTTTCATGGAAATATAGTTATCTCAAGGAATTTAATCCAAGTATATCTCAACACACCATTGAGTTAGAGACTAAAAGTAAATGAGTAAGACAAATACAAAGGCCTATCAATCCAAAGCTTGAGCCTTTGATAAGAGTTGAGCTTCATAAGCTCATAGAGTTGGATATTATATTTATAATCAAACACTCAACTTTTGTGGCAAACCTTGTTCCAGTATGGAAGAAGAATGGTGAGATTAGACTATGTCTTGACTTCTAGGATTTGAACAAGGCTTCCCTTAAATATCATTATCCATTGCCATCTATGAAATAAATTCTATAGCTGGTTTCAATTTTAGATACATTTTATTGTTAGATGGATATAGTGGTTAAAATTAGGTTTTTGTCAAGGAATAATACCAATTCAAGACAATCTTCACTAGAAAGTGGGATATATTTTCATATAGAAAAATTATCCAATGCTAGAGCAACCTTTTAGAGAGCCATGAATATGGCATTCCAAGGCCTTATTAATAGGTTTGTACTTATTTATTTAGATGAAATAATAGTGTTCTCAAAGAGTGAAAGTGAACACATGGTTCACCTCAAGTAAGTGTTTGAAAGGTGTAATTAATTTGGGGTGTCTCTAAATCCCAAAAAGTGTGTCTTCTTAGTTCATGAAGGTAAGGTTTTGGGCATATGATTTCAAAACATGGTTTAAGCATAGATATTGAAAGGATAGATTCAATTCTTGAACTTTCCTTACCCAAACACAAGAAGGATTTGTAAATATTCTTAGGGAAAGTTAATTTTATAATAAGATATATTTAATATTTTTCCACTTTAGCTAATCCAATTACAACCATGCTAAAGAATAATCCAAGTTTTCGTTGGTCTAAGGAAGGAGCAAATAGTTTTTAAGGCATCAAAAGGCCATATCTAGTGTTCCTATGCTCATAAACCTAGATTTCACAAAGGATTTCATTTTTTACACTTATGCTAACATAGACACCATTTCAAGTATTCTTGTCCAATAGAATCATGAGGCTTTGGAACAACCAATAGCCTTCTTTAGTTAAGTCTTGGAAGAATATGAAACAAGGTACTCTTTTGTTGAAAAACATGTATTTTTAGTTATCAAGTCTCAATAAATTTAGATACTTGTTGTCTAACAATAAGATACACCTAATGGTTGCCCATCCAAGTATCCATGAGTTATTCTTGAAAAAATACATAAATGAGAAAAGATTTGGTTGGATAAGGAAGGTAATGGAGTAAAATGTGTAAATAAATATCATGAAGATGATTAGAGGTAAAGGAATTTGTGAGCATCTATCCCAATACATGTATGAGGCTAATGAGGTGGTTTTGGTGTCAAACAATGAAGAAGTTGTAGTTGTTCACACCTCACCTTCCATCTAGTTTTAGAACATGGTAAGATATCTACAATATGTTATTTATCTCTCTCATCTTAGTGATTCAAAAAGAATATATTTCATATTGCAATAAATTCCATTTCTTCTTATTGGCAGTGTTTTGTTCAAGAAAGATATCAATGGAATATTGTTAAGATGTATAAATCTAATCCAAACATAGAGTTTGATTGATTATTTACATGATGGACATGGTAGAGGTAAATATTCCACAAATACCATATCCCTTAAGATCATGAGAGGTGGCTATTATTGGCCTAGATTATTTGGTGAGTGTCATGCATGGGTTAGGAAGTGCAAATAATGTGATATGTTTATGGGAAAAGTGAAACTTGTAGCCTTACCCCTCTAACCAATTATGATATACCAACCATTTATCCAATGGGTATTTGAATTTATTGGTATCATAAAATCCCCATTAAGTTTAGGACATAAATGGATACTAATTAATATAGATTACTTCACTAGGTGGATAGAAAAAGTAGCATTGAAGTAAGTAGATGAATGAAATGTTCTAGGTTTCTATAAAGGTTTGCTTATTAGATTTGGAGTTCCTTCAACCATTATTTTTGACAATGTTATGGTCTTTTTGGGGACTAGGATCAATTAATAAGCTGTTTGACATGGTGTCTATCTGGGCACTTTATCAAATTAATATCCACAAGGCAATGGTCTGATTGAGTTCATAAATAAGAACCTGTTAAAAATCATAAGAATGACTATTGAATATAATTATATCTCATGGTATCTCAATTTAAAATCAGATCTATGTACTGAGAGGATCACCTACAAAATATCAATAGCCAACTTTGCATACAAGTTGGTATATGGTAAGGAAGTGAGATTACCTATTTCTCTTGAGTTTCCTACTTTAGAGTTAATGCATCAATTTGAGTTATTAGAGAATGAACCCATGGATATCAGATATTATGAGCTTATGGAGCTAGAATAGGTTCAAAATTTATCCATTTTAGCCATAGAAACCCATCAAACACAAGTGAAGAGAACCTTTGACAAGAGAACTTCTTCATGAAGTTTCAAAGGAGATTTGGTCCTCAAGTGGGATGAGGATAGGGATAAACTAGGAAGACATACAAAGTTTGAATAACTTTGGAGTGTTCCATACATAGTATCTAATGAAAAATCCCACAATACCTTCCAACTTGCAAATATGGATGACATGGAGCTTCATATCCTCGTTAATGGGATACATCTGAAACGTTGTTATTGATGAACTAGGTTCCTTGTACATAATTAGTTTGTTTGTTTTCCTTTAAGTGTTTTTCTAGAACATTAATTTATTTGTGTTTTGTCCCAAATAAGTGATTTATTTACACACTTTTTTTCTATAGATTAGCTTCTCTATTGTGTGTGTTTCCTTCCTTGTCTTGGTGGAGTAGTTGTCTTTTATATTCAAAGGTTTCTTGTAGTCATGAATCATATTTGTAATTGTTTATGAGTCCAACTATCATATAAATGGTCTAGTTCTCAAGCATAGTAGTCATGCTTCCTAGTTGATTCATTAGAGATGTTGTCCAAATTTGGCCTACATATAAAACTTTTTCTACATCTAAGGTGAGAAGCTGAGTAGAGTCCTAGTTAAAGAGTGATCCAATGGTATAAGGAGTAGACAGACTTCATGATCCTATCACTTGTCACTTCTAAGATTTTGAAACAATTTAAGAAAGATTAAAGTTTTAGTTTGGTGATTTTAAGGGATTAGACCATCATGGCTCATCATGCAAGAATGAATAGGTCATTTTGGTTATGCATTTCATAAGTGTACTTGGGAAGTCAACCAAGGTTGAAGAATTGCATTAAAATGATGTATTTTGTGTCAAGATCACCCCCTACAAGTTTGGTTTCTTGATGTGATTTTTATATCAAGATATAATCCTTTTAAAATGATCTAGCTATGGAATGTGATGGGAAATGTCAAACTAAAGCCATGGAAAATAACTATTTGGATTCAAAAAATATTCAATAGGTATAAATTAAATGTGGAACTACCAAGTGTAAAAATACTCACTTATTAGATCAACATATCAATGGAACATAGAGGATCAATAGAGTCAACAAGTCAATTTATATCTATTGTACATGATTAATCATGCATTTAAAGATCAACAATGATCTTGAGGTCAAAAGGTTAGAGGATCCTGAGGATGAGCTCAAAGGTTCCATGTGTCCTAATCATGACGACTTTTAAGAAAATTGATGACTCTAATTTGATATTATTATTATATGGAGATCAACTATCCATGTTTGATCTAGAAAATCAAATATTGATGGAGCGTGTTCAATTTTGTAAGAGGAGATTGATGGTGTAAGTTAGGTTAACAAGTCAATGAGCCTAAATTACATGTGAGGATAACATGTGTCATAATCACATCAACCATATGGAGACTAACATAAAGGTCCATAGAAGGCACATGGGACTACCAATTGTCACATTTTTAAAATATGAAACAAAGATCAATGTGGGGATGCCAAGTGACATGATCTAGAAAGGAAAATGTAGATTAATGATAACAATGAAGGTAAAATCTAGGAAAATCTCATAAAATATCAATATATTATATTTGATCAAGTTCCATGGGGGCACATGATGAAGACACATGTCTAAGGTGATAAGGTGATGTTTTAAAATGAATTAGATTGCATGGCAAGGGATGCCACAAAGGTGGACATGTCAAATCAAAATATTTTGCCATCTAAGTAGATATATGTATAAATGCAAGATCAAGATGTGATCTAGGTTATGAAAATCAAACCTTGAAGATCATATGATGCCATTATATTTTAACTAGACCTCTCAAAATCCCTCAGGTGTAATTTTTAGATTCTATTCATGATCAATAAACCTTAGCCTATAGATATTCATGGAAATTATGGCTGTATGAAGACAAATAAATGGGATATGGTTTTTTATCTACATTGGACCTATTTTTAGGGTTTGTAGTAATGGTAGTTTGTGACTATGAAAGAAATTTCAGAAGGGACACCAATGATTGAATTAAATAAGTTGTTTGATAACATAAATATCATATCAATAGGAAGCATGGTATTGTAATTTCATTAAGAAGATGGAGAATTCAGACGTTGAGGAAGGTGAGTGTAGTATTCAATGAAATTTTAAAATTCTTTGGAGACTATTTAATTTTGAATAGATCATGACTCATCATCCTTAGGAAGTTCTTATCTTCTAGTGTGTTTCTAAGCCAAAGAAAATGCTTGAAATCTATTGGGAGCTAATAAAAGTTAATTTGTAGAGGTAGGATTAATGCTAATCGATAAAAAAGTGGTTGGGCCTCATTTATTGATTTCTATTTTCTCACTTCCCTCACTCTATTCCCCTTTCTTATATATATCCCATTTTTCCTCAAATAAAAATATACTCTTTTGTTTCTGGCATGCCTAGGTAATGCCAATAATTGTAACGCAACACCTATTTGATACAATAAAAGACTAAATCCTCCATTCATAGGATAAATTAAAATGTGTTTCATGAATTCATTAATGTGGTTAAGTGAATGTCTGATTTCGTTTGCCTTTGTTTGAGTTTTCTTACCTTCATTAAGTATTTTTTAGCTATCACAAGTCAATCTAAGTGCCATAGAAAATTTATTGATTAGTTTGGAAGTGGACAAATAGATAATTTACTGATTAGTTTGGAAGTGGACAACTACCCTCCCATGTTAGATTGGTAGCTAGTTCATGCCTTTTTATAAAATACTTATGTGAAATCTGATCAAAGAGAGAGTGAAGTGATATTTTGTAGGCTTGAAAGTGTCTAATAGTGTGTATTATATAATTATAGGTATTTAAAACATTGGTACATCACCTCATTTTACATGTTTCAAGAATTATTATCTATTTCTCTCCTTTTTCCAAGTAAGAGATTAGTTTAGGTGATCCATCAAGAGGAAGTTGACCTTCTCTAGAGGTTTAGCTTCACTATATGATACCCACATCCTGATGTTGTTCCCATTTTGTGGCTTAGTTGGAGAGACCATAAATAACTCCCTCCATGGGTGCAAATTAAGACCACAATAATACCATAAGTTATCCCTTATATATATTTTTAGGTTATAGTGCAATAGAAGAGACAATAGGTTCTTTATATTCCCATGCATCATATAACACATAAACCTTTATAGCTCCCAATTATGTATAGTGGTGATGGAAATGGTGGTTATTCAATATAGGATAATGATATAGGAGAGGCTAGGACCTCTAGTACATGTGATGTTATAGTTATAGTAGAGGTTGGGACCTATAACATAGGAAGATCCATAGAAGATCAGACACTTATTGATAGGATATAATGTGAGATCATAACACATTTATTATATATTTTAGGACTAAAGTAGGATGTGGTTAGGCTATGAGCTGATTTAACTGCATCGTAGGGAAAGACTACTAGGTTATAAGGCATTATTACATCTTGATATTTAGAGATTTGCATATTGAGAGGGTAGCTTATCTAGCTAATACGTGTTTAAGATTAGTTGATGGGTTTAAAGATTAGTTGATGGTATGGAATGTAGAACTAATATCATTCATGGGCAAATGGGGTAAAACATGTGTATACTGAGACAATTCATTAGTGATTTTTAAAGGATTTATAGGGAGCTAGATGAGCCTCGATAGGTGGTATCTAATTAGTGGATGTCTAGGATAATGACCGATGTGATCTTGGCCAATGATGATGCCTTATGTGTGAATGATTATGTCCTATGTGAAGGATGATATTTATTATTATTATAATTTATATGAGGTGGTAGTTCTAGTATGGGCTAGGGCACTCACCTATAGAGAGTATTCATAGAGCCAATGGACTAGCATGGCATTTAGGTCTTGACACACTACAATATCAGAGTGATTAGTGGCACAATCAGATCCATAGTGGGTTGTGATGGGTCCAACACCACCATAAACACCACCATCACTAACACCAACAACACTATAGATCTTTAATCAGAGTCCCCTTAGAGATGAGGTGAGTTAGAGATGATATTATATCTTATGGCTCCACTTTTTTGTTATGTGTATGAGACATATATATTATCTCAATGTATAAAACTATTTATTTTGATATATATATATATATATATTACATTCATTTTGGATCATGGATTATTGTATATTGACTCTAGATATTCATTTTTTATATTTCATGTTTTTGTATGATTTTGATGTTAGATGTACATATGTTTATCATAACATGGATATTAATGTATATTTTTTTCCATGATTTTTTTGTATTTTGTAATTATAGTTCATTTTTCACTTGTGTTTATCAAATGGATGTACATGTAATATGACTAGATGGTATATGTCTACTTCAAGAGATACACATCCTTAGGTAATGTATAGATAGACGTGTTGTGCTTATGGATGTCATCATGATCATGTATTGGATAGGTGGATAGTGGTTTTATAAATTTATTATGGCTTGACATTGCTATGTATGATCTTAAGCACTTGGTTTTTAATTTTTTAAATGAGATTATGGATCATAAGTGTATATAACCTATAATAACATTATATGTCAATTACACATGGAATAGTTCAAATGTGAATATTTAAAACCTAAGATAATGATAAAATATCGAAACCCAAGTTGAAAATAAAACATATTTAAACACACACACAAAAGAGTTAAAATACAAGATGTAAACAACCTTAAATACAAAATATGAAATATCAAGACTTAAGTGTAAAACATTATGTATCACACACAAAAAGCAATAAAAATAGTGAAAGCATAAAATTTAACCAAATTTAATTCAATATGTGAATCATAAATACTTAAATGAAAATAAAATGTGCTTATACACAAACAAGCAAGCAAACAAACAAACACACGATATAAAAAAATGTATAAAAGAGAAACAAATGAAGTTATTAATAATTTGTACATGTGTAAAGAATAAGGTATAGATATTGTGTACCTAGGCTAAGGGGAAAATTAATTAGTTACAACAATATGGAGAATAAAATAAGAGGAAAGGGGTGGTTGAGTTGACTCCAAATGCTCTAGGCAAGTGGACACTACCTACATAGTCCTATGGACTTCAGGCCAAATGTAGTTATCCCAAGAATATGGGATAAAATAAAAGTGATTAAAAGTAGGTATATGATAATAGAAGAGAAATATCAAAATATTACTAAAAAAAGTGAGAGCATTAGGGAATGGAAATAGAAAGTGGAGTGTAACAATTTCAAATACATAATGCTCAATAGTATGTCTCATTAAATTATGAGAGTGTAATGGAATTTAAATGGAAAATGAGATTAAAAATTGAAGATGTAATGAGATTGGTAAAGATAACCTAAGATGCCCCATGCATCAAAGTGCTACCTACATAGTTTGTGTAAACCTCAGACCACTGTAGTTATCGTAAAAATGGGAGGATAAGGGTATGGTAATGATAATGTGGATCTAAAATGAACTGGGATAGATAAGAGATTTTATTATAGAATTGTTTTGGAGATTTATATCTCGAGTGTAAATTATAATCTAATTTTCATGATTTTAAAACTTTTGGGGTTTTTCCTAGGTCTTTTCAATGTTGTTTTTAATTTCTAGAAAAAGGAAATCAAGTTAATATGTTTAAATGTACAATGAACTATCTATAAAAGGACACCCACCCTTAGGTAGTGGCTCAAATGACAACTAAATTGGATAAAATGGTAGCTACCATGAACTAACAATAAACTCTGAGGCCCTTTGGGGATACCACATAACAATAAGATTGAAACAAAAATGACATATATAGGGGAAATAAATGATAGGAGAAATAATTAGAGAAAGTTTTCAAAGAAATATTAATAAGGTAAAACCCTTGTTGACATACCTTAAAACACTTGTCTATAAAGAAGTTGTTAATGATGAATATTTTAAAATACCTTTGGAGTAATAGTAACTAAATTTGCATGTAACACATGTTTGTAATCAGGATCATCATCAATAATAGGAATGGTATAGGAAATGAATAAATAATGGTCTAAGGAATGTTAAGGTAAGAGGAATATGAATGGTCTAGGGAATGTCATGATAAAATAATAAAGACAAAATGGATCCCCTCAAATGAGGGATCCTATAGATAATGGTTCATTTTCAATTAAGCATAGTATGGTTTTAGATGAATTATGTTCATTGGTTCCTTGAGATCTTGCCCATCTAACGTAGTTAGTCTATATTCCCTAAAACCATAATTTGTAATAATAATAATAATAATAATAATAATAATAATAATAATAATAATAATAATAATAATAATAATAATAATAAATGGTCCAAGATAATTAGATTTAAACTTACCCTTCTTATTGTGTTTAGTGTTTGTATTCTTTTAATTCTCTTTTAGCACCAAATCACCAATTTTGAATTCCTTATGGAGAAATTATTGTTTGTAACTATAACACAACCAATTTTGATAGGATCATAAATGGTACAATGCTACTTATCATTTCTCATCCAATAAATTTGGTTCTTATAATCTGGCCACTCTATATTCATCATCATCAATGATATTTTATAGAGAAATATGAAGAGAGGGAAAATTGATCTTGACAAGAACAATGTCCTTATAACCAAAAACTATGAAATAGTGGGTAGTACTTCTAGGTGTGTGAGTAATGGTACAATAAGCCCAAATGGAATTGAATAATTGTATATACCAATCATAACTAGTGCCATTGACAATATTCTTTAGAATTTTAATAATGGTCTTATTAAATGCCTCAGCTTAGCCATTACCTTGATGGTAAAAGGTCATGGACTTTTTATGTTTGATTTGGAATTTTGAATAGAGGGCCTTGAAATATTTGTTTTTGAATGGGCCACCATTATCAATGACAATGGTGGAGGAAATTCCATAGCATAAAATGACATGGTAATGAATAAACTAGGAAATCTATTTGTTGGCTATATGTTTGAGGGGAATGGCTTCTATCCACTTGGTAAAGTAGTATGTGGTAGTTAGGAAATATTTATGGCCATCTAAGGATAGGGTTTAATTTTCCTATGATATCAACTACCCAAGTATAAAATTTCCATGGTGTAGTGATCAGCTAGATTAAGAAGGAGAATGAGTCAAATCACTATGTCATTGACAAGAATCACACTTGTTGACATTTTGGAAAGTATCTATTTCCATTGTGAGATAGTAATACCCAATTCAAAGGAGTTTATTAGCTAAGACCAAACCATTGGTGTGGACCCCAAAAGTTCTTTGTGTATGTATTTCTACACTAATTGGGATTCTATTGAAGATAAATAATTAAGTGGCATTTCATCATAGCCCCTACAATAAAGCATATTTATGAGTAAGGTATATCAGGTGATTTTATGGATGAAAGATTTATGTTGGTTTCTTGATAATTCTAGAGGAATAAATTGGTCATGAATTTAGTTATAAAGGTCTTGGTACCAAGGGATATCAGGGCCAACAATATCACATACCATCTCAAAACCTATTTGTTTATGTGTTGGTTGAAGAACATTCTCAATGAGAAAATCATACTCTTTAACACTATAGGGAAATACTAGCATGTATCCAATAGTTTCCATTACATCTAATGATTGGTTATTAAACATTGGTATTTTAGAGTAAATTTTTACTCTAGATTGCATTTTGATTCTCAATCGTGCATTGCAATTTTGTTCCTGCATACCTTGGTTATGGCAGCATAAGTTTTGAAACAAAGCACAGGTTTGTTTATTTTGATTAATTTTCTATCTAGGTGTCGAAGAAAGCAGAAGTTGCCAAGTGTCACTTTCTGGGTTACTGAACAAACCAAGTGGAGTCATCTGAGGGACCTTTCCTAACTTTTAAGAGAGCCATGGAACGTGCCACATATACAATAACAACTCAATGGAATGCATCACGTGTCAGCATCTGCGTCTCATATAAGTGCCTGCATTTCATTCTATTTTTTGATAAAGGTTTTCAACAAGCTAAGTGGTAGGAAGAAGAGGAAAGCACCAGGTGGCAGTTGCAGAAGGCCCTGGACTAATTTTTTAGAAGAAAGCAGAAGTCACCACGTGTCAGCATCTGAGAGACAATTGGTTTAATGCCTTTGTTCAACATTTTTGGTTCAATGCCTTGGTTCAATGTTTTTGGCTCAATACCTTGGTTAACATGTAAATGGTGCACAGTGTTGAACTGTTGAACCGTTGAACCCTTAAACCAATTTTGGTTCAATGGGAAGTTCAAGGGAGTGTCCTAAAAAACCAAAGGGGTCAAGCACCCTTTCGAAAGACAATAGGGCATTGTTTCAATTTTGTTTAAGTGTTGAAGAATAGCAGAGGCCACCAAGTGTCACTTTCCTAGCCCCTTTCTACTCCATTCCTAAAAGAAATGGAAGATGCCACATACCCCTAGTAGAAAGAAGTGGAAGATGCCACATATCTTCCCAAGAATAGTGGAGGCCGCCACGTGTCAACTTCCAAGAGATCATCTTCAAGCTTCATTGCAAAATAAAAATTGTGGTGGGTCCCGAGTGTTATTTCAAAGGTTCATGGAAGCTACCAAGTGTCACCATCTGTAGGAGCCTAATATGTGCCTTGAATAATTCTACAACATAGCTAAAGAGAAGTGGAGAGAGTCGTGTGTCTTTAATAAATCAAGTGGAAAGCACCAAGTGTCATTCTCTGGTGCCTTCTAAGTGATAAGGAAATTTCAAGAAATTGACTAAGTGTCCTCTTCCATTTCAATAGAACAGAGTGTTCCATGTATTTGTTGCCATAAAGTGAGATGGAGGGAAACTCAATGGGAGTTATTTATGGTAGATGGAGTAGTTCACTAGGTAGATTTTCGGGGCCTGCAAACATTAAAAGGGCCATCTATTTATCCCCTATAAGTGGAGGAGAATGGACAATTACACGGCTAAGAAAGTGATGGAATGAGGAAATTTAGGCACGAGAGGAGGTACTAGATGTGAATCGACATGCTGTAGTCAGAACAACCACCCCACTCCAGCATGGCCCTTCCTGATAAGACCAGGATACATCCAAGGCATTGAAAGCACCATCTGTTTGTCCCCTATGAGTTAAGGGTAGAGTAGAATTATGTGGAAAAGGGGATGATGGAAGGAGACATCCAAGGCTATATAAGAAAATGATCCATTATTAGCAAAGCGGGGGACAATTTCTAAAGTTTAGATTTTCTAGAGCTCGTGACTAAGTAATATCATTTGATTTTGTCTCATTTTCTTGAGTTGTAAGGTTGATGTAACTGTGCATGTTTATGTGTCTTTTATGTGGCTGAATGAATTAAGAAGATTGAACTCTATGCCTTTATTGATATTATCTGTGTCATTTGAAAGTAGTCTAGACTGTAGATTTTCTAGAGTTGTGATTAGGAATGTCATTTGCTTTTGTCCCATTTTCTTGAGTCAAAATTTTTGCATAACTGTATGTATTTATGTGCCTCTTATGTGATTGGAAGATTCTTTTAAGAAGATTGAACCCTATGCCTTTGTTGACATTTTCTATATCTCAGTAAAAGAAGCCTCTATTGTGAGCCTCTGTTTCTATTATTTCAATCTTTTACATTGATCATGCACTTGTTTGCTCTTAAATGTAAATGAATCCTACATATAGTCTCATTATGCTCAAGATAGGATCAAAATTACACTTAGGCACATCGCCATAATTAGGTTTCATTTCCTACATTTACGTTTCTATTTTAATTTTCTATCCTTTTTCCCCCCAAACTTGATAAAAAGAAGAGACCAGCTTCTCTAAAATCTAGAGGTAGTTTCAAGCTACAATATCCCATAGCTTGAAACTTCCCATTGTTGTTGATTAGAATCAAGCACAATTTTAAGCATCAACAATTTTTGGCACGCCTAGTGGGATCAGTCTTGAAGTTTCTTTCAAGACTACATGAAACAGAGAGCTACGAGGAGTCAAAGCTATGGACCAGTCACCTAATCATAATCTGCTATAAATCTAGGTATTCTTTTGCCACCTCTGGTAACAAGTCCAAGGAGGAGAGATAACCAGTCTACACTAATACTAAATATGGGAGCCCCTATACCCCCAAGAAATTATTCAAGATGGAACATTGGTAGTCCCTTAATCCTCCCAACACAACTAGCCATTTGGGATCCTATCCCAGTAAACACCCTAAAAGCTCTACCCATGTTTAGTGGGCAGAACTCTAAAACACCTACAGAACATCTTCAAGATGTATCAGATGTCTATGCTATATATGATGTCACATAGAAAAATGTGGCCATAAGATTATTAGCATCTTCTTTCAAAGGGAAAGCTTTAGAATGGTATTATTGGTCTTTGACCCCTAATACCATATCTACATGGGACCAGCTCAGAGATTTGTTCTTTGAAAGATTTGTAGAGAAGGGTGATAAGTCTTCTTTATTACAACAGTTGATCACCATTCAAAGGGGACCATAGGAGGACATGACTGACTTCAACACCAAATTTTAGAAAACTTGGGATAGAATCCCTATTATAGCTAAACCACCACCTGGTATGGCCATAGTTTTTTATCTCAAGGCTTTGAATTTAGATATATCTGTTATGATTTAGTCACTTGGAGGACACACTTTGCCAGGGGCTTATGAATATGTGGTCAGAGCTGAGAATCATTTAATAGATGCTAGAAAGTTACCTCTAAGGCCTCCCATGCCTATGTTCCCAGAAATTTCCTTGCCCTTACCTCAAGAAGTTCCTAAAGCTGTAAGCCCACCTGTGTCTATGTATACTTACCCTCCATCATCTACGAAGCAACCTATCCCTACTCAGTCATCTAAGATGGATGATATCAAGAATATCCTAAGGACATATTCCAATGAGCTGATTAATATAAAGAGGAAAAAAACACTTTCCCTAAGCCCCCTTATCAAGGCTATCAAGGAAATAGGTTTTCATCCCAACTAGACCAATATCAAGGTCTTCCAAAACAAACTAGCCATCAACCAACAAATCAATTAGTTGCAGTTCCCACACCCTCATAGACCATTCCTCCCAACTCAAATAGGGAGATGGTTATATGACAGAATAATTATGTAGATGATACTAATGCTTGGTGTTTCCCTTGCAATGATGCTATACACCTAGAGATTGTCCTAGGGGTAATCTACAACAAAGGGTGGCTGAGCAGAGAAGAATGGATGGTTAGTTTTCCAGTACTAGTAACAATCAAGCCTACTAGTCTCCCAATATGTAGAATTTAGTTCTAGTGGCTCGGATGCAAGGAATGTCCTTGCAATAAGAGGAAGAAATAGCCCTAAAACACACTTTGTTCTCATGGGTTGAAGATGAAGAAGTAGTTTTATTGAACGAAGCATCTACCTCCCAAAGGCCAATGGTGTAATCTGATTATTACACCTGATCAAAGAGGAGAATGGTGGAGTAGCTCGAGATTGTAAGTGGTCAAGTCAAGAATAATCCTCCATCTCAGGGGCAAAGAAACATTGCTATTAGACAAGAAGTGCCTCATTTGGTGCAAGATCAAGGTATTCCTACCCAAATTTAGGAAAAAATGAGGTATCCTTATGTCCAAATAACTCAGTCTTTGGGGCCGATCAATGTAGTGGAACAATTAAAGAAGACTCTAGCCCAGGTATCAATATGGAATATATTGGCTATTCTTAAATAGAAGACACTACTACAAGAAGCTCTACAAGGCCAAGTAGTGCCCAAAAGTACTATCACCAAGGAAGGATCTGTTAGAAGAGAAAAGCTCAAAGATATAATTCCTCATCAAACAATAGCCTTTGCGAATGATGCAACACAAGTAAATCTAAACCAGAGCCTTTCTATTTGACTCTGATAGTTGGAAAGAAACTCTTGCATAATGCATTGATAGATTTAGGAGCTAGTACAATTGTAATGCCCAAGCAAATAGCTGATGCTTTGAAAATAAAATATGAACCCCTTATAAAAGGAGTTATGTAGCTAAATGGCAAAATAGTACAAACCATAGGGAGAATGAAACAACTCCCATTGCAATTATACACATGTCCCAACATAATTGTCAACCAAGATATAGTTGTTATAAATATACCTCCTATTTTTGGTTTATGTTTATCCAGAGACTTTAGAGCAAAAATAGGAGGATATATATCTCTTGACTGGTCTCACCTCATCCTGAGGACCAGATACGGTTCGAAGATGAAAATTATATCTGAACCACTATCCAAAGACCATATCACCAATGAACTGACAACAAGATTAGAGGTAGATCATGCCATTTTAAATAAATAAGAAAGGATTTTTGTTGAGGAGCTAGGTGATTGGATTGAGCATGATCAAGAAGAAGAAAATAGGCAGTTGTTAGCTATGATGCATAGCGACCCATATGGGAACTATGACTCTACTGGTCTGGGCACATACATGATTTTTGATGAGGACCAAACAATCCCAAATGTTATAAGGGAAGAGGCACCCACTACTCAAGATTCAGAGATCTGGACCTTGAATTTTGATGGGGCTAGAAGTAAACATGGTGCTGGAGCTATAATTTGTCTTAGTACTCCAAATGGTGATTAAATTTTAAGGGCTATTCGATTCCAATTTGCTTGCACTAATAATGATGATGAGTATGAATCTTTAGTACATGGGCTCCTGTTAGCCAAGAAAAAGGGAATAAAGAACCTAAAAGTAAAAGGAGATTTAGAATTAGTAGTAAAGTAAATTAGGGAAAAGGTAGCAGCCAAAAATGTGAGAATGAGATTCTACAGGCATAAGATTTGGGATTTGATAGAAAATTTTAAAGCTTTCAACATTGAGATAGTCCCCAGAAGTCAAAACTCTGAGGCTGATATAATGGCCCAGATTGGCTCACAGTTTAACCTAACAACTGGCCTATTGGTTAAAAATGAGTCAGTAAAAGTTATAGTGAGGCTGACCATTCCAGACAATGATGAGAATTGGCAAGTATTTGAAAATGATGCTCAGGTAGTCTCTTTCTTACAACAATCAGATGAGTTTGCTGATGAGTTGTAAACCAAAATTGAAGAAGAATATGGGGATAAGATTATAAAATTGAGGACTAATAAGCTCCCCAAGGGATTGATCACCTTAGAAAACTTGTTTGACCTAGAGGATGTAAGCCTAGAAAAGAAAAGGTTCCAGGTAGATAAAGTAGACTATTCTAAAATAAAGGTGAGTGACAGGAAAAGGCTAAAAGTTGGGAATTCTACAACTCAAGAAGAGAAGGAAATACTAATAAAATTGTGCCAAAGATATGATAGAGTCATAGCTTGGAGCTATGAAGACCTTCATGGATACAATAGAGACATTATCCAGCTCACAATAGAATTGACTGAAGGGTCTAAGCCCATCAGACAAAAATAGAGGCCAGTAAATCCAAAGATTGAACCTCTAATGGTAGATGAGTTGCATAAGCTTTAGATTCCAAAATAATATTTCCAATCAAGCACTCGACCTAGGTTCAAATCTAGTACCAATTAGGAAAAATAATGGAGATGTAAGACTGTGTGTAGATTTCAGAGATCTAAATAGAGCATCTCTGAAAGACCACTATCCCTTGCCCTCCATGGAAAAAATCCTACAAACTGTGGCTGGGTTAGAGAGATTTTCTTTACTAGATGGTTTCTCTGGATATAATCAGATTTGGCTAGCTGAGGAAGACCAGTACAAAACTACTTTTACTACCAAATAGGGAACATTTGCATATGTTAAGATGCCTTTTGGTCTGTCAAATGCAGGAGCCACCTTTCAAAGAGCTATGGATATAGCCTTTGGTGAGCTTATAAATAGGATCATTTTGGTCAATTTGGATGACCTCACTTTTTTTCAAAAAATGTTGATGACCATTTTGATCATTTAGAATCTGTCTTTATGAAATGTCAGGATTTTGGGATATCATTGAATCCCAATAAATGCATCTTTGTTGTACCTCAAGGCAAATTGTTGAGACATATAGTATCTAAAGAAGGAGTTTCTATAGATCTTGAGAGAATCACAGTTATGATGAACCTACTACTTCTAGTAAGTAAAAAGGTAGTTCAGTCCTTTCTAGGAAAGATCAATTTTGTCAGTAGATTCATATCTGATTTTGTAGGCTTGGTATGACCAATGACACTCTTGCTAAAGAAAGACTTGGTTTTCAAATGGACTATAGAAGGAAGGCAAGCCTTTGAAGAGGTCAAGAAGGCTATCTCAACAGCCCCAGTGCTTAAAAATCCAAATTTTTTCAAGCCCTTCGTAATGTATGTCTATGGAGGAGAGTCAAGTATTGTTGTTGTCTTGACACAAAAGGATGATAGGCTGGAGGGAGAAGACCCAATAGCCTTTTTCTCAAGAACTCTCAGGGATTATGAGACTAGGTATAATTTTGTGGAAAGACAAGCCTATGCCATGGTAAAAGCCCTCAAGAAATTTAGGCATATGATATCAGAGAACAAAATTTTGATTATTGTAGCTCACCCAAGTGTCAGGGAATACATCATGTAGGGGGAAATTACTGAGAAAAGAGCCAATTGGATCACCAAGATCCTTTAATATGATGTAGAGGTCAGAACCACCAAGCTAGTCAGAGGCAGGGGTCTGTGCCAATATATAACCCAAGAGTTGGAAAAGATGTTACCTGAGGAAGTAGATTCAGAAGGAGAGATGGAGAGAGTGCTAAAATTACAAGAGGTTAATCAGGAATCTTGGGTCACAAGTAGGATTCATTTTATGAAAAATGGGATTTATCCCAAATAACTCCCTCAAAATAAGAGGAGATATTATAGGAAATAGGGAGTTCATTTTTATTCAATTGAACAAGTCCTTTTTAGAAGAAATTCTGATGGAAAATTGTTAAGATGTGTAGAACAGGCTGAAGCTAAGAGAATACTACATTAAATGCATCATGGAATATTAGGGGGGGCATTTTTTTGAAAAGACCATAGCCATAAAGATAAGTGAGGTAGGGTATTTTTGGCCTACTTTATTTGTAGATTGTTACCATCTAGTTAAAAAATGCCAATCCTACCAATATTAAATGGGGATGAGGAGGAATACAGCCATGCCCCTTAGTCCTATAATTGTGGATGAACCTTTTACTCAATGGGGTCTTGACTCCATTGGAATGATAAATCTAGTGTCTAGTATGGGTCATAAATGGATATTAACTACCACAGACTATCTCACCAGATGGACTAAAGCAGTCCCACTTAAGGAAGCAACAGAGAATGTAATCCTAGATTTTCTAGGGAGTATCACTACTCACTTTGGGGCTCCTCACACCATAATTTTAGATAATGCTAAATCATTCTTAGGGTCTAAAGTATCTGAATTTGCCTTGAGACATGGAATATATCTGAAAAATTCATCTAACTATTACCTTCAAGGTAATGGTCTAGCAGAATCAACTAATAAGAACCTGATAAGACTCATCAAAAGAGTAGGGGCTGATCATCACAAAGAATGGCATAAAGTGCTCAATCTAGCACTATAGGCTGATAGAATCATGCCTAAGTAGGTGATCAAAATGTCCCCATATGAATTGGTATATGGAAAGTCTGATGCAATTCCCCTAAGCTTGGAAATCCCTACTCTCCAGCTGATCAAACAAACTGAAATTGAAGAAAATGGCCCCATGTAGGTCAGACTCACAAACTTTTGGAAGTTTAGGAGAAGAGGTATATAGCCCATGATTCATTAATTAAGCATCAAGGGATGGTTAAAACTATTTTGATAAAATAACTTCAAATTCTAATTTTGAAGTAGGCTCAATTGTTTTGAAATGGGATGCAAGGGCTACCAAGCTGGGCCAACATACCAAATTTGAAGCATTATGGACTGGCTCATATAAAATTTGAGCGTGCAAGCAGAAGAATTCGTTTGAGTTAGAGTTGATGAAAGGAGAACCTAAAGAGATTCCTATAAATGGAATCTATTTGAAGCATTTCAATTAACTTGGGTCTCTAATGTATTATAGTGAAATAATTTGCCTTTATCACATTGTTTTCATTGTTTTCCCACTTTTCTTTTTAAATAAGTGTTTTGAACACATGTCGATGGCTCTTTTGAAGCTATAAATTTCACAATTTTGATCTAGCGAGAGGTGGAGTTTTTTTTTTGAGTAGGCTCAAAAGTCTTGGGGGTCACCAGTAACTATAGAGTAAATTTTTACTCTACATTGCATTTTGATTCTTAGTCACGCACTACAATTTTGTTCCTGCATACCTTGGTCATAGTAGTAAAAGTTTTGAAATAGAGCATAGGTTTGTTAATTTTGATTCATTTTTTGTCTAGGTGTCAAAGAAAGTGGAATCTGCCAAGTGTCACTTTCCAAGTTATCGAATAGACCAAGTGGAGTCATTAGAGGGACCTTTCTTAACTTTCAAGAGAGACATGGAATGTGCCATGTATCCAATAGCAACTCAGTAGAATGCATCATGTGTTGGCATCTGCATCTCATATCAGTGCCTGCATTTCATTATATTTTTTGACAAAGGTTTTCAACATGCTAAGTAGCAAGAAGAAGTACAAAGCACTAGGTGGCAGTCACGAAAGGCCCTGGACTACTTTTTTAGAAGAAAGTAGAAGTCACCATGTGTCAGCATCTGAGAGACAATTAGTTCAATGCCTGGGTTTAATGCCTTGGTTTAACATTTTTGGTTTAATGCCTTGGTTCAATGTTTTTGGTTCAATACCTCGGTTAACATGTAAATGGCACGAAGTGTTGAACCATTGAACCCTTTGAACCCTTGAACCAATTTCAATTCAATGAGAGGTTCAAGGGAGTGTCCCAAAAAACCAAAGGGGTTAGGCACCCTTTTAGAAGACAATAGGGCATTATTTCAATTTTTTTTAAGTGCTAAAGAATAGTAGAGGCTGCCAAGTGTCACTTTCCTAGCCCCTTTCTACTCCATTCCTAAAAGAAATGGAAGACGCCACATACCCCTAGTAGAAAGAAGAGAAAGATGCCATGTATCTTCCCAAGAATAGTGAAGGCTGCCATGTGTCAACTTCTGAGAGATCATCTTCAAGCTTCATTGCCAAATAAAAATTGTGGTGGGTCTCGGGTGTTATTTCAAAGGTCTGTGGAAGCTGCCAAGTGTCACCATCTATAGGAGCCTAATATGTGCCCCGAATAATTATATAGCATAGCTAAAGAGAAGTAGAGAGAGTTACATGTGTTTGATAAATCAGGTAGAAATCACCAAGTGTCATTCTCTAGTGCCTTCTAAGTGACAAGGAGAATTTTAGGAAATTGACTAAGTGTCCTCTTTCATTTCAATAGAACAGAGTGTTCCGTGTATCTATTTCCATAAAGTGAGATGGAGGGAAACTCGGTGGGAGTTATTTTTGGTAGATGGAGCAGTTCACTGGGTAGATTTTTGGGGCCTATAAATATTAAAAGGGCCATCTATTTATACCCTATAAGCGGAGGAGAATGGATAGTTGCATGGCTAAGCAGGTGATGGAATGAGGAAATTCAAGCATAGGAGGAGGTACTAGATGTGAATCAACACACCGTAGTCAGAACAACTGCCCCGCTCTAGCATGGCCCTTCTTGATAAGACCAGGATACATCTAAGGCATTGAAAGCACCGTATGTTTGTCCCCTATGAGTTAAGGGTGGAGTAGAATTGTGCAAGAAAGGGCATGATGGAAGGAGACATCTGAGGCTATATAAGAAAAGGATCCATTATCACCAAAGTGGGGGAGACTTTTTAAAGTTTATATTTTCTAGAGCTCATGACTAAGTAATATCATTTGCTTTTGTCTCATTTTCTTGAGTTGTAAGTTTGATGTAACTGTGCCTTTTATGTAGCTGAATGAATTAAGAAGATTGAACTCTATGCCTTTATTGATATTATATGTGTCATTTGCAAAAGTAGTCTAGACTGTAGATTTTCTAGAGATATGATTAGGAATGTCGTTTGCTTTTGTCTCATTTTCTTGAGTCAAAATTTCTGCAAAACTGTACATATTTCTATGCCTCTTATGTGATTGGAAGATTCTTTTAAGAAGATTGAACCCTTTGCCTTTGTTGACATTTTTTGTATCTCAGCAAAAGAAGCCTCTATTGTGAGCCTCTATTTTCTATTATTTTTATCTTTTACATTGATCATGCACTTGTTTGCTCTTAAATGTAAATGAATCCTACATATAGTCTCATTGTGTTCAAGATTAGGATCAAAATTACGCTCAGGTGCATCGCCATAGTTAGGTTTTATTTCCTACATTTGCATTTTCTTTTAAATTTTATATCCTTTTTCCCCCCACACTTGATACAAAGAAGAGACCAACTTCTCTAAAATATGGAGGTAGTTTCAAGCTGCAATATCCCACAGCTTGAAACTTCCCATTGTTGTTGATTAGAATCAAGTGCAATTTTAAGCATTAACAAGTATTTGATCAAACTAAAGAACTTTAAAATGTGACTTGATTTGGTCTACCATATTCTTGTAAGGTACAAATTTATAATCCCTTATTCCATTAAATGGTGGGATGGAGTCTTGTAATGAGTGATTTTCACTTGGACATGTTTTTAGTACAATAGAAACCAATTTGGAACACCTTAAGAATGATATCCACTTAAGGTATAATAAAAAAGATACCAACCCTAGATCCATAGAATTTGAATGATCCATCAAAATATACTGTCTATTATTTGGACTCAATAGTTTTTGCTTCTAGAGTCATATTTGACTTGTATGGGAAATCAAATCTAAGTGGTTGTATATCTAATATAGGGGATTTATAAAGATGATCTGCAAGGACTTTCCAATTAATATATTTTTGGTTCTAATATTCCACATCAAATTCACTCAGTAACATCACCCATTTGGCCATGTGAACTATCAGAGTGGCTTTTGATAAAAACTATTTGAGTAGGTCTATCTTGGCAATGACTATGGTCTTGTTATTGAGCATGCAGTGACACAAATTTTAGGAATCAAACACAATTGATAAATAAGAATTTTTAATTGGTGTATAGTTATTCTCATAGGTTATCATTTCCCTGATCAATTAATAGACTACATTCTCTTTACCTTGCTCACCATGATGAACCAAAAGTACCCATAGGGCATGGTTTGTCATAGATATAGAGTAGAAATGGTCTTCTTGGAAAATAAGGCATTATCATTGGTGGGTATGAGAAGTATTTATTAAATTATTTAAAGGCTTTATGGTAACTAGCATCCGACTAAAATTCTAAACCTTTATTCAAAAGGTAATTAAAAAGGTGGCATATGTCCACCATTTGAGAAATGAACTAGTGAATAGACTAAATTTTGACTTGAAGACTATAAGTTATTTAGGAGTAGAAGGAGGAGGCATTTACATAATATCCTTGAACTTAGTAGGATCAAATTCAATATCTCAATGTGACGTAATGAATCCTATAATTTTTTTTGAAGTGATGCAAAAGATGCACTTCTTTGGATTAAGATGCACCTTGTATTCATAGTATTTCAAAGATTCCTTTTATAACATCTATATGTCCTACATGTGTCCTGGATTTAGTGAGGATGTCATCAACATAGTCCACAATAATATCATGGATCATGTCATGGAAGATGGTAGTCATATCATGTTGTCAGGTTTCCATGGCATTCTTTAAGGCAAATGACATGACTTGATCACAAAATGTTCCCCATAGAGTGGTACACAAATTTTATGTTGGTTCTAGTTGTATTTTGAAAATCCACCCATGAGGGACAACATCTCGTATCCTACTATTGTGTCTATGATCATGTCATTATTTAAAAAAAGGAGATTATCTTTACGACATGCCTTATTAATGTCTTAAAAGTCATTGCACAAGCTAATTCCCTGAGGTTTTTTTTTATTGGAACAATCTTTGATATCCATTTACAATAGTCTAATGGTTGAATAAAACCTACTTATAATAATTTATCAATCTCCTTAACAAGCATGGAAATGCATAGATACATTTTCCATAGATTTTATTTAATTGAATTAAAATCTATATGAATGATGAGATGATCCACCACTAGATATGGGTATAACCTCAGCATGTTAGAACATGACTAAGCATATATATCAATGAAGTGTTGATGATAGTAATAATAATCTCATGTTCCTTTATAGTGAGGGATGTACCTAAGTAGATTATATTAGGGTCATCATAGGTCTAAATTTTCACTTTTATTATATCTTATATAAGGAGTGTAAAACCATCCTCAAGAATAATAGGTAAAGATGGAAGCTGGTCTTCTTCTTTTGTTTGTGAGCCACATGGCTCACCCATATAGGAAGAATCATAATCTACCATTTTTGGTAGTGGAAAATTGCTAAATTTCTTAAGAAAATGTTTTACCAGTTGTGCTAAGATTAATTTCTCTTCTTTATTAATATCAGACCCAACTAAAGTTATTGGACTAGGAAGACAATGAGCTTCTTGTGGAGATGAAAAAACTTCTCCATCCAAAGTCAATTGAAATAGGTTTTGACCTATAGAATTTTATTTATTTTTAATTTTTTCATGATCTAAATATGCCTCAAAGAGGTTTTATTTGAATATATTGATGTTTTACTTTGTTTATGATCAAGGAATTTTGTCTACTCTTCGAAATAGGTGATAAGATCCAATGCAAAGTTGAATATTTATTTATGATGATCAACTAGTAATCTATCTCTTAGGCCTATAGATTTATTGATGAATTCTTCATTTTGAAATTTGTCTAATGGTATAATCAATTATTATTGTTCCTAATTGATTAGGATTGGATAGTGGAGGGAAAGAGGAAAATTGGTTGTAATGGTAAGGATGAAATTGGTATCAAATAGGTTTATATTAACAAGCTCATAATATTCACTATAATGGGAAATTACATCACTAACATGAGTCTCTTCATTATTTGATTAAGTAGTATCACTCCAAAAATCTTTAGGGGCACCCCCAAGTGGTGTGAATCAAAGACCTCAAGTTCCTTTATGTTTTACCATAGGCATAGGTTCAATAATGCCTTGTGATGTTTCCCCCATAACTTTCCATTATAGTCTTGATTATCCATTATATTATTGGGAAAGAAGTACTTAATGGTTTGATAACATGAGGCAAATCCATTACCATACAACCAAACTCCTTCAACACTGGTGGCTTGATCATAACTTGGTGACATGTCTTTCACAAAGATGAGTGGCTTCTATAGAGCATATTTATACTTATTTTTATAGATCGTGTTGGGCCTACCAGGGATACATTTTGGATTTCCATAGGATTTTTAGGACTTGGGAAATTTTTTGACATGAAAAGAGTCTTGAATGTGGTATGTATCTATGTTAACCTATTCACTGATAAATTAAGCAAAAATAGAGTTGAGAGGTGGATTAAGGGAAGTGGACATGAGGTCACTAGGGTATACATAATTAGAATTGAGATATTCATGAACTTTTTATTTTATTTTGCTTCCCTATGTACTCTATACTAAGATAATAATTACAGTTCCCATACTCAACATCTAGGTTTTTGTAATATAAGTATGTTGTAAATCACTAGGAATAGTGACCTCAAATCTTTAATGAGGAAATTTTAAGAACTAGTGCAAGGTAAAAGGGATTAATAATACATCATAGATCCAAGGATGAACAATAAGTAGATTATAAGTTAGTTTAATGTCAATGACATGGCACAAGATGTTTTGGGTGGTAGGCCCAATAATAACTAGTAAATAAATGGTGCCAAAAGATTCTCTCTCAACATTATCAGAATCTTTAATTGTGATAATATTTGACTTCATGTTAAATACTATGTAACCCAAAGTTTTGACTAGTTTTAATGATTCTATGTTTAAAATTAAACCATTGTCTATACAAACTTGCTTGACATTATGGTGGGAAATGATGGCCTTGATGTACAAGTGATTATTGTGGAGGGGACCAAGGGATGACATATCACTTTGGTCAAATTTGAATTATTGACCAAGGGATAAATGTCCCACCAATGCTTATAACTAGTTTGGATCAATGTCATTGGGTACCTTGGATTGTTGGATAAATTCACATAATATGGTCTTGTGAACTTTAGATGTATGAAAGATATTTAAGATGGAAATTTACATAGGTGTTTTGTTTAGTTTTTCACCATTATTATATGTTTTCTTGATATAAAGGTAAGGATGTTTATATTTTGGAAAGGTAGTGTATTAATTATTATTAGCATTAGAAAGAGGTAAAGTGCCTCGAAGGGTGAATCTTAGACATCTAGTTGAGACTGTATAATTTTAATTTAGGAAAAAGTTACCAAAATTAGTGAAATTAGGTGTTAGGCCAATAATAATAATTCTCAATGGTTGAGGAAAAATTGAATTAATCTAAACCATTTTAGAATTACCTATGATCAAATGAGGTGGTCCTAATATATAAGGGATAATAATTTGGTGAATGCTAAATATTTTACAAGGCATGACTTTGATAGTAATGATGCATTTATTTGTAACATGTCCTATAAGATTGTCATAGTTATATAGTACACTACGATAACCAACTTGGTTAGTTTAGGTATCGTGATCATGATTACAGTTAATCTAGTTCTAATTTTGGCCTTATCCTTGTTGTTGATGTTATCCCTATCCTTGGTTCTAATTGGTGCATTACTGATGATTATTGTGCTTGGGAAAAGGGTTCTTATATATTACCATCTCTTGATTGGGGTTGGGTGTTCTTTTCTCTAACTCTATTCCCCAATTCTTAATAATTTTTTTAATTAGGAGTCTCAATTGTACGTACTTATAAATTGAATGAACAACCATGCGATGTTAATCATTATCATGATACCATGTTAGTTTATGTTAATCCTCTAGAAAGGGTTTTGGATTAGGCCACACAATCATATTAGTTTTTACTAAATTTTGTAACACATCTTCAATGGGCTCCTTGAGGTCACTCAAATCTCTATCTTTGTAGTATCCTTATCATGAGGGGACTATTTTAAATGTAATTTGAGGGTTAGGTGGGGATTTTTTTAACAAGTAGTAGCTACACTATTTGTACATGTCTTTCCTCTATAACCTCATTACTGACAATGTTTTTATTTTAAAAAAAGGCATTTGGATTTTTAGCTATGGTGGTTTAAATTGTTGTTTGACTTTAGTTCATCACTTGGATTTCATTACATGTTTGGTTCTAAGGTTATATCTTTATAATAAACTTGTTAATAAGTGTTTTTTATATATATACACCAATTTATCAATGATTTATTTGAATGTGTTTACACAGTTGAGTTTGAAATTATGATCAAGCTTAATATTTAAGTTTTGTACAAAGGTACCTATTAATTACATATCTAACAAATTATGGGAGAAATGACTAGCCAAATCTCTCTCCTCCTTGCTTCTTAGAATTGAAAAAACATACAACAATTAATCCATGTTCTATGTTGTAAGATAAATGGTCGATAAATGTTTATAATAGGTTATTGAAAGTAGTGATTGATCCATTTAGTATTTTGAGAAGCAATTATAGTGCTTGCTCATTAAAGCTACTTGGAATTAGGCATAATAAATAGACATTGTTATAAGCTAATTCTTAGAATGCCATAAATAATGCTTGCATATGTTCTCTTGGGTCTCTTTTCACTTTATATTTGTGAAATTTAGCATATCAAAATGGGGTGGAAAGCACCTAGAGAAATGTAAGATTAAACGAATAAGGTCAAATGTAATTAAATTTATACTTTTTAGGGATTTAATTACCTAAGTGAAGTTATGAAATTATATCCTTTAGAGTATTCCATTTGTGGATATTGGGTGCACTCCATGATGAAATGAGGGTACTTTTATGGGTATTAGTGAATTGTCGACCTTGGTTAGCATTACCAAGGTGGGAATGGATCCACCTTGTGTGATTATGTTATAGATATTCACCATATATATTGAATTATACATTTGATAAGGGATATACTATTGGTTTGGATTTGAATTAGAATAGGTGAGGTGTTGTTATTCTTGAGGAATACTTTGTTGTGAATGGCAGGGGATCTTTTGTTGGTCTAGTAAAATATGTTGGTTATGAGTATTTTTTTGTTGATTTACAATAAGTCATTATTTTTTATGGTTTGAAAGAGGAAATTTTTATCATTATTTTTAATTGAAATAATTTCATAATGTGTATTATGAATTATCCACTACCTGTTATGGTGGTGGATTATTTACAAACTATTGTGAATGGTTTGACACTTTTCAATCATTATGTTCTTATATTGAATTAAAAAGGATCTCTTGATCATTATAAAATGTATGTTTTGTATCAAGTGGAACTTTTTGTGACACATTAATTGGTATGGGTTGTTCAAGAGAATCCAAATGAACTAAATTAAATGTAATATTTCTAGGTCTTGTTTCATTTGTTCATGTAACTAATTTTTTCTGTATAAGTGTAGAATTATTTAATGAGTTTACAACCAAAGAAGTAATTAATCTATTGACAAGATAATATATGTAATGTTGACTAATTTGTTGTATGTTCGATGTTATAATGTGACCAATTTGGGAAGGATCAACTAAGGGACCTTTACCTTTACTAGTTTAAGTGATGGTTGGTATTGAAATTTGAGTATAAGGTTGCTCTTGCAATTTATCCTCTACTTGGACAAGGCTGTGTAATTGTTCCATTAAAATATTGGGTGGGAGCTTAGATCCTTATTCTATTATCCTTAAGAGAAAATTTATAATTGATTTGGCATTGGAATTCAAAATGATGTTGAAAGATCGTTATAATTTATAATTGATTTTCAAAAGTGTTTTGACCCAAAAAATGTTAATCTATAATAAGAGTGAATTCTCTTGGTTTTTTGAAATGGTTTGGCACAAGAAAATTAATGTCCAAAGAGAAACTTATGATAAGAACAAATTATCTTGGTTTCTCATAATTGGAATTACTTGAAAAATATATTGACCTTGTTTGGTATTTATTTCTCATTAGGAATGAAACCAGAATAGAGTCAAATGGTTTAGAGCTTTAAAATTGGTTTAGTGAAATAAAATTCAAGTCTAAATTAGAAATATAATAGGTAACATAACCTTACCAAATGAGACAAAGGCTATTATTTCATGTGGTAAGTGAAACACTATGAAAATTACTAAGGTTGTTTAAGGAAGTGGGGATAGTGTAAAGTTATCAAATGGAAATGAAATGAGGCTAAGTGGTTCTTTGGAACTTAGGGTGTAGGTTAACACAAGAAAACCTAAGTCTAGATTTAGAATATAAATGGGTAGTGTAACACCTTAATGTGTAAATAGATGATAATATGTTTGAACTTATTTGATCTGATAACTTTGTACTTTTGTTTTTCAAATGAGGTTGTGAATAAATCATGGGTTTCAAAAAAATACTTTCAATTGATCACATGGAAACTGACACAAGTTATAAGATAGTCATTGAATCTTTTTGATATACTTTCTTTTGAAAGGATAAAATTTAAGGTTCACTAAATAAATTATTGCATGCTATTGGTAGGGTTTTTAAGCCCCCCTTATCTCAAAATTTTATACATAAAATATAATATTAAAGTGATGTTAACCTTTACACCCCTATGTTAGTAAGACATTCATGCAAAATTGGTTTTTAGTCTAAAATTTATGGTTGAAAAACTAAATGGTCCCAATATACCTTGTGGTAGTGAGAACTTTAGAATAATACATCAATTGAATGTGAGGTCTCATAATTTTTTTTCTAAAGGGTCTAATCCCTTCATGAACACTTCAACCATTAGGGTCTTAATGAAGTTATAATGATACGACCAAGCTCTAAGGTGAATACCAGATAAGATACTATTGGAACTACTCTAATTTATATACCCCATAACATAAAGTGGTTGGTACGATGCTAGGATGTCACTTCCTACTTCAATAAACCCATAAATACTAGTGGTAAGGTGATGAAATCCACCCCACGAAGTCATAAAAGAATAAAAATGGAAAGACATACTTGATTCTAATTATTTGGACCCCAAGAATGTGCAAGAAAAGAGCATACATCAAGTAAGATTTCATGAGATAGAAGCACAAGTAAACAAGAAATGGAAATGTAAAAAAATTAACTGAAGAACTCAAAGTAAAGGCTCTTAAGATCATAAAGGCAATGGTGGTTTTTTATTTCCTAAGAACTAAATTGAAAATGTGAGTGAAACTTGCCTTTTTTGGGTTAGTTATAAAAATAAAAAAACTTAATTAGATATTAAAACCTACAAAATAAAGTATTAGATTTTCAAACAAGGGTTTTAGTTATTCAAAAAATCTAATTCTAAAAATTTTATGCTTTAAAAAAATTTGACATAGGGTGACTTTGCCATTTACTAGAGAGACTTCATTGATTTGAAATCAACTTTTCTATTCTATAGCAAACCACAATACAACTTTCAAAACTTCTCTAATTAGCAAGATGAAATTGATGATTATTAGATGAGTTCACCATTTAAAAAAAAACTCAATAAAAAAGCATAGATTACCTTATTCATGATTTCACTAATTACAGGTTGAGTTTTCTATTTATACTACAACTTCATTATTTTCATTTCAAGTTCTTTATTTTGCTAAAAACACACAAGAAATAGAGAGGAAACCTCACTGATTTTTAGTTAGACTTCATTATTTTAAATGCAAGTTTACCATTATTATCAAACATATAAAAAATATAGACTGATAAAAATGATTTCACTGATCCACAAGGTCACTTCATTAATTACACAATCAATTTCACTGATTCCTAACATGACTTCACCAATACATAAGGTGACTTCACCATTTCATAGGGTGACTTAGTCAATTGGAAAAAAACAAAAATATGGTAATTTTAAAAGAAAAATAAACAAATCAAAACCAAAATATGGTTTGATTGTTTAATTAGAATACTTAGAAAGGTCCAAAGGAGGTTTATGTGATGTATGGTCCCACCAGGCATGCCATTATGTTGAAAAAGAAATGAAGAGGGTTATTATAATGTTAATAGACTGAAATCCTAAAAAAAATCAAGAACTAACACTCTATGGTTTCTCCCTAGGGTGAGCTATAATTACTAGATAAGGAAATCGATAAGAGAAGACACATAAGACATTTACCTTCCTTGAAGCCTAGTACTATTTTTCAAATGATCGTACTCAATTTTTGGAGTAGGAATCTTTGTCAATGCATTTTTTCAATCCAAGATCATCTCCCTTTTTATACTAATGGATTTGATCAATTAGTATGAATAAGTGGTGAATATTTTGGCATAATTTTTCTTTGCATAATGAAGCTTTATGATTATCCATAGATACCTTTGTATTTATAGTTTTTATAAAATGATACCGATATTCCATCTCAAGATTAAGATGTGTGGTCCAATATTTATTCAACTTTGGAGACCAAATTAAATTAATGTTTCAATAAATATTTTTGAAGAAGAGATCAATTAATAGGCATGGCTTGCACAAATCAGATGTTTGTTACATTTTTAAGCATGTCTTGAATTTTTGACTTTGTGACCAGTGATTTTTTATGATGTCAAATTTTAGATATTTATTAAATTTTAATTATTTAAAATTAGATATTCACTGATTTTACATGGATATTTCACTTAAGCATTTAATTGTATTTAATTAACTAAGTGATTTTGATTGGATTTTTTGTAATTCTTAGAATTTGATTAGTTTCCATGCACTATTGGTTTAAAACATAATTTTTTTAGGTCACAATTTGACTAGAGATAAATTATAATAATATGATGGTTATGTATAACATAATTCCCCCATTAGGGAAATATTAATGAGGTTTGACAATTAAACATGACATGTGCAAATGAATGAGAGCATTTTGGTGGATTTGGTCTAATTTATGCATTATTGAAGCAAGGCATTTATACTTTCAATTTCACCATGATGATGGTTTGAATTGAATTTATACAATGAAGAATGATTGGTGGTGATGTAGAGGCTCCATTAAATAATTTTCATGAGTCCCCATGGTGTAAAAATTTACAATAGTTATGTTAGGATAGACTTGAGGGAGAAGGGTTAGGTAAGGAACATAAAGAAAAAACTATAGGGAAGGGATGTATATTGAATAGATGAAGAATAACACACCATGAAGTATTTATCTAGATGAGATTGGAGAACATATCATAGTAGGGCGGTAGTGTTTGATTAGATTTTGTCTATTTTAAATCTAGAGAAAAATAAAGAGAAGGATAGGGATAGGGGATGAGAATGAACCCAGATTTGGTTTGCTCACTATATCCAAATGTTGTGAGCACTCCTCTTTGGCTAGGAAGGACTACCTACAAATAAGAAAGCACTACCACAAGATGTTTGCTAGTAGACAAATGAGTGGGCTGCCAAGCTATGTGCTTATTCTAGGAAGTGTGAAACTTCCCTAGAGATGAAAATATACTTTTGAGAGGAAAAATAATAATAAATAACTAAAATAAAGATAAGTAAAGAGTAAAAGAGAGATAAAATTACCATTTTAAACAACCTATTCACAATAGAGAGTGACAAGGTGTAGGTGAGGTGTTTTTTTGGTGTTTTAGAAGTTATTTAGGTAGGGTTTTGAAGAGGTTAGGAAATTAATAGTTACCAATGTCGGTAGGTGTGTTACCAATTTTGGTTAGGCTGCCAAGATTGATAGTGAGGTGATCAATGTTGGTTAGGATGCAGATGTTAGTAGGGGAAATAATTATCTAAGAAGTTGTAGAGAGCTTTTTTGGGTCTGGGAAATGGTTTGGATCAAGTCAGAGAGGTTGAGAGAGTTAGGACAAGGAGTTTATGTCTTATTTAAGTTTGGTAAGAATTTTGGTATGAATGTAAGGGGAAACAAGTAAGGAAGATTTATAACACCCTCACAGGGGTATGGTCAGAAGTGCATAAAGTAGTACAGGGTAGATATAAAAAAATAAAAGAATAAATATTTAAACAACCTATAGTATCAATGATATACTTAGATGTGGTGGTTGTTGAATGTTAAGTGCTAGGTTGATGGTTTCTAGTTGGGAGTCCAAACATAAATGCCTGAATATAGAGAACAAATGGATGATATTAGTCCTCAAGAGCTTAGTTGATAATGGTGATTGACTTATGTAGAGTGATTATAAGCTTGGATGTCAAAAAATAGAATGTTGAGACCCTAGAGAGTAAGAATTGATTTTCTTAATTTTTATTGACCTAAACTAGTGGTTGGAGTCTATCTTATATTTCTAACATTGGTAATCACACTAAAATTGGTAGGTAACCCACCAACATCAATCATGGGTTCACCCATGTCAATGGACCTAGAATAGGTAAACCTTTATATTCTTAGCCTATTTTTTGTTGTTGTGTATGTCAAATGTGACAACCATTATAAAATGGTAATAATATGAGGTTAGGGAGGAAGTAGTTATTTAGGAATTTATTTTGGAAGGAGGAATAAGTCTTGGGTAGTTAAGATGAGGGGACCATGTCTTGAGGTGACTCATCAGGGGAGAATTAGTCATAGTGTGAGGTGGCTACGTAAGGTGGAAATAGGATTTTTTAATTAAATTTAGTAATTATTTTAAATTAAATAAATGTGTGAGGGGTAAAATTATGGGTTAGAAAGATTAATTGTTATTATTAAAATGGGTTTAGGGGGGTTTTGACACAAGGGGTTACACACATATGTGGGACATAATTTTGGTGTCTACATTTGCCCCTTTTTGTCTTGTAATTTATACTAACTTGTTGCAAGAAAAAAATAAGAGTTAGATGATCCAAGTATTGGATGACGTATCCCCCCCTCAGAATGGGAATTAACAGAGGAAAAACTAGAATTAGGTATTGATTTGATAAAAAGGTAATTAGGTGATTGGTGGAGAATTGAGCATCACTACATACAATGAGCTATAGTTGATAATGTTAAGAATAGGTAACATTAAGGAGGAATTGGATAAAAATAACTAAAGCATAGCTTGTAAGTGATAGCTAAAAGATCAAATCAATCAAAGTTATAGCTCCAATGGTCAATGTGTCCTAGGTATCCAAGCGTGGAAGTTCACATAGGAATTAAAAAAGAGGCTAAAGGTGATAAGATGGACTTGGTTTCCATCCACAAAACCTAAAATACATGCTTGTGTTAATAGCCAACTATAGTCAAGACAAGTAATGTATGACTAGTGTAAAAGGGTTAATGAGCAAGGAAATATTTTTGATCTCCAGACATAGTCATCAAGGGTGAAGATTTGAGTTATATTCAATGTCATTTTGTCATGGTTAGGGGATATATATATGATCTCTAGTTGACCCAATGTATGGGTAAATTTGTACAAAGTTGGGTGTTTTTGTGGTGGAAAACATGTTTTGAAATGTGTTGATGTTGGTAACATGTGTCAATATCAGTAATCAGAAGTGCCAATGTCAGCATAATTATGGTAACATTGATGATATTAGAAAGCATAAGCACCGACATCGGTACATTAGGTTAAGATTGTCGATGTTGATGGCTGACCAAACTTGATAAAAGGGGGTTTGGTAGCTGACCAAACTCATTTGCAACTTTGCGTTTGGAGAGAAAAGATAGGGATTTGAGGGTGATTTGAGATGGTATCATAAGGAGGGGACCTATCAAGAGGTGTAAGACCATAGGTTCCTATAGTATCAGCCAGGAGGAGATGACAAGATGAGGTAAGAGTCCAAACTACTTTGATTTGGTTTTAACAAGTGTTTAGGTTAAATGAGAGGTGGATGTGTAGAAAATAGGATTAGGGGGGTAGAAAATATGTTAGGGTAAGTTGGGGGTAACCTTTTTATGGGAAATGGGTAGGTTGGGTTTGGGTTGTTTAGCCCTAGGGCTAAACTAGTCATTAACGTCAATGAGATATATTAAAGTCAGTTGATGGTCAATCAATGCTAGCTGATGTAGCATTGAGCTCAACTAACATCAATTAACATGACACCAAGGTCATCATTGTACTACTGACATTAGTTACTACATACACTAATAAAGTGTTGATGTTAGCATCAATTCTGATGTCAAATACTAGTGAAAAGAAATAGATAAGAAATAGGGTGAGTTTTTGATCTCAAGTGGGAGTAGTCAACTAACCTAATGGCTGAGCTAGCCTCAAAAGACTTTGTGTCATTTGAGTGCTACCTATATAGCCTAATTTAGGGCCTCAAGCCATTGTAGTTCTCCCAAAACTTAGGAAAAAGATCTAAAAGGTTTTTTGTAAGGAAAAAAAGGTAAAATAAGATAGTTGAGAGGTCTAGGTTTAAAGAGTTAGGTTATAGTGTCAAGAGTCAATAATATAGGTAGTGAGGCCTAGAGTTGGAATAGGTGGGTAGGGTAAGGTAGAGAGAGGTATTGAAGCCTATATTTTGAATAGGTAGGTAAGCCTAGGGTAGAGAGAGAGAGAGAGGAAATAAAGCCTAGGGTAGTTAGTAAGGTGGGTTTATGGCTGAGCTAACCTTAGAAGACCCCATGTTGATTGAGTGCTATCTACATAGCCTAGTTTAGAGCCTTAAATAAATGTATTTCTCCCAATGAGTAGGGAAAAATGTGGTGGGGGAGTATATTAAAAGGGATGTGACCTAATTCATTTGTGTATGGATGTAGGTGAGGATGGAGGTTATACTACAAGACCATTTGCCAAGGTTATTGACATGTATAAGGAGAGATGTTACTCTAGATGAGTGGGATCATATGGTAGCCATCAGTTTGAGAGGAGTGAGATGATACTATCATGTGACACAAGATGTGTCACTAATGATCACATTGATTGAGAGGTGGGATTATACCACCAACACCTTCCATTTGCTGACTAGAGAGTTGATAGTGACACAAGAGGATGTTTATAGGATTATGTGACTACCAATCTAGGGTGAGGAGATTTTCACATGATTGAGAGAGGAGCATGATATACATATGGTAATTTTATATTTGGAGCACGTTAGTGAGTTATCCTATCACTCTATGAGCTTTTCATATGAGCCACTCTACATGGTTGATAAGGAGCAACATCATCTTAGCATCTCGATGATGATCAAGATCATGGTTTATGCCTTACTTAATGTAGACATAGAGAGATTTTTGATTACTTTGATTGGTGTACTTACACATTTGATAGAGCAATAGAGCATTATTGCTGAGGGTCTAGTATTTTTGGTATAGTTATGTAGAAAGCTATGGGATTTGAGGCTATGCCAATGACACAGTTTGTGTGTTGACCATATTTTGTAATATTGGGCATATGAGCACATCATGGTGACATTACCACTAGGGCTACCTACCACTATTCTATCTAGCTTCAGGGTTGGATTCAGATGGTGGAGAGATGGGTGGCATAGACCTGAGTGGATGGTGTCATGTGAGACATCACTTACTATAGGTACATGATCAAGGGTTTGATCACTGTAGATATCATGTGGAGACCATATATTACATATCTAATATTTAGAGGGTAGGTGGAGTAGTTGATTAGGTTATAAAGCTCATTATGGGTTAGGGGGAGATGGGTTGGTGAGCTAGAGATGGTACTCATGGCATGGGTTAGGAGATAGTTTGGGCTTGTATAGGATATTCAACATGCCTTCCCTTGATATAAGAGAGATGACATAGAGTTACATTTACCATTTTTTGAGGATACTAAGGGGCTAGATTTTGAGGAGCTACCAATAGGGCCAAGTGTTTGGGACTTGGGGTGTACAACTACCTATATAGGTTGGTGGCTAGGGTTGCATCTAATGGTGGAGGTTAGGTGGCCACCAAAATACATACATGGGTTATTCAAGGAGAGAGATTTGGTGCTAAAAGCATGAAATATAGTATTATAGACTTGAGATATAGTGGTTTAGGCTCAAGAGATAGCCCAAGTAGAGGTTTTTGCCTTATAAGGGTAGGTGGTGACATTGTAGGGTCAGACTGGGTCTCTATAGGGTTATATTGTAGTACTATAGGGCTAGATGATGGTTTTATAGGGTCATATGATTGTAGTGATGATAGAGATAGATATATTGAGAGTAACAGTAGGCCAGGCCACTCTTCCTCATCCACCACCACCATAGGGACCAATATAGGTTGAGCTATTATTAGGTGCTCTGGGTCCTCCAAAGACTATATCAATGGTGAGGTATTTGAATACCCTAGATGATATTTCTTACTATGAGAGGGTGATTAGAGAGTTCCCATAGATACAATGATATTCAAAGTTTAGAGAGTAGGATAGGTTGATGTCACATGTGATAGATTCTAGTTTATGTCGATCCAGATGGATAGAGAATGCTGATGATACTATATCCTCATGACCTCAAGGAGAGCCTTGAGGACCCTGAGTATCAGTATTTACCAATTTTTATTTATATATTTTATATGTATACCATTTTATGAGTTGAATATGTGAGATATACATTTTCAGAGAGATTTATGACATTTTGATGATGTAGGTGATAAACATGTATTTGATCACATATTTATATATGAGATGTTCATTTATTGCCATGTTAATTTAGATGTTGATCATGTTATTTGATGTTAGACTAGCCTTCCCATTTATGTGATGGTATATGCATAGTTTATTGGTTATCTGCATCTTAGAATTTTTCCATATTTGTGATGGTGTGTGCTTAAAATGAGTAGATTGAGTGGGTTGATTTATTTCAACATTTTTCCCTATTTGTGATGGTGTATGCATAAAATAAATGGGTTATTTTAGGTTGATGTTTATTTTAGGTTAATGTTAGTATGACATTGTTTCTACATCTTAAATAGAGATATCAACATGTGATGTGGATGGAAAAAAATAAAAAGTAGAATGCTCATGCATTGGTAAAGACCATGATTTAGAACATAAATAGGCTCAAGAAAATGAGCCTCTTTCATGTCTTATATCTTTGAGCCATTGTGTTTATAAGAGAAGCATCATGTTTACCTTATGTTAAGTGAGCTTCAAAGTCCCTTGAAAGAGTATGAGGGGAAAAAAGGGGAGAATGAGAGGAAATGTTTAGATAGCATAACCTACTAGGTACAATGATATGTCCTTTTTGTGGATGACTCAAGAGCTAGTATAGGAAAGTCAATGACTTAAAGTTTTTTTTTGTGTGTAAGCTAATCAATGTGGGAAGCCTATAATGGTATTTTGTATAGGTTAAGCTCAAGCAAAGAGGTGAAGAGCCCCTTTGCATTTTTTTCCCTTTGAGAACAAATCTTAGCTTAGCCATCCTTGAAGGGAGTGGTTTGAGTGTTTGTTTTAATTTTAAATCGTTATCCTTCAAGGGAATAGTCTATTGATAATAGCAGAGGGAAGTTACACAACTATCCTTTAAGGGAGTCTTCTACATTGAAAAACATGACGCAAGATTTTAGAATTTTTTTCAAATATCCCATTTTTTAAAAACTTTAATCATGCATAAGACTATAGAGTCTTAGAATTTTTACACTATGAGGATAAAACCATATCATAGGGTAAGTTATCTAAGATTATAGGAGTAAGGGTGAAGAGGAAAGAAAATGAATGTAATGGGGATGCTCAAGGGATGAACTCAAGTGAAACATGAAGTAAAGTGACACTGGTTTAATAAAAGAATGGTCATAGGTGTAAGGCATTTAAAGGCTTGGGTTCTAGCCTTCCTTCAAGAGAAGAAAAGTGATAAGTTCCTGAACCATACTTGTGAGTTATGATATAAGGTTCAAGGCAATTAGGAGCAAATTTACCATAATTTTTTCCTCCATGTTCATCACATGTTGATTTTATTTTAAGATGATATCTCCTATATTGAAATATTGCTCCTCGAGGTTTTTGTTATAAGCATGTTTAATATGCTCTTGATAGACTTAGAGGAAGTTGAGGGCTACGAGATGACATTCATCAAATGATTCAAGTTGGGCCAAATGTTCTTGGTTAAAGTCATCGTTAGTAAGTATGTCATGTAGGGAAATGCAAAGAGAAGGGATCTAGACCTCAAAAGGTAAAACAACCTCCATCCCATATACCAATGAAAAAGGTGTAGCACCTATCAAGGTTCAAATGCTAGTGCTGTAATCCCATAAATCAAATGGAATGTGTGTTTGCCAATCCTTTCCCGTATCATTGACTACCTTCATGAGAATTTTGGTCAAAGTTTTTTTAGAAGCTTATACATGTCCATTAACTTGGGGTTAGTATGGTGATGGGAAGCTTAATTTTATTCCAAATGCATCATAATGACCTAAAACAATCTCGTGTTTGAAAGACTTACCATTATCTATTATAATATTGTAAGGTATATCAAAATGATAGATGATGTGGTGGTTAATGAAGTTATAAATTTTGTCAATTTTAATGGAGATGAGAGGGACCACCTTAACCCACTTGGTGAATTATTCAGTGCTAGTAATGATAGAGAGATGACAGAGTGATGAATGAGGGTTAATCTCTCTGATTAGATCTAAGCCCCATTAGGAAAAGGACCAAAAGTCTTTGGCAACTTGCAATGCATGACTAGGAATGTGAATAAGGTTAGCATGTTATTGACACTTGATGCAATGTGAAATGTAGTCAGCATAGTCTTGATAAAGTGTGGGACAATAATAGCCAAGTCAAAGAATACATTTAGAAACTGTGTGACCATTGAAATGCCCACCACAAATCTCATCATGTACTTCCTTAATAGCATAGGGAGTCTTATTACTAGTTAGGCATCTATGGAGAAGACCATCAAAACCTTTCTTGTAGATAAGTCCCTCTAGTATAGTGTAAAAAGAGACACATTTTATGAAGGCCATTTTCCCATTATTAGAAATATCAGGCTGGGTAATAGAGAAGGAAAGATAATTTATGAGTTATTTGTACCACAAGTCTTGTGGATTGGTTATTACATTTCTTACAAAGAGGATGTTAGCTGAGACATAGGAGGGTAATCTTAAGTGATGCATAGTGACATAGATTCTTGAGGAGAAAGATAAAGAGGCTATGTGTGAAGCCATTGAAGCCATCATATTAGCAAACTTGTTTGTAGATCAAGGAATAGTTTGCAAGAGATGAGAGTCAAATGATGTGAAGAGTGTATATACATGATGTTTATACCATTGTAGATTTTTTTTTGTGCATAGGTAAGAACCATTAACTTGGTTAACCACTAGCTAAGAATCACCAAAAATGGTTATGGATTTGATACCCAAGAAGAGAGCTATTTGAAGTTCAAGAATCAAAGCCTCATATTCAACCATATTTTTAGTGCATTCAAAATATAGTTTAAATGTCAAAGGCATAGGTTCACCATCTAAATGGATAAGTATGACCCCAACACCCCCACCATGTTGGCATTTAGATCCATCAAATAACATCATCATTTTATAGGAGATGTCATCGGTGGCAACTGTTACAATAGATTCATCAAGGAATTTTAGATTTGAAGGTTGATTGTCAGGTAAAGGGGTAGCAACTAAATAGTACATGATTTTTTTCCCTTTAATTGACTTTTTCTAAATAAACTCTAATTCAAATTCAATGAGAATCATGAGCCACCAAGGTACATGTTGGTCTTGATAATATTTGGAATACATATATTTGAGAGGATCAATATGGGTAACCACATAAGTTTTGTGATTTAGGAGATAATGGCAAAGCTTAGAGGTGGAGAAGATCAATGCAAGGCAAAGTTTTTTAGTGTGGGTATATCAAGTCTCATAATCAATAAGTGTGCAGCTTATGTAATAAATTACCTACTCTCAATGTTGGTCATCTCGATGTGCAATCATAGCACCTAGATAATGGTCTATTGTTGAGATGTAAAGATAAAAACTCTGATTTTACTTAGGTGGAATAAGAACTAGTGGGGAAAGAAGGTATTGTTTAAGTGCATCAAAGGCTTCCTAGTAGTTTTTATTCCATTGGAAGGAGACATCCTTTTTGAGGAGATGATGAAAGGGTCGGCAATGATCTGACAATTAGGAAATGAAGTGTCAAATTAACTAAAGTTTGCCTTGTATGATATGGATTTGTTTTATATTGATAGGTGGAGGCATCTCTAGGATTGCTCTAACCTTAGTAGGATCAACCTTGATACCATGGAGATAAATTATAAAACCTAAGAGTTTATTGAAAATAACACCAAAGACACATTTCATTGGGTTTATTCAAACATTATATTGGAGGAGATGAGTAAATATGGTTTTGATAATTTTTAAGTGTTCCTGGTGAAGTTTAGACTTGTCGAGTAAGTCATTCATGTAATCTTCAATAATTTTGTGTAGGAGATCATGGAAAATTTACGTCATGGCACATTGGTAAGTTGCACAAATGTTTTTAAGGCCAAAAGGCATGAATCAATAATAGAAAGTTCCCCATGGGGTAACAAAGGTGGCATTGTGTTGATCCTCAAGAGCAACTAGGATTTGATTATATCCATAAGTGATAGCATCTCATGACTGACTATTAGATCAATAAGTTATTTGATTAATCAATGGAAATTCATCTTTTAGACAAGAAAGGTTTCAATCATAATAGTCAGTGAAAATACAAATTCCTCTAATCTCTTTCATGATAGGAACAATATTTGAAATCCATTGAAACTAGACAATGGGTTATATAAAGTTAATATAAATGAGGCATTTGAGCTCCTCTTTAACAAAGAGAGTGATGTGAGGATGCATTTTACAAATTTTCTACTTAACAGGTTTAGCATCTTGATTGGTGACAATGTTATGGGTGACAATAGTGGGGTCAATACTAGGCATGTCATTGTAAGACCAAGTGAAGGCTTTGCTATGGTCATTAAGAAATGTGGCATAATTAGATTGCTCATAGGAATCTAATGATTGGCCAATCTTGAGGATGTGAGGGTTATCATGAGAGGGCAGGTTGATGTTAATGGTTGATTAATTTAACATAGCTTGGGTTTTGGATGGGAGTGATAATTGGATATAAGAATCATCCACACCCATGTAGGTGATAATTGCATCATCATCCTAATATTGGATAGTGTTAATAGTGGGAGAATATTCATCAATTAATTCAAGATGAATGAGAGGAAGGGACTTTATTTCCTTACCAAATGATAGGTGAGAGGCCCCAAATGGATGGAATTTATTGAAAAAGAATTAGGAGGTATTGATACCTCTGATTTTGTTGGTGATGGTGGAGAAGAAGGTGGAGAAGGAGAGACTAGTTATTCAACAATTGGTTCATGTAATTTTTTGGGGAATTTACTTGGTTTATCATATCCCACCTAATGCCTTTTTTTGGCATTTTCAATGGTGTTGCTAGTAGGATATTCATAGGCATGTGGACACCTTATTCATAAAAACATAAACCAAATTCTTTCCAAGCATACCTATATTGGTAGGTGTGAGTGAATCTAAGGTTACTAATGAAAGAGAAGTCATAGGTGAATGGTTGTGGTGAATAAGATGGGATGCTAATAGTGAGAGATTGATCAATTCCCCCATATGTGAAATTGGTTTGAAGATTAGGGGGCCATAAGGGATGACCATACCAATACACGGGTCATAATTTAGGTGTATGTGGAGGCTTCCATATTCTTGTAGAGTATAGAACATGTCAAGTGTCAACAAATTATATCCACCAAGTGACAAATGTTGAAATGTCTCCTCCATGGGATCTTTGTTAGGAATTTGTGTTATCAGTATCTATGTAACCACATGAGTGGAGCTTGTGGAAGTTTCAGAAGCATCATGTGAGGAAGATGATGTTTTCAATGGGATTAGAACATCATTGGGACTATAAGTCATAATACATGTTTTAAAAAGAGGTGGGTCTATAGGTATAACATGTACTTGTCCATCATGGTCAAACTTGACATAGTGATGCAAAGTCAAGGGTACAAATGCCATAGCATGTATCCAAGGTCATCCAAGTAGTATGTTATATTGGAAATCTCCTTCCACAACATATAAGAGCTCAAGAATTTTATGGGGACCTACATGAATATGTAACACAACAATGCCCACTATAGTAGCCATAGTGTCATTAAAATAATAGAGTACCATATTAGTTTGAGACATGTTATTGTTAGGAAGGGCTATATTTTGATAGGCATGGGTGGAAATAATATTAATTCCAGATCCCTCAATGATCATAACTCTCTTGATATGAGTTTGATCAATATATGCGGTAATAAAAAGAGCAAAGTCTTGATACTCAGGGTGTTTAAGTGGAATTTATGAATTACTAAAAGAAATTAGCGAGACAAAATTAAGGGAGCCAACCAAAGTTGCAAGAGGTTAGGGATCATCTGATTGTACCTAAATTGATTGCAAAGCACTAGTCAAAGCTTGATAGTGTTGGGATCAACTTTGGATTAACTCATACAAAGACATCTTCATAGGAGTTTGGTGAAGTTGATTCACCACTGAGCTTTGAATAATGTCTGAAGATGTTGTTTTAGGAACACCCAAGATGGAAATCTTAGGGTTAGTAAGGGGAGTGTCTTTGGTGAAGGGATGGGTCTAAGGTGTAGTGTCCTTTTCCTTAGCTTTATCCTTTTGGTTTTGTGATCGTGTGGCCACATTAACTATGTTGATTTGAAAAGTTGGTGAAGAAGGTGGTAAAGGGGTTATAAAAACATCTTTGCATTTGAGTTTTGGTGAAATAATAGGAGGTAATTTAGATACCAAAGGTGTAATAATAAGAAGGTTAATGACAGTGTCATAAAAAAGGGTGTCAACATCAAAGTGTTGTTGAATAACCACTATGAATGCTTTATAATTCTTAGTATCATGTCCAAGTGAATGATGATATAAACAAACTTGTGTATCATCAAACCAAGATGGATTCATTCCAAGAGGACTATAAGTATTAATAGGAGGAATATTTATTACTAAAGATTGTAATAACTGATGTAAAAAAACTCTTTGGGAGCCTACAAGTGGGCTCACGCTTATTATGCTAATAGGAGTGGACACCTTTTTCTATTTCAATGTTAGAAAGGTAATTTTAGTTGGTGTCTTGTTTAGAGATGGTAGAGTTACGTGTTTTTCTATCACTTTCTTAGTGTCGAATGTGAGAGGTCTACTAGATGGTAAAGGTAGGAGTGGGGGTAGCTTAACCTTTTTTTTATCTTAGTTAGATGATATTCCAACTAAAGTAGAAGAATGTGGCTCAAAAATAGATGGTAAATTTGAGGGTTGAAGAAGAGATTGGTGAGGTATAGAAGGCTTAACATTATTATATGTTTTAGGGAGAGAAACTCTAATTTATGGTTGAGGAGTCAAATCTAATTTCACTTGTGGATGAATTAAATTGGAAACAACGTGTACACCTAAAGGCCTAATTTGCTTTAATGTAATATATTCCTATGAGGATGAGGGTTTTGACATAGATGGTTGAACTTCTAGTGCTTT
The DNA here is from genome assembly GCA_037957365.1 of Torreya grandis. Taxonomy (NCBI): domain Eukaryota; kingdom Viridiplantae; phylum Streptophyta; class Pinopsida; order Cupressales; family Taxaceae; genus Torreya; species Torreya grandis. The sequence goes on from JARHVA010004498.1 coordinate 1,528,772, forward strand.
TGGTGAAGAAACTCTAGCTTTATCAAAGACCTTAGGGTAAAGTGTAGGAAGAAGATTGGTAGTAAAGGTTGACATTCATTATGTTCGATATGGAGTTTTAAGTCAGTCCTAAAATATTGCATAGTCAGGTTTCATGGAGTCAAGAAATTGTATACTTTTTACCAAGTGTGAGAAGGGTTTTGACAAAGTTGACATAGGCCTTACGGTTGCTTTTTTAAAAAGATATGATTTCTGGGAAAGATGAAAATTTTTGGTTTCTACTAATTCAGGCCAAAGATGAGAAAGAAACATAATGGGGTCTTCTTCGATAGAGATGGGAGAAGATATTTGATTTGTCATGGGTGGAGGGGAGGTAGGCAAAGTAGTTTTGTAAAGAGGGTAAAGCATAGGTATTATGGCTCCCTCAATATGTGGTATAAGCATGGGTAAAGTATGATCTTCCATAGGTAAAAGAAGGGGTAAGGGTAGTACAATTGGAGTAGGTACAATAGGTCTCTCATTTATTATGGGAGTAGATGAGATAGAATATTCTATGTGTGAAGGCAAAGTGGGTGGGGTATCACTCTCTATAGGTAAAGGAGCGATAGGGGAAGAAGGTTCCTTAAGAGGGTATAATAAAGGAATGATGTTTCCATCAACATGTGGTTGAGGAACTAGTAGGGTGTGGTCTTCAAGTGGTAAGAGGATAGGTAATATTGGTGAAAATGAAATTGGGATTATAGGCTCCTCAAGTGGAAAAAAGAGTGGCAAAGGAGGCTCTTCCTCTTAAGGGAGAAGAATGGGTGAAATAGGCTCTTCTACTTGAGGAGGAAGAATGGGTAGAATAGGTACCACTAAATGTGTGGGAGGAGTCAATGAAATAGATGTCTCCTATTGAGGGGTCAGTTGAATTGAAGATAAAATAAAGATCATATTAGTCATATGGATATTATGATCTCCTGAGTTAGTTATGGATTGGACAAAATTTTGGTTTGGTGAATTGTTAGGAAAATGGTGTTTGAACACATCCATACTTTGATTGAGAGGTGCATTAGGATTTTCCAAGACAAGCTCACCTATATCAAGCATATATTGAATAAGGTTCTTGAGCTTCTTGTAGTTATTAGAGTTATGACCTTTAATTCAAGGGTAACCACAAAACTCATCTTCCTTATACCAAGTTAGGATAGGATGGGAAGGATCAAACTGTATAATATGTTTAATCTAAGGAAGAGTTATGCCACCTTGATATAATATTTTCTCCAAAATGGATGTATATGATTCGCTAATGGGAGTGTATTGTCTTTGTTCATATCATTGTTGGAATTGCTTGGTCAGATTTTGAGAAGTTAAAGTATTTGATTAATTTGTGTTTATGGGAGAGGCTAACTTAACAACCACTACATTAGTGGAGCCTTTAGCCTTTTGGTTTGAGGGAGAGGTTTTGGAGGAGGAGTCATTTTTCTTAGTATTGGGATTCTTACTAGGCCACTTGAATTTACCTTCATCAATAACGTAAACCTTGAGTTTTCATGCCATTGTAAAAGCTTCATCAAATGTGCAAAAAGTTTTAACCCAAAGTGTGGAGGAGATGTGATTAGCACATTCCCTTGAGAAAATTTCAATAAGCACCATTTGGGTTAAAGATAAGGAGAGTTGATTGATCAATCTTCTCTAGAGAGCAACAAAATCAGCAATAGACTCATCATCAAATTGTCTAATAGAATATAGGTCCATTATAGAAACTTTCTTAGAGATGTTAATAGAGAAATGGTATAGGAATATTTGTTCAAGTTGGGTAAATTATAAAAGAGAGTGTTGAGGAATAGAGCTATACCAATCCATGGTAGCACCTGAAAGATACATAGGAAAAGTGTGAAATAGTAATGCATCATCATGTCCTATTAAATAACAAGCATGTATAAATTATCACAAGTGATATTGTGGGTCCTCCTTACTCTAAAAATGAGTAAATATAGGGAGTTCCCATTGACTTGGATAAGGGAAAATAGGCATAAAAGGGTGGATTGGTTCATTTCATATCTAATCATAAGATACTACATTCTTTAAACTAGAAATAGATGTCTCTAACCTAGACATCTTTTCCATTAGCATCTTAATGAGGTTTGGAAGGGGATTAGTTTGGGGGATTCCTCCTAAGTTACAGGGAATTTGATAGGAAGTAGAGAGATTGTATGACATAGCTTGTTGAGGTTGTGTCAAGGAAACATAAGGATAATGAGTCATAGGCTAAGGTGTCGGAAGAAAATAAACTTATCCCATTGGGTTGGAAACTATGCCTTAGTTGGTTGTTGTTACTATAGGTTAAATTATTAGCATGGTTAGACTGGATGAAGGATGAGTCATAACTAAAGTAATTATAGGCACGAAGGTGGATGGAATAGGCACCACTAAATTTTGGAATGGGGTGTGACTTGCCTAAACTAGTTTTGGTTGTGAAAGTAGGGAAGTAACTCTAGTGTTTAGGTGAGATTGGGTGGTTGGAGATGCCACATGTTGGTCATTATTTATAGTTGGGTTATTTATCTAAGTGGTGGTTTGGGTAACCATGGTAAAAATAGTGGATGTAATTGAAAATAAGGTTGTCTCCATCAAAGAGGTTGGCATACCATAGATTGGGTCACCTGTAGAATTATGGGTTCAGCTCATAACAAGGTAATGTTGAGGGGTTACCACATTATGATCAAGAAATTTATCAAAATATTGATCTCCCTCAGGCACAATGGGGATTTGGTTAGGGTTGGGAGTATGCTCTATATCTAAAGTATGCTCCATTATAGAATCAGAAGTAAGAGGGGAAGGTGGAAGTGGTTTCTAGCTTGCATAATTGGAAATAATTTTAGCTTGAGCTCATGTCAATACCATGCAAGAGGTGGTTTATATAGTCTTAATACTCTATATTTGAAATAGAGTAAATAAAAACCACATTTGAATGTAGTGAAATAGGTTATTTTAGCTTGCTATTTTGAGCAAACAAATCTACACAGTCACTAATGTTGGTAGGAATTACTGATATCAATAGGAAAAGATTGTTGACATCCATGGAATAACTGATGTTAGTAGGTAAAGTCTACAAATATCAGTACTGTTAACTGATGTCAGTCACTATGAAATATTAGAAATGGAAAATATGATGTTTTAAAAAATTAGAGGTTGAAAATAGGTAAAATATTGGATGTAAAAGGCCTATGTAAGGAGAAATGACACTCAAAAGTCATGATATAATATCTTATATAATCTGAGCTTTAGAAATAGTATTGATTTTATGGATCAATAAAAAAATGCCTTTACCAACTCAAAAATATAGAAGGCAATTGAAAAGGAGAAAAAGAACATGCAGCCAACAACTATTAAGTGTTTAGAGATTAATTTTAGTCTCGTATTGGATTATTCCTCAATCAGATAGTGAGAAGAGAATTTAGTTATCAAAGGTACTAAAAGGTAATCCAGAGATAGTTTCAGATTTGTTTTGGTGCTCAAGAGGGAATCTATGTTAGACTAGGTACATGGCTTGTTAAAGGAAATTACTCTTTGTACTTCATGAACCTGGAGCTGAGCTAAGCCACTTAGGCAAAATATACCTTATGTCTAGAGAATATACATTGCCAAAGAATGGATTGGGCTCTCCCCTTGGTGGTGAAATCCAAGTAGGATTGCCAGGTAGGGTAAGGTGATCCACCAGGTGATGAAATCTTGATGGGACTGTTTTTAGGTGAGTTTTGATTCTTGTTTATGTGAATGTGATTTGGTTGTGTAACATAGGTGTACTATGATTTATTCAAAATTCTTTTAATTAACTAGGTGAGTTAATATGCAACAAGAAAATTATGAAAATGTAGTAAATTTTAAACCCAAATCTTGAAATATTGAGATTCAAATGAAAATAGAGAGGAAATAGGAATAGAATATAAATTTCACTATCCTAATGTGCATGTAAGAGGAATTAAAGAAGGGATTTTTTTTTGAATGAAAATGACAAATTATTTTTAGAAGCAAGGAAAAAAGAAAGAAGATTTCAGTTTTAATGCCTTTTAAACAGAGAAATAAGATATTGACTTTTCTATTTTTAAGAGAAAAGATGAGGAAGAAGTGTGAGAAATGAAATTTCAATCAAATGCACCTGTATGAATGTTTACAACATGAAATGAACCCAAGGAAAACTATAGGTTCCCACCGGGCATGCTAGAAATATTTGATTAAATTTTGTCTATTTAAATCTAGAGAAAAATAGAGAGAAGGATAGGGATAAGGGATGAAAATGAACCCAAATTTGGTTTACGCATCATATCATGATGTTGTGAGCACTCCTTTTTGGTGGGGGAGGACCACTTACAAATAATAAATCACTACCATAAGATGTTTGTTAGAAGATAAATGAGTGCACTGCCAAGCTACGTGCTTATTCTAAGAAGTGTGAAACTTTCCTAGAGATGACAGTCCACTTTTGAGAGGCAAAATAATAATAAATAACTGATATAAAGGTAAATAGAGAGTAAAAGAGAGATAAAATTACCATTTTAAACAAACTATTCATAGCAGAGAGTGATAGGGTATAGGTGAGGTGTTTTATTGGTGTTTTAGAAGTTGTTTGGGTAGGTTTTGAAGAGGTTAGGAAATTGATAGTAACCAATGTTGGTAAGTGTGTGACCAATGTCAGTTAGGCTACGATGATCAATAGTGAGGTGATCGATGTCTACTAGGATGCCAATGTTGGTAGGGGCAATAATTATCCAGGAAGTTGCAGAGAGATTTTTTGGGTTTGGGAAATGGTTTGGATCAGGTCAGAGAGGATGAGAGAGTTAGGACAAGGAGTTTATGGTTTGGTTAAGTTTGGTTAGAGGTTTGGTATGCATGTAAAGGGAAATAATTAAGGAATATTTATAAATCCCTCATGGGGGTACGGTCATAAGTGTGTAAATCAGTATAGGGTAGATAAAAAAAAGAATAAATATTTAAACAACCTATAGTATCAATGATATACTTAGCTGTGGTGGTTGCTGAATGATAATTGCTAGGTTGATGGTTTATATTTGGGAGTCCGAACTTGAATGACTAAATAGAGATAAAAATTGAATGTTGTTAGTTCTCAAGATCTTAATTGTTAATGGTGATTGAAAGCTTGGATGTTGAAAAATAGAATGTCGAGACCCTAAATGAGAGTAAGAATTGATTTGATTAATTTATACTAACCTAAACTAGTGGTTGGAGTCTAGCTTATAATGCCAACATTGGTAATCCCACTAACATTGATAGGTAACCCACTGACATTAGTAATGTGTTGACTAAAGTCAGTGGACCTAGAATAGGTGAACCTTTCTATTCTTAGCCTATTTTTTATTATTGTGTGTGTCAAATGTGACACCCATTATAAAATGGTAAAAATAGGAAGTTAGGGAGGAAGTAGTTATTTAGAAATGTAGTTTGGAAGGAGGAATAAGTATTAGGTAGTGAGGATGAGGATACCAAGTCTTGAGGTGACTCATCAAGGGAGAATTAGTCATAGGGTGAAGTGGCTAAATAAGGTGGCAATAGGAGTTTTTAATTAACTTGATTAAGTATTTTAAATTAACTAAATGTGTGAGGGGTAAAAGTATGTGTTAGGGAGATTAATTGTTATTATTAAAATGGTTTTAGGGGGATTTTGACATAGGGGGTTATGCACATGTGTGGGACATAATTGTGGTTTCTATAGGTAGGGAGTTCTAAGAGGGAGAACTAGCTCATGTCTACAAGGTATACATTATATATTTTAAAAAAAAGATTTTTGGGATAAAATCTAATAACTATGAATATGAAATACATAATTAGAACTCCTTCATGATAACATTTACAAAATAAATACTCAAAATATTAAAATTCATGTTCTAACAACAAATTGCATTATCATTCTAAGATTACAACCAAAGTAATATATTATGTAGACAAACCAAAAAGTTAAAAAAAACCCAATATTGTATACAATACTATCAAAATCATATCTAAATTGACGTAATATTCTCCCATAACACCTATTTAGGGATTTATCAAGTAAATTTTCTCAAATAATTTCATACATACAAATAATAATTAAAAAATGGTGATTTTTTATGTGTTCTTTGTTTGAAATCCAACCTTAGTTATCTAATTATAGATTTTTTTAGTTAAAATTTCTAAAATAACCTCTTAAAATCATGAAATAATGATGGAATTTGCTCAATTATGTGATATTCACACCAAATTTACCTTTATTTATAATATCACACCCTGTCCCAACCTTATTTTTTAATTGTTCACAACTAATGTCTTATAAGCATGGGATAATGAAAAATGGTCCTTAAATATGACTGATTCACTTGAATTCTACCTTCATTTTTTCCATCACACCTATTTGGGTCCTTATTTAGTAAGTTTTTTCTCAAATAATGTCAAAAAAATAAGAAGTAATGAAAACTAGTGCTCTATTATATGTCCTTTCCCCCAAATCAAAATATTAGGTTGTTGTTAAGTGAAAATTTCTAAAATAACCTCTTAGTTATAGAATATAATAACAATTTTTTCTCAATTATGTGTGATTTACCTCAAATCTATCTTTGTTTCTACTATCACACCTAATTGGGGCCTTATTCAATCATTTTTATTAATTAACTTCATAAAAACATTTGATAATGATAAATGGTGCTCAATTATGTGTGATTCACATTAAATTTACCACCATTTCTCCCATCACTATTTGTGTCTTTATTTAGTTCAAATTAACTAAATGATATCATAAAAATGAGGATAATGACAAAAAATTTATATAATGTGGTATTATCTCCAAATACACATGTAATTCCCCTAAATGACCAATTGAGGACTTGATTAGTTAAATTTCCTCAAATTTAACATCATAAAGTACAAAATTATTATTTATCAATGAAATATTAAAGCTTGTGAAGTGGATAGGGTGATATAGGTCCACATACCATGATTGAGATGGTAATTCACCCAATGTGATACCAAATACACCCACATGGACATGAAATGACCTATTCTAATCAAGGAAGACTAGGATTGGTGCTATGACTAATATTTATTTTAAGTTAATAAAATTTGAATGACATTATTAATGTATTAAAAATTTACATCCTTGTCTAAAAAATTATCCAATGGTGTTGTGATATAAACAAAACCTCATATAAAATTACAACACAAAGTATGCCTCAAGAATGATTATACCTTAGAATAATTTATAGGAGGTTTTAGTTCCACAATTATTAAAATTATTGTTTGATACACATGTATCCCATTGATACAAACCACATGTCCTAGAAGGACACCAAAGGGTGTAATGAAAAAAACTTATTCAAATTCAATTCAAATCTTAGAGCTTTACATCTTTCAAACATTATTTGTAGTTTAGAAAGATGGTATTTGAATAAAGAAAAAAACCATTTATCTAGGTGAAACTCAAGAAATTAATGTATAAAGTAATTAAATGTTGTGACCAAATCTCTCTCAAACACATTGGGAGTGTTTATAAGATCAAAATTAATTACCTTGTATGCAAAAAATCCCCACTCTATTTAATATGTAGTCTTCATCTAGTCTTTTACTACTAAAGTAATTTTATGGTACCCATTGAAGCCATTTGTGAAATATTAAACTTCATGTCATGAAACTAACTCTAGGGATTAATTTGTGGATGATATTTAAAAAGGATAATTTACTTAAGCATAATTAAATGTTCTATAGTCACTACAAATTGTATTTCTCTTGATTTCTTTAATTACATCACCATGGGACTTACCCAATATGATTTTTTGGTTGAATATATTATTCCTACTTTGTACATTTGATAAATTTAGGATTTCAATTTTAATTTAATATTTGGATTTATCCTATACAGTGATTTTTCATGGGTTTAACACACTCCTTAATTTTTATTCCATCACTCCCAATCAGGGGTCTACACCATAGAGTTCTATTTTTTTTTGGGAAAAACATCCTTGTAATCTTACATCAATTGTACTACCTCTAAATATGTTGTGTCTATTTGTATCAAATGGTTAAATTTTTTGGAATAGAGTTTGTATAGTCTTTTTTAACTTCCTTCTTCATTGGATCTTTAGATATTTTACTTGACCCTTTCGTAATAGAGTCTCATATTCTACATTCCCTTTCTTGTTCATAAATATTTATGTTTCATAGTTTTGTATGTTATAATTTTCCATGAAATTTAATTTAGGCTCCTCATTTTCTTTCTTAGGCTCAAATAATCCCCTCACATATAAATATTCTTCACTTTAACTAAATATTTTCATTGTCTAATATTATGTTATGATATTTTCACATAAATTATTCCCTCTTCTTCTTAGATTGATACTTTTTTATAGCCTTTTTAAATTTTATAGTTACTTATTCTATTGAAATTTGCTTATGTGATGTGAGTATATCCTCATGCACGTGAGATAAAAATATTTTCATATTTTATAGATATTTATCCACCATTAGGTTCTCATCCTCAAATACAAATGTTTGTATAAAATATTATTTAACTTGGAACTAGTTTTTGGTTTCATGTTTGCGAACTTGATGCATGTACCATGTGCTTAGTAGAGATGTTAACGTATGCTAAAAAATTCATGCATAATATTTTAGTTCCACATCCCATGATGACCATATATACACACATATGTGAACATGTAAATCAGGGCATTTGTTTTCTTGAAACACTAGCCATTTTTTTGAAATGGAATTTTGAATATAGAATCTCAATCTAATCATTTTATATGATTCTTCCCAATATATTCAATTCATTATATGAGCTTCCCACTAAGTTAAAGCTACTCTTTTTAGTGTGTATTTTATCACACTAAATATTTTTTTATATAATTAGGACATGTTGTTTCATCTTGAAGATAAACGACATTAAATATTTTGTTTCAAATTATTGAGGAAACTATATTTTAGTAGAGTTTACCATTATCATAGGCCTTACTTCATGGTCCCCTTGTGTTTATTTCAACATGTGAACATATGAATCATCACTTACTTATGACACAACATCCCATGGTAAAGTTACCTCATTTGTAGGACCTATATATTTAATGTCTTTAAGAATTAATTAATATAAAATATCCACTTATGAACTAGTTAAATATTACATCGAGGATGAGTTATATTCCTCTATGTAATAATGTGTAAGTAGATCCATTCTCTTGACAAGTGATATGAAAACTATTATGTTATTTTAAAATATGGTAATTCCTATGCTTGTTGATAAAGCACTTGAATTATTTATTTCATAGATTCCTAGGCTTGGCCTTTGAACTAATCTTAAACTAGTTATATCCCCTATACGTATATGGAGATGCAATCTATTTAGTAATAATGTAAACCTTGCCTTTATCCTTTTTGAATGCTATGATAATGATTTTGTGTCCTTGATGTGCCTCAAACTAATTATATACTATATTAATGGTCATATTCCTATTTATTCTATATTAATGCAAGATAGTGTATTTTATTAGTTTCCATATCAATTACTTTAAAGTATTCACAGTTACGTAGATCAACCACCTTTATGTCCACACCCTCCTATCTCCCAATGGGTTATACATGTCCATAGTATACAAGAGTTAATGTCATAGGCATTTAACTAAGGGTTGGTATTCTAATGGCCTCCCAAGTTTAATTAGGAATCATATACATCTTACTCCAAAATTCAAACACTACATGAGAGACATCATAGCCTATGAGTTTTATATCCATTATATAATAAATGTCTAATGGATTTTTTGTCTTTACATACTAGACCACTTTTTTATCCCATTTTTTCATAGTACAACAAGTTATACAATAATTTTATAATATTATGTGATATGTAATCATTAGGCAGAATGCTCACCAACCTAAGAAGATATTTTAAAGCTAGAACCACTCCATATTGCCTTAAGATATGAATAATATATCCATATACTTATACATCCACTATCACAACATCTCTCTCTAACTTTTTTTTATTTTAAATAGATTGGACTAGTTGAGATTGTTCACTCATCAAGACCTTTTATCTAGCTACATTTAGGTACTTATTCTACCACACCTTTATGATTGAATTCTTTTGGCATATACAAAGGTGGAAGTAATTGATACACATATTAATTTATATTGAAAACTTTCATGAAGGATATATTTAGGATGGTAGTTCACCATGTTGAAATTTAACACCATGTTTTCTTTTTGTTGATTTTTTATTATAGTAAAATATTCAATATTGTGTTGTCTAATAATTCTATAGTATGTATGCCTGTGAGGATTAAAAGGATAATTTTGTGAAAAATGGTTGATGTTTCCACAAAGATAACATAAGATTGGATTTATATGTTATTTAGCCCCTTGTCTATACTTTTGATATTCATGTTGGTAATGTATTTGCCTTTCTGGAAAACTCCATCCTTGTTATTTTCCATTATAACTCCCATGTTACTTATATGGTGATGGATGTGCCCATATTGATTAGTGTTGGTATTGAGATTATTGATGTGTCTATTGGAAATATTTTCATTGATTTCAAAGGTCTAACATTATTGGTGATAAAGGCCCCATATCATTTAATGGTATTTTTAATATTCATATCTTGGATAATGTGTGTTAATATTTATTTAATATTAACAAACATATTTTTGGTTGCATAAAATTAAAAAGAGGGCCCATAGAGAAGTCAAATAGTCATGGGGTAAAGACAAAAGAGCAATGGAAAGTATTTTCCCATGAAGGGTCATCTTGAGGAATTCCAAGAGTCACCAAGTGAAGACAAAAAAGGGTATGGCACATTTTTCCATGAAGAGTCACCTTAAAGAATTTGAAAGGTCACCAAGATAAATATAAAAGAGGAAAGGACACATTTACTTATGAAGGGTCACCATGTGACTTTTGAAATGCAAGGATACAAAGGGTCATGGAAGTTTGGCACCATTTTCCACAAGGATTGAAGGGTCAGAAAGGGTGAATGCCAAAGGTCATTTGGAAAGTTATAAATAACGTTTTGAGAAGCCATTTTTTAAATTCAAGAGAGTGCATGGTTTTTTAATTGTTTTATATAAGAAAAGAGGAGAGAAAATAAAGAGATATTGTAGAGTTATATCATTTTTTGAGTAAGCAATATTGAGATATAGTTGTGTTTTATACACAAGAGGGGTTGGTGCTCCTATGGGTTATTGCTCACAAATATTTACAAGGGGTTGGTGCTCATGTGTGTTGGTTCTCACAAATAGTTGATGTGTTGGTGATCAGAAAAGGGGTTGGTGCTCCAACAAGTTGATGATTTCAAACTTTGTAATTTTAGCTGGTACTCATTCATATACTTGGATTTTTCTCTATGGTTTTTCCCACTTTAGATTTCCATGTAAAAATTTTCTCTCTCTCTCTCTCTCTCTCTCTCTCTCTCATGTGGTGCATGTTATTTTTTTAGTTGTATTTCATATATTGAATGTGTGATTAAGTTGTTAAAGAAAAGAAATTATATTAAGTAAAAATATATATAATATACTAATTCACCCCACCTCTCAGTATATTTTTTGCTTAACAATTTGTATCAGAGTAGGTTTCCTTTGAAAACATTTTATAGCTTGAAGGTAGATTGGGGAAATCATGATCGATAGATCACATGAAGATTTTTATACAAATAAGGCACCTTTGTTTGATGGGACAAATTATGAATTTTGGAGAATAAAGATGAGGACTTATTTTATGGAACTTGGATTCAACATTTGGCAATTAGTAGTGGAGGAACATGAAGAGCCATAGATACTTTAACTACTTCAACAAAAAAGAAGGCTAGTGAAAATAATGATAAATATATAAATTATATTTAATGTGGCTTATGTGAATCAAAATTTGTTAAAGTTGTGCAATGTAAATCTTCTCATGAAACTTGGGTAAAGCTTGAGAATATTTACAAAGGTGATGGAAAGGTTCAACAAGCTAAGCTTCAGACTTTTAGAAGACATTTTGAGAGTTTTAAGATGGAAGAAAAATATAATATAACAAGTTACCTTTTATAGGTTGGTCAAATAGTTAATCAAATTCAAGGTCTTAGAGAAATGTTAGAAGAATCAATCATAGTTAAATTTTTTTTGAGAACTCTACCATTGAGATATGATGCAAAAGTTTTGGAAATTGAAGAAATGAATAATTTAGCCAAGCTAAAGATGGATGAGCTACATGGTATTATTATGGTATATGAGATGAAAACTAAATAAGAGAAATCCTCAAAGAGAGAAGTTTCTTTCAAGACATCAAAGAAAGAGAAGACTAAGATTTAAAAATCAAGTGATAGCTCTAGCGATGATGAAAATGACAATGGATCTCTATTAATTTGTAACCCAAAAAAGGGCATAGGTAAATATCAAAGAAAATTACCTTTTAAATGTTTTAATTATGGAAAGATTAGATATTTTACAACTAAGTTCCAAAATAAGGATAATGGTGACATTGAAGAAGGAAATTCTACATACAAGAATAATTTCAAAGGAAAATTCAAGAAGGGATTCAAGAATAAGAGTTTGTATTCTAAAGATCCTAGCTCAGCTGAAGATAGTGGAGTCAATGATTCATAAGAAGAAGATATTATATTCATGGCCATACATGAAGATGCCTCCACAATAAAAAGTATAGATGATCAAGAAGAAGAATAGGATGAAGTCAAATTGAATCTAGAAGGAGAATTCATTTGTGCCTTAGAAGAGTTAAAAGCTCTTGAGAATAAGAATAAAAGATTGAAGCTCCAAATTGATATAAATGAAAAGGAGTCAAAGGAAACAATTGAAGATCTAAAAACACACTTTGAAGAAGCCAAGAAGAATTAAAAATATCTAATAGCACAATTTAAAAAAGTAAGT